>CM060926.1:500947720-501547720 GCA_030737875.1 Allium sativum | reverse complement strand
AGTATCCGGCGTTCTGGATAACTCGGAGTTCAAAAAATCCTTATACCGAGACCCACCATGGAATCTCAGCGAGTTCTATCTTGAATCGGATAGATTTCTACGTGAAGAAGACGCAACGTCCGAAAAGAAAATTCTCGATGTTAACATGCTCAAAGACGGAGAACCGTCTGATTCTGGTAAAGGCAAAGAAAAAGCTGCCGTCAAGAACGACCGCAACGCTCAGCCCCGGAGAGGGCCCGGATATGAAAAGTACACCGAACTCAACTCAACTTTGACTGACATCTACATAAACACGAACGGTGACATCTCCTATCCAAAGCCTCCTAGGAAGGAGTCATCGCAAAGAGAATGCGATTCTAGAAAATACTGCATGTTTCATGATATGGACGGTCATGACACAAATGACTGTAGACACTTGGGAGATTTGATTGAGGAACGGGTTAGACGTGGAGAGCTACCCGAGTATGTGAAACTACCAACAGCGCCTGCACCTGCGCTACCTCCACCTTCTCCCCGGAGAGGGAATGACCTGGATCGAGCTCTCGTGGGCTCATCATCAACTGATCTGGATTGGATCACTCTGCATTTTTAGCATCTATTAGGATTTAAGATATGTCTCTTTGCTTTCTTTAGGTTTTCTGATTGGCTAAATCCGAGTACATACATTCGGAGTTAGGATTTAGCTCCAAAGCGTGCTCTGCACTCGATGGCAAACCAATCAGGATTTGCTTTGGTTTTGTACTTTGAATTGAATAAGGAAGGACTTTCCGAGCATGGATTGTGTTTGGCGATTTAAGTGTCTTGTCAGGTTGTGGCAGGATTCTCAATCTCAATTAAAGTATGGCTTATACTTACCTCGGACCCCTAGGCATGGATTATGCCTAGAGACAGACTATTTTGTTAGGTTTTGGCAAGCATAGCTCTATACCGACATGAGTATGGATTGTACTCACTAGGATGCTTAAGTCTGGATTATACTCCGAAACGACGAACGATCTTGTCAGAATTGGGCAAAGGAACTCAATAAAACTCGAGTATGGCTTATGCTCAGTTTGAACTTCCTGGTATGGCTTATACCCGGAAGGTTAGGTCCCTCGCCAGGTTTTGGCAGGATGATTCGGACATCCCTCGAGTATGATTCATGCTCAAACAAACGCACAAGCATGGTTTATGCTCAAAAGTATAATCAGTTTTGTCAGGATTTGACACACCTTTCTGCTCTCTTTTCTTCGCAGGTATGGATAATACTTGCAGCTGGCAGGCCCGGCGTGGCCTTGGATTTCTTAGATTATCCAGAACACATCTTCCTTCAACTAGCAAGATATGTTCTAGGGGGGGAAATGTTGACCCGCTTTTTAGTCAAAGCAGTCACACATGGAATCTCTGATCAACAATATGCTCGAATATTGGAAGCATCGTCAGAAGACAGACAGCGATTTTGTCGAAATCGCATCACAAACAAAGAACGGCGGGAAACTCCTTTCAGACGATCTTTTTTGGGCCTGAAAACAGCGATTACGGAGCTTAGATAAATAACTTTGGTAGATCTCTAAATTACCTTCAGTTCGAGCTTTGGTTTGGCTCAATTTGACTTACGGTTTGAAAGTTATGCCCGTTTCCGTGAACGCGTGTAGAAACAGGAACTTGGAATCTGGAATTGGCATAACCCATTCGGATCGGAGCACAGAAGACCCGACCCGCCTGAAGTATTTTACAATGAAGTGCTTCCAGTCTCCGGATCGGAGACATCACCGCGGTTCGGATCGTCTAAAGGAAGACCCGATCCGCCTGAAGCTCCTTCTAATCGTCAAGCACACTTGGCTTTGGACACTCCGGTTCGGATCGGATGGGGTACCGATCCGACCCCCTTTGACCTTCTGTTGCACTTCAGAATTGACCTATTCTTGCGGCACCATTTCCTCTTATTCTCATGGATCGAACTCAACCTGTCTCCACACGATCCGAAGACCACTTCTTCCCCTTTCTCCGAGATGACCTCTCTACCCTCCATGTGGCCCATCCGAACCGGACCGCTTCTGGGCCTGGCAACGCCCCTCTACTCCTATAAATACACCATCACATGGTAGTTTCAAGGGACTTTTTGGCGACTCCAACACTTGGCCTCCTTTAAAACCAAGAAAGGACATTGCTCATCACTTTAACACGAGGAATTCGTGTATAAATTCATTCTCTAATCTCCTCTTCTTCATTGTAACACAAGGCTATTGTGTATAAATCGCAAACAAACAACATTGTAATAGCTTCTTAGGATTTAAGAAACTATAAAGTGGACGTAGGCTTGGATTGAGCCAAACCACTATTAAAATTTCGTGTGTCTCCTCTTTTTTTACTGTATTTTCTGCATTTGATTTGTGATAGTGAGGTTTTCACATCAAATTTGGGTGTTAGGCCTAGATTTCGGTCAAACATTTTGGCGCGCCAGGTAGGTGGGCACATGACAACTTCAACTTCTGCTTGGATTATTTGGTTATTGGATCGATGGCTAAGCAAAAGGTTTCCCGTGTTGAAGGCGAAGGCACGAGAAACGAGGCAAGCAATGAAGCCTCCTTACATGAAACCCCGTCAGCATACTTGACGCGAGAAGAGATGGATGGCGTTCTCACCGAATTGAGTGCTCAAATGGCAAGGCAAGATGATCTCCTTAGGAAGCAACAGGAGATGGTCGACCAATTCTTCGCTCGGATGGAAGGAAGGCCGAGCAACAGCGTACAACTCATGGGAAATGGAATAGAATCAGCCCCAGCAGCAGCTGTAAACCGGATCGGTTCGGATCCGATCCGAACCGAACGCTAAAATCTGAATCCAACGCAAATGGAAATAGGGGGCATTCCCCACCGGGTCGGTTCGGACTCGATCCGAACAGCAACCCTACATGAGCTTGGGGGATGCAGCCGCCCCTCTGGAAATCAAGACTTCGCTCCAGCTCGACCTACATCCGCTCTGATTCGGATGAACAACCAGGCACCAATTCCAGCTCATTGGCAATAGGAAACTTCTCGGAACAGAGGGCCAGAATGGGGTCGGATCGGAATATCTGACCCGAACCGTGCACATCACTACGAATTTCCTCACTTCTCCGAGCCACAACATGGGGGCACCTCCGAACCGAACCGAATGGCCTTCGAAGCTCCCCGTGCACTTCCACACTCTATTGGATTCAACGATGCTAGCACCAGCTCTGACCTTAGCAGCTTGCAACAGCTCTTTGAAGGCGGTCGGCTCGCCAATCTCATTGAATGGCTCTCTAGAGATCGCACTTATCAGAATGACATGGATGATGTCAATCACAACCCATTCACTTAGAAAATCAGGAATTCCCGCAATCCACCAGATTTTAAACTTCCACAACTAGAGCCCTACAACGGCAGGACGGATCCTACCATGCACCTGATGCGCTACAAACGTCATATGGAAGTTCAATCGGCATCGGAAAATGTTATGGCAAAATGCTTCCCACTCTTTTTGACCGATATAGAAGCTATGTGGATTCAGCAGCTGGAATCTGAATCGATCAACAGCTGGAACATGTTGATCGCTCGCTTTATTGAACAGTTTCGGGTCCACAATGCTCGACCCAAGAATGTAATGTCACTAACTACAATCAAGCAGAGGCCCAGAGAAACTCTGAGCTCATTTTGGGAACGGTTCAACGTTGCAGCAGCATCAGTTGATCGACCTGAGCCATCTGTGGTATTGATGGCGGCAGTATCCGGCGTTCTGGACAACTCGGAGTTCAAAAAATCCTTATACTGAGACACACCACGGAATCTCAGCGAGTTCTATCTTGAATCGGATAGACTTCTGCGTGAAGAAGACGCAACGTCCGAAAAGACAATTCTCGATGTTAACATGCTCAAAGACGGAGAACCGTCTGATTCAGGTAAAGGCAAAGGAAAAGCTGCCGTCAAGAACGACCGCAACGCTCAGCCCCTGAGAGGGCCCAGATATGAAAAGTACACCGAACTCAACTCAACTTTGACTGACATCTACATAAACACAAACGGTGACATCTCCTATCCAAAGCCTCCCAGGAGGGAGCCATCGCAAAGAGAACGCGATTCTGGAAAATACTGCATGTTTCATGATATGGACGGTCATGACACAAATGACTGTAGACACTTGCGAGATTTGATTGAGGAATGGATTAGACGTGGAGAACTACCCGAGTATGTGAAACAAACAATAACGCCTGCACCTGCGCTACCTCCACCTGCTCCCCGTAGAGGGAATGACCTTGGATCGAGCTCTCGTGGGCTCATCATCAACTGATCTGGATTGGATCACTCTGCATTTTCAGCATCTCTTAGGATTTAAGATATGTCTCTTTGCTTTCTTTAGGTTTACCGATTGGCTAAATCCGAGTACACACATTCGGGGTTAGGATTTAGCTCCAAAGCGTGCTCTGCACTCGATGGCAAGCCAATCAGGATTTTCTTTTGGTTTTGTACTTTGAATTGAATAAGGAAGGACTTTCCGAGCATGGATTATGTTTGGCGATTTAAGTGTCTTGTCAGGTTGTGGCAGGATTCTCAATCTCAATTAAAGTATGGCTTATACTTATCTCGGTCCCCTAGGCATGGATTATACCTAGGGATAGACTGCCTTGTCAGGTTTTGGCAAGCATAGCTCTATCCCGACATGAGTATGGATTGTACTGACTAGGATGCTTAAGTATGGATTATACTCCGGAACGACGAACGATCTTGTCAGAATTGGGCAAAGGAACTCAATAAAACTTGAGTATAGCTTATACTCAGTTTGAACTTCCTTGTATGGCTTATACCCGGAAGGTTAGGTGCCTCGCCAGGTTATGGCAGGATGATTCGAACGTCCCTCGAGTATGGTTCAAGCTGAAACAAATGCCCAAGCATGGTTTATGCTCGAATGTATAATCAGTTTTGTCAGGATTTGACACACCTTTTTGCTCTCTTTTCTTCGCAGGTATGGATTGTACTTGCAGTTAGCAGGCCCAGCGTGGCCTTGGATATCTTAGATTATCCAGAGCACATCTTCCTTCAACCTGCAAGATATGTTCTGGGGAGCAAAATGTAGACCCTCTTTTTAGTCAAAGCAGTCACACATGGAATCTCTGATCAACAATATGCTCGAGTATTGGAAGCATCGTCAGAAGACAGGCAGCGATTTGGTCGAAATCGCATCACAAACAAAGAACGGCCGGAAACTCCTATCAGACGATCTTTTTTGGGCCTGAAAACAGCGAATACGAAGCTTAGCTTGGTAACTCTTGTAGATCTCTGAATTATCTTCAGTTTAAGCTTTGGGTTGTCTCAATCGGACTTACGGTTTGAAAGTTATGCCCGTTTCCGTGAACGCGTGCAGAACCGGGAACTTGGAATTTGGAATTGGCATAACCCATTCGGATCGGATATACGGATCGGATCAGAGCACAGAAGACCCGACCCGCCTGAAGTATTTTACAATGAAGTGCTTCCAGTCTTCGGATCGGAGACATCACCTCGGTTCGGATCGGCAAAAGGGAGACCCGATCCGCCTAAAGCTCCTTCTACTCGTCAAGCACACTTGGCTTTAGACACACCGGTTCATATCGGATGGAGTACCGATCCGACTCCCTTTGACTTGCTGTCGCACTTCAGAATTGACCTATTCTTGTGGCACCATTTCCTCCTATTCTCATGGATCGAACTCCACCTGTCTCCACACGATCCGAAGACCACTTCTTCCCCCTTTCTCCGAGATGACCTCTCTTGCCTCCATGTGGCCCACCCGAACCGGACCGCTTCTGGGCCTGGCCAGGCCCCTCTACACCTATAAATACACCATCACATGGAAGTTTCAAGGGAATTTTTGGTGACTCCAACACTTGGCCTCCTTTATAACCAAGCAAGGACATTGCTCATCACTTTAACACGAGGAATTTGTGTATAAATTCATTCTCTAATCTCCTCTTCTTCATGATAAAACATGACTATTGTGTATAAACCGCAAACAAACAACATTGTAATAGCTTCTTAGGATTTAAGAAACTATAAAGTGGATGTAGGCTTGGATTGAGCCGAACCAATATAAAAATTTTATGTGTCTCCTCTTATTTTACTGCATTTTCTGCATTTGATTTGTGATAGTGAGATTTTCACATCGAATTTGGGTGTTAGTCCTAGATTTCGGTCTAATAGTTTGCATTTCAAGTAATTATATTATTATTTGTTTTCAGAATTCCCAATTTCTTTCAACTACGTTACTCAAACCATCAAAAAGCATACCATATAGTAGTTACTTTTCTATTGTGCACTTCATATTTTGGACAGGCCGCACGAATGAAGCACGACACCTTTAGTGTATCCTGCCTCAAGCAGCGATTCTTTAAAAGGAGGAAGAAGCACTAAACCTATTGTAACAGAAGAAATATTCGAGAAAAAATGTTTTCAGCCAATTGTTGGATGGGGTAACAAGTCGTGTGGTGATCGTAAGAATAATCCAATACCTTGGCGTTAAAAGGGATTTTCTTCATCTTCAAAGGTAATACACCCATCCACCAAATATGTTAAAATAGAAATACAGATACAATCGACATAGTTGTTTGAATAATATCTTATGAATAGTTCTGTATCATATGCAAAGGTAATTTCAACGACCCTATGGCCTGATTTTGGTTCACACATTCCAAGATCTGTAGTTTATAATTATTTCGTCGAAGAAGTTTTTAAATTGAGAATTTGCTCGCGCATTCTCTTTAATTTTGAGATTTACATTCCATGTAATCAACATTATCTGGATATCTTTCCCTTTGGCATTGACAAACAGTTCATTAATGTTCAGGGATTTGTCAAATAATAATTTCTCAGGAGAGGTTCCATCGGATGGATCATTTTCAATGTTTACCCGTATCAGGTACCATTCTTTACCATTGGCTAGTAAGTTTGCGTCGTACACAAATTATATTGTGCTTTCTGATCTATCGTATTAATATGTAGTTTTGCGACTGGCAGTGGATAAGGGCTTTTCTTTCATTGACCCAGGCTCTATGTAGAAACTTGAAACTTCTTTATGAATCCGAGAATGCACCTAATTTTTCTTTGTTGCATTGCACCATGAGATGATTCCAGTTCACCTGATTCTAGTTCACAAGAGATTCATCTTTCTCAAACAACTCGCAGAGAAAAGATAATACTACTTGTGAAAATGAAGAATCATGTTTAAACGAAAATCCAAATGAAGTAAGTATCGCTAACAAGAGATTTGTTGCTACTTCATTAGTTCAGAAATTGCAGGTTCCACCAAGAGAAGAAAGCTACGACATCCTCACAAATTAAATAACTATGCTTATAAAAGAAAGTGAAAATTGTTATTTAACATCATGCAAACTAGCAGCCATGCTAATATGTAAATATTGTACATGCAGGAAATTGACTCATCAAAGAATTTTCAAGCTGTCGCATATGATGGTAAGGCTATCTTGCTTTGTTATTCCACGCATCTGTTTTGTACTGTTAGTTTATAAAATGCAAATAAATTGTATTGATTATGCAGAGAGGAGTATAACATTCGAACGTAGTATTGCCTGCGACGTATCTCACGTGAACAAGGATTCAGGTAGCAGAGAAGTTGATGGTCAGATGCAGCTTAAAAGCATGATAGAAGCCCATGTTGTAAGAATATCGTCTTGTATATATACACCAAATTGCTGCTTACTGCATGGTTTTTTTAGTTCGTTTATTAAATGAGTACATTGTAATGAACTATCCAAAGATAATGTATAAAACTATGGTTATCTTGCTGTACATGGATTTTAAATGTAGTGTAATTTGTAGATTTTTCTTCTTTTGTGTAATAGTTATGTTGTGGTTTTCTTGTGCTGAAAAATGATTGTTGTGTAATGTATATATGCTATAGTTTTTTTTATAATTTTTTTTTAAATTAGCTACTGCTAAAGGTCATATCTATTTAAAAATAAGGCAGTGCTTAAGGCTGTATCTATTTAAAAATAAGGCAGTGCTTAAGACCGTATCTTTTTTACAATTAAGAAGTGCTTAAGGCCGTATCTTTTTGAAAATTAGATACAGCTTGAGGCCGTATCAAATAATTAAAGACGCCAATTTTTGATACGGCCTAGAGCACTGCCAAAACACATTAGATACGACCCAGAGCACTGCCTAATTTGCAATTCTGGGGTAGTGGAAGGCATTTCAGTAGATCCAGGAGAGATCTCAGCTATCCAAGATTGGAAGTAGCCAAGCACCCCAACAGAAGTCAGAAGTTTCTTAGGTCTGGCTGGCTATTATCAGAATTTTTTTAAGGATTTTTCGAAATTATCTTGTCCACTGATAAAGCTGACTAAGAAGCGTACAAAGTTCGTTTGGACACCTGAATGTGAGGAAGCTTTCAAAGAGTTGAAATGGAGGTTGGTCACTGCTCCTGTGTTGACCATTATTGAGAGCAATCAGGATTAGAAAGTCTGGACAGACGCTTCTAGAGAAGGTGTAACACCCCGTGTTTTCTGTTAATATAAACTAACAAATTAAAGAATACTTAATTCTAAATGTTAGAATCAAGGGAAACGGGTTACGTCATTGTGTTCATCTCGGAATTCTGGTTGAAATAGAGTCCGAGTTTGCGTAAATCGGACATCGTATGAAGAAGATATGGGCGAACGAAGTTAAAGCAGAAAACCAGAAGAAAGAAGATATGGACAAACGAAGTTAAAGCAGAAAAACAGAAGAAAGAAGAAAAAAATGCACTGGCGCACTTGGTAAGTGCGTCAGTACAAAAATACACTGGCGCACTTCCCAAGTGCACCTAGGCTGAGCAGAAAGCCTGCACAGCTTTCTGGTGGGATCTGATCCAAACTATGACTCATTGTTGAGTCCTTTCTGACTCCTTGCTGAGTCATTAGGGCTGAGGTGTCACCCTATCCTGACTGAATGGTTTTGATTAACCCTAAGATCATCCGACGGCTCAAATTATATTGAAATTCTATATAAACACATGTAGACTCAAACCCTATAACCTAATCAAAATTAAAACCATGGCCGTCATGCTATCACCTTGCAACCTAGAGTAGCCGCCACCAATTAGAGAGGAAGTAAAGCTAATCAACTCAATTCAATTCAAGTTTATAACAACAACAACAACAACAACGAATTGTCTACTTCAGAGGCGAGCTAAATCAATTTCAGAACTCAAGACCTTCTTTGAGTTGTGAGTTCAATTTCTTCAATAAGATAATTAATAGGTTAATTGGGTTGAGATATAAATTGGGTTATATGGCTATGTTTGTGAATCATTGGAATAATGTAATCTTTTGTGAATATATGCTAGATGTTTATCATGATAGTGTTGTTGTGGATCCCTTTTCATATGCCAAATCATCTATGTTCAACTTGATTCACGTTTGACATCATTTTACATGCAAGTTTGGGTGTAGATTATATGCTAATTTCTATGTGAATTGTATACAAGTTTACATGTGAATCAAATAAAGTGATTATATGCAAGCTTAGGTAGAAATTGGATTCACATATATGCAAGTTTACAACTTTAGATTTAGATCTATGACATACATCGATTTATGCAAATTTGTGACTATGGCCTACGCAAGTTTTAGGAGAAAAACTATATCACATATAAGCAAGTTTACACCCCTATGATTAGATCTATGACATGTATAGTTTTTTGCAAGTATGTGATTATGGCCTATGCAAGTTTTAGGTGAAAAACTATACTATATACATGCAAGTTCACACCCTTTAGGTTTATGTTTAGATTCACGACTATACAAAGTTTATGCAAGTTATGATGTAAATCTTATTTGCAAGTTATATCTATTTTGGGTGTTATGCAAATTTTGTGATGTTTCTTCCCTTTTATGTGTTAGACTAATTGATAGTCTAATATATATGTCATGATAAACGAACGAAACAACATGGGGACGGTGGGGGTAATATTGAATATGCATAAATTGAGAATTGGCATAAATGGCCTGAAAAGGCATATAATTAATTTAAGATATTAATTGGCATAATTGGTATTTATGGACATAATTTTAAGAGACAATTATGGACATAAATGAATTTGGAATTTATTGACAAATTTGAATAGGGATAATAATCCAATTTGGGGTTAAATGAAGATATGTAATAATAAACCGCCTAAGACACGAGGTTAGACTCTTTTGTAGTGTAAGACTGCCCGGACCCGCCCGGCAAATCCAGCTACCACAAATGCCAGTCTAATGTGAGAGGTCAAAGGCATGAATTAAATGTGTAACAGTTGTAAAGGCACGAGGTTAGGCTCGTTTGTGGTGTAAGACAGCCCGGACCCGCCCGGCAAATCCAGCTGCCACAAATGTCAGTCTAATGTGGGAGGTCTTTACAAGGTTACGGTCTTAATGAATTAAGAAACACTTAACCAGATAAACATGTAGTGGGACATGAGGGGGTTAAGTGGCTGCCTTAGGTGGTATTTGAAATACGATTAGATGCACTTAACCAAGATTGAAAACATGTAAGAAGACATGAATAAGAATGGAGTTAAGTAGGGAAAACCTTAGTGGGGACCAAGCGTAAGTGGAAGGCTTGTGTCAAGCATGGGGGCCCTTTTCAAACTAGTAACCCATTAAGTATCTTTGTGGGCACGACCCAAGTCGAGGATGGGACACGCGTACTGGATTTGATTGTAAGAGGTCAAAATGGGTTAGCGGTGGCAACGCAAGTCCAACGGGTTCATATGTGTGTGTGGGCCCAGGCTGGTAGGTAAGACTTTGTTGCATCATGTAGATATAAGCCGTGCATTTTTGGTAGTATCGAATTGCCACTTTGGGGAGTGATACACCCCACTGTGGGGCCAGTACGGGTATCTACGAGTTAGGGAGCCGATCGAAAGAGGGCAGTGGGTACACCTAGTGGAGATAGGGGCAGACGGCACCTATGAAGGTAACTAGGGGTACACGAAATTACCATTATCATTATTATGTTCTGTAGGCGGGATCAACATTTAGGGTGACTAGTGGTGGTGCAGTATAGTAATTATCCTATAGTGATTTTGGGTGCCTTTAACGTTATCTTTGTTCATCTTATTTCCTTTGTTTGCTTTGTTATACCCATTTGTTCAGAGTCATCTCCTTATTTTCCAGCTTATGCCTTATCCTAGTTACTTAATGATTATACTGTTAAATTGATTGCACTCGCCAGACTTTATATCTGACCCCCTTGTTTCGACCTCTTTTCTTCCTTTCACCCCCCCCAGGTGCTCAGGGTGGGACTAGTACTAGTGGAGCTTGATATGGACAGCTTTATCTCTTTCTTTGGAAGTTGCTTGGATCGCTGAAGTAAAAGTTCAGCCTATTTTATTTATGGCTATTTCATGTTGGGGTTATGTCTTTCATTTTATGTACTCTGATTTAATCAAGACGGATATTACGTACTTGACTCTAGTCTTTGGTTTTTGATGATGTAATCAAACTTATCTGTTACCGCAGCAATGAATAAAGTTTTAAATTTTTAAGCAATGTTTTATATCTGTCTTGTTGTTAAGTTTCTGTTCTATACACACTTAAAACGCTCTATAGAAGTTAATGCATTCCCTTTGTGAGTGACATTAACGGACATGGGGTGTCACACATGGTATCAGAGCTGAAGGTTACCAGAACATATATGAATTTTGAAAAACTGTTTTTCAAAAGAACTTTTATAATGAAATACTTTCAAAAGTACGTTTTAAGGAAAGTATTTTCAAGAGAAAAGTTTATTTTGAAAACGTAACCCCCAAGAGCCATATATATTTCATTCGAATTCTTCGTTTGAATCTCTTCATTTTCTTTTCAGTATGTCTGGAATTCCCAAGATACCCGAGGGGATACCGATACCAGGATGGTCTAGAAGGCATCTGGAAGCTAGGGCCAATGTCACAGGCCCAGTAAATGCTCCTCCTCCTCCTCCCCCTGTTGACACTTTCGCAAAGATATGCATGGACTTTCGGGCAATGGGCGAGAAACCTTTTCACGGGTCGGAGACGTTTGTTGAAGCTCGAAATTGGCTAAAGGAGGTGGAAGAATTGTTTGGAATCTTTGAGGTAGAAGAAGGAAGAAAGGTCCAGTTAGCTGCCTGGTTAATGAAGGATGAGGCCTCGTTTTGTTAGATGGTCACTAATGGAGAGCGTCCAGTTGATACATGGCTGGATTTCAAGCATAGGTTTGAGGCAAAGTTTCTCTCACGGGCTGAAGAGAATTTATATATGGAAAGATTTTTGGCGTTGAAGCAAGGGAATCTATCAGTGAAAGAATACATCAACAAGTTCAATCAGTTGGCGAGATTTGGCTTGGACTTGGTGAATACACCCGAAAAGAAGGCCCTGAGATTTGTTAAGGGTTTGAACGAGCCGTTACATGGGTTAACTATGACCCACATCCCTATGGGGGCCACCTTTGAGAGACTAGTTGACATGGCGCTTATGCATGAAGAGGAGAAAGGCGCCAATGCTAATAAGGCACCTAAGAAGAAAGGAGATCAAAAGAAACCACAACAGCAAAATAAGAAAGGCGGGAAGAACAATAATGGCAAAGGAAAGAGGAAGTGCTTTAATTGTGGGATACCAGGCCATCTGAGTAAAGACTGTAGGAAAAAGAAGAAGACTAGTTGTTTCCACTATGGAGAGGAAGGTCATCTAGTTAAGGACTGCCCAAGGAAACAAGGGAAAAGAACTTCTGGAGGGCAGCTTCAGGCTCTCATGGCACCAGGACAGGCAAGGGAGCAGGTCCAGGCTCTCGCGGTCCCACGGCTGCAAGAACGAGGTAGGAACATTTCCGTTGAAAGTTTAGTTTTTCTATTTGATCATCCTGTTCGTACTTTTTTTGACTCTAGCGCTTCACACTCGTTTGTGTCTGCTTTCTTATTTGAAACACTGCACCTAAATACTGGTCTAGTTTCGGATCCCATAGCAGTCTCAAATCCTATTGGTGGTTTGGCTCATCTTTCTATGATTTGTCAGGATTTGAGAGTGTCTATCTTGGGTGTTGGGTTTGAATGCAACGCCTTTGCTCTTGTCTTCATGTGCTACGGCTTGATTCTAGGTATGGATAGGCTAACTAGATATGGGGCCATCCTAGATTGTGAAAGAAGAGTAGTTAGATTGTTGACTCGTTGTGGAAAGACCCTTGATATTTCTTGTGACCCTAGAGGTCCAGTAATGCTTAACTACCTAGAATCCCAAGACACATCCAATGATGATTTGAAATCTGTTCGTGTGGTCCGTGAATATAGTGACGTCTTCGATGAGGTTCGAAGTTTACCCCCGAGGCATGAGATAGACTTTCGAATATACTTAGCAGATAATGCAAAGCCAGTTGCATTAATAGTGCGCCACATGGCTCCGAGAGAGAGAAGAGAACTCAGTAAGCAAGTGAAAAAACTGCTTGAGAAGGGGTTCATAAGAAGAAGTATTTCGGAGTGGGGTGCTCCAGTCGTTTTTGCTACAAAAGCTGATGGTTCACTTAGATTGTGCGTGGACTATAGAGAGCTGAGTAAGCTAACAAAGAAGAACAGACACCTGTTACCGAGGATAGACAATTTATTCGATCAGTTGGTGGGTGCTTCGGTTTTCTCGCAATTGGATTTGGCTACAGGATTTCATCAGCTAAGGGTGGCTGAAGATAACATCGATAAGACTGCCTTTAGAACTCCTAATGGTTTCTTCGAGTGGCTCGTCATGCCTTTTGGTTTGACAAATGCACCCACATACTTTGTTGACTTAATGAGTAAGGTGTTTAGGGAGTTTCTGAACAAGTTTGTGGTAGTCTTTATAGATGATATTCTAGTTTTCTCTAAAAATGAAGAATAGCATGCCCTACATCTTAGGGAAGTCTTAGAGACCCTACGATCACATCAGCTAAAAGCTAAGTTCTCCAAGTGCCATTTTTGGAGAAGAGAAGTGAGGTTCTTAGGACACGTGGTCTCTAAGGAAGGGATAGCTGTGGATCCCGCCAAGGTAGTGGCAATCCAAGATTGGAAAACGCCTAAGAACGCAACCGAAGTAAGAAGCTTTTTAGGGTTGGCTGGCTATTATAGGAAGTTCATTAAGGACTTCGCGAAGATATATGCCCCTCTCACTCGATTAACGAAGAAGAATTTGACTTTTAGTTGGGACGTTGACTGGGACGATGCTTTCCAACGTCTGAAGAGAGCTTTGACGACAACTCCAGATTTAGATTTGCTAGACGGGAGTAAGACTTTCGTTGTATATACTGATGCTTGCGGGACAGGGCTTGGCATAGTTTTAATGCAAGAGGGAAGGGTGATATGCTATGGTGGAAGACAGTTGAAAGCCCACGAGAAAAATTACCCTACCCACGATTTGGAGTTGGCGGCCATAGTTTTTGCGCTTAAGTCGTGGCATCATTATTTTCTTGGAGAAAGGTTTGAGTTGTATATAGACCATAAGTCGCTAAAGTACTTATTCTCTCAGAAGGACCTAAACTTGAGGCAACAGAGATGGATGGAGTTTTTGGCATCCTACGATTTTGATATCGCATATACCCTTGGCAAGGGCAACGTTGTAGCTGATGCCTTAAGTAGCAAGAAATTAACTTTAAGTCCTTTGTTTGTGGAGTGGCAGAGTTTGGAGTATATATCTTCCTTTGACTTCAGACCCTCTGTCGATTATGTACCCGGATTATTGGCATCAATAGAGGTGCAACCTACACTTTTGGGTCGAGTTGGAGAGGCACAGCGGAACGACCCACAGTTGGTTGAAATTGTAGGCAAGCTTATAGGAGGGGAGTCCTCAAGACATCTTGATAGATATGCTATTGACGAAAGTGGTTGGCTACGTAGAGATGGAAGACTTTGCGTACCACAAGACGAAAGTTTGAAGAAGGCAATTCTTGAAGACTCACATCGCTCTAAGATGACCATATATCCCGATGGTGATAAGATGTATAGGGATATGAAGCGAGTTTTCTTTTAAGGCAGAATGAAGAAGGACGTGGCTGAATTCGTTGCTAGATGCTTAGTGTGCCAGCAAGTCAAGGCGGAGCAAAAGAAGCCCGGAGGTTTGCTCCATCCCTTAGAGATTCCGCTTTGGAAATGGGAAAGCGTTTCCATGGATTTTGTAGATGGGTTACCAAGATCGACGAAGGGTAATACAAGAATTTGGTTAATTGTAGACCGACTTACTAAAAGTGCCCATTTTATTCTCGTCAAAAGTAGAAGGACCGCCGCATGGTTAGCATCTGTTTACCTTCAAGAGATAGTTCGTTTGCACGGCATACCCTCTAGCATTGTGAGCGATAGAGATCTTATTTTCACAAGCGAATTTTGGAAGAGCTTACAAGAGGAGGTTGGAACACAACTATGCTTAAGCACCGCTTATCATCCTGAGACGGACGGCCAGACCGAGAGTGTGAATCGGATTCTAGAAGACCTTCTTAGGCTGTGCATTCTAGACTTTGGAGGAACACGGGAAGAACACCTTCCACTAGTAGAGTTCGCCTATAATAATAGTTTTCAGGCTAGCATGACACCTTTTGAGGCTCTTTATGGACGACCGTGCTGATCACCTACATGTTAGTGGGAATCCACGGATAAGGTTTTGCTTGGACCCGACATGATTAGGGAGACTTCGGAGAAGATAGACCTGATTCGATGGCGAATGAAGACAGCACAGGACCGACAGAAGTCATATGCTAATAAGAGACGAACCGATCTTGAGTTCAATGTTGGGGACATGGTTTTTATTAAGGTGTCACTGTTGAGAAACGTAGTCCGCTTTGGATCGGTAAGGAAGTTGGCACCGAGGTTCGTAGGACCCTTTCCAATTACAGAGAGGATTGGACAGATGGCATACTGAGTAAAGTTAACAGAAAAGCTCAGCGGAGTTCATGACGTGTTTCACGTTTCACATTTGCGTAAGTGTTTACACGATACGGCGGAAGTGGTAGAGCCGAGCACGCTCGAAGAAGTGGAAGTAGAGCGCAATGCCACGTTCAGACGAGCTCCTACACGCATTCTTGGATCGGAGGTCAAGAAGCTTCGCAACAAAGAGGTCAAGTTGGTAAAAGTGAAATGGGGAGATGATCAAAGAGATACGACTTGGGAGATAGAAGATAAGATGCGTACGTTGTACCATTTCCTTTTTGAAGGTATGTTTTAATTTCTCCTTTTTCTACCGCTTTATTAATACTTGTCCTATCTTTTGGTATTATCTTTGCGATGACATCTTCGATCTTAGTTAGGAAAAACCCTATGGTTGAAACATGTGTTTGAGACATGTTATGTTTGATGGATGCAAGTGGTTGCTAGTTGTTGCTCGTGGATGCATTTACACACACCTTAGGCACTAGATCGGCTCAATCACCTTCATGTTGCATATAAATGTGTATGCATATTTAAATTAATGGATGTATAATGGTTGTGTAATCATATGGATGTTGCATTTTGATGAATGGTTGTGCACACATGTAGAAATAATATGTATCGATAGGATTCTTTTGCATACATAATGGACGCATGGCACTATCATGATTTGCATTAAGGAGGTCAACTGAATCAGAAGACCGCCTGATTTTGCATTAGATAAGGAACATATACACACACTTCTTGCATATGTTCATACAGCATTAGAAATTTTGTAAGGACAATGGATGACTGTGTTTGATGGTTGAGTAGATGGATGATTGGATGTTAGGATATGCATTCTACTTAACTTGGAGATTTCAGGGGCGAAATCCTTTAAGGAGGGGAGAATGTAACACCCCGTGTTTTCTGTTAACATAAACTAAAAAATTAAAGAATACGTAATTCTAAATGTGAGAATCAAGGGAAACGGGTTACGTCATTGTGTTCGAATCGGAATTCTGGTTGAGATAGAGTCCGAGTTTGCATAAATTGGACAACGTATGAAGAAGATATGGACAAACGAAGTTAAAACAGAAAACCAGAAGAAAGAAGAAAAAAATGCACTGGCGCACTTGGGAAGTGCGCCAGTACAAAAATACACTGGCGCACTTCCCAAGTGCGCCTGGGCCAAGTAGAAAGCCCGCACAGCTTTCTGGTGTGATCTGATCCATATTGTGACTCATTGCCGAGTCCTTTCTGACTCCTTGCTGAGTCATTAGGGCTGAGGTGTCACCCTATCCCGACTGAATGGTTTTGATTAACCCTAAGATCATCCGACGGCTCAAATTAAATTGAAATTCTATATAAACACATGTAGACTCAAACCCTAAAACCTAATCAAAATTAGAACCATATAGAGAGGAAGTAAACTTGTAGGGAAAACCTTAGTGGCGACCAAGCATAGGTTATATAACAACAACAACGAATTGTCTACTTCAGAGGCGAGCTAAATCAATTTCAGAACTCAGATTTCAGAACTCAAGACCTTCTTTGAGTTGTGAGTTCAATTTCTTTAATAAGATAATTAATAAGTTAATTGGGTTGAGATATAAATTGGGTTATATGGTTATGTTTGTGAATCATTGGAAAAATTTAATCTTTTGTGAATATATGTTAGATGTTTATCATGATAGTTTTGTTCTGGATCCCTTTTCATATGCCAAATCATCTATGTTCAACTTGATTCACCTTTGACATCATTTTACATGCAAGTTTGGGTGTAGATTATATGCTAGTTTCTATGTGAATTGTATACAAGTTTACATGTGAATCAAAAAAAGTGATTATATGCAAGTTTAGGTAGAAAGTGGATTCACATATATGCAAGTTTACACCTTTAGATTTAGATCTATGACATACATCGTTTTATGCAAATTTGTGACTATGGCCTATGCAGTTTTAGGAGAAAAACTATATCACATATATGCAAGCTTACACCCCTATGTTTAGACCTATGACATGTATAGTTTTATGCAAGTTTGTGTTTATGGCTTATGCAAGTTTTAGGTGAAAAACTATACCATATACATGCACGTTCACACCTTTTAGGTTTATGTTTAGATTCATGACTATACAAAGTTTATGCAAGTTATGATGTAAATCTTATTTGCAAGTTAGATCTATTTTGGGTGTTATGCAAATTTTGTGATGTTTCTTCCCTTTTATGTGTTAGACTAATTGATAGTCTAATATATATTTCATGAAAAACGAACGAAACAACGTGGGGACGATCGGGGTAATATTGAATATGCATAAATTAAGAATTGGCATAAATGGCCTGAAAAGGCATATAATTAATTTAAGATATTAATTGGCATAATTGGTATTTATGGACGTAATTTTAAGAAACAATTATGGACATAAATGAATTTGGAATTTATTGACAAATTTGAATAGGGATAATAATCCAATTTGGGGTTAAATGAAGATATTTAATAATAAACCGCCTAAGACACGAGGTTAGACTCTTTTGTGGTGTAAGACTGCCCGGACCCGCCCGGCAAATCCAGCTGCCACAAATGCCAGTCTAATGTGAGAGGTCAAAGGCATGAATTAAATGCGTAACAGTTGTAAAGGCACGAGGTTAGGCTCGTTTGTGGTGTAAGACTGCCCGGACCCGCCCGGCAAATCCAGCTGCCACAAATGCCAGTCTAATATGGGAGGTCTTTACAAGGTTACGGTCTTAATGAATTAAGAAACACTTAACCAGATAAACATGTAGTGGGACATGAGGGGGTTAAGTGGGTGCCTTGGGTGGCATGTGAAATTAAGTGGGTGCCTTGGGTGGCATTTGAAATACGATTAGATGCACTTAACCAAGATTGAAAACATGTAAGAAGACATGAATAAGAATGGGGTTAAGTAGGGAAAACCTTAGTGGCGACCAAGCATAGGTGGAAGGCTTGTGTCAAGCATGGGGGCCCTTTTCAAACCAGTAACCCATTAAATATCTTTGTCGGCTCGACCCAAGTCGAGGATAGGACATGCGTACTGGATTTGATTGTAATTGGTCAAAACGGGTTAGCGGTGGCAACGCATGTCCAACGTGTTCATATGCATGTGTGGGCCCGGGCTGGTAGGTAAGACGTTGTTGCATCGTGTAGATATATGCCGTGCATTTTTGGTAGTATCGGGTTGCCACTTTGGGGAGTGATACACCCCACTGTGGGGCCAACACGGGTATCTACGAGTTAGGGAGCCGATTGAAAGGGGGTAGTGGATACACCTAGTGGAGATAGGGGCAGACGGCACCTATGAAGGTAGCTAGGGGTACACGAAATTATCATTATCGTTATTAAGTTCTGTAGGTGGGATCAACCTGTAGGGTGACTAGTGCTGGTGAAGTATAGTAATTATCCTATAGTTATTAGGGGCACATTTAACATTTTCTTTGTTCGTCTTATTTCCCTTGTTTGCTTTGTCATACCCATTTGTTCACAGTCATCTCCTTACTTTCTAGCTTATGCCTTATCCTAGTTACTTAATGATTATATTGTTAAAGTGATTGCACTCGCCAGGCTTTATGTCTGACCCCCTTGTTTCCACCTTTTTTCTTCCTTCCACCCCCCCCCCCCCCCCGGTGCTCAGGGTAAGACTAGTAATAGTGGAGCTTGATTTGGACCTTTATCTCTTTCTTTGGAAGTTGCTTAGATCGCTGAAGTAAAAGTTCAGCCTATCTTATTTATGGCTATTTCATGTTGGGGTTATGCCTTTCATTTTATGTACTCTGATTTAATCAAGATGGATATTATGTACTTGACTCTATTCTTTGGTTTTTGATGATGTAATCAAACTTATCTGTTACTACTGCAATGAATAAAGTTTTAAATTTTTAAGTACTGTTTTATATCTACCTTGTTGTTAAGTTTCTGTTCTATACACACTTAAAACGCTCCATAGAAATTAATGCATGCCCTTTGTGAGTGACATTAATGGACATGGGGTGTCACAGAAGGTTACTCTTTTTATTTTAAATAAACATGTCAGAGATGGCATTTTTAATGTCAACTCTTATTTTAACATGTTATCCTTCTATCTATTTAAGGTATTGGTGCGATGCTAATGCAAAGGGACAAAGTAGTCACATATGCTAGCCGTCAGTTAAAACCGCATGAGAAGAATTACACCACTCATGATCTCGAGCTAATGGCCATTGTATTTGCTCTAAAGATATGGAGGCACTATCTCTTGGGGGAGAAATTCGAGTTGTATACTGATCACAAATCCTTACAGTATCTATTCACCCAAAGATATTTGAACTTGAGGCAGCAACGTTGGGTTGAATTCCTTGCACCTTATGACCTGGACATCTTATATACTCCAGGGAAAGCCAATGTAGCAGCCGATGCACTCTGCAGGAAGAATACGGCCAGCGCCAATCTTATCCTCACCCATCTCATTATTACACTTTCCTAGATCGATAAGTTCTCTGCCCTCCAGAAAGGTGATAAATTTATTCAGATTATTAGTGAGCAAGTTCGTAGGGGCGAAGCGTCAAGCTTCCAAATAGACGGCAAGGGAACCCGTAGACTTCAAGGGCGAATATGTGTGCCAGATATTCCTGAGCTAAAAAGAGAAGTTATGGATGAACGTCATAAATCTAAGCTCAGTATCCATCCAGGAGTAAGCAAGATGTATCATGATCTTAAGCGTACTTTTTGGTGGAAGGCTATGAAGAGATACATTTCTATATATGTTGATAGATGCCCCACCTGCTAGCAAGTCAAAAGCGATTAGCAGAAGCTAGCAAGATTGTTGTAACTGCTAGGGGTTCCAGGTTGGAAATGGGACCAAATTTCTTTGGACTTTATTGATGGCTTGCCCCGAACTAGAAAAGGCAATGATAGTATATGAGTGATTGTAGATCGCTTCACAAAGACTGCCCATTTCATCCCTGTCAAATCTAATAGAATAGCTCGAAGTTTGGCACGGCTTTATTTCCGAGAGATTTTCAGGCTATATGGAGTTCCCAGTAGCATCGTTAGTGATCATGATCCGATATTTGCTAGCAAGTTCTGGGAAGCTTTCCAAGAAGAGCTTGGGACCAAGTTGAATATGAGCACCGCTTATCATCCTCATACAGATGGCCAGACTGAGAGGGTGAATCGCATATTGGAAGACTTGTTGCGGGCATGCATTCTAGATTTTGGTGGGTCATGGGAAGATCATTTGCACTTGGTTGAGTTCTCCTATAATAACAGCTACCAAGCAAGCTTGCGGATGTCGCCATTTGAAGCATTATATGGCACGCCATGCAGATCTCCCACATGTTGGGTGGAACCCGATAATCGATTAGTATTAGGTCCCGACATGATTCGTGAAGCAGCGGATAAAGTTGATTTTATTAAGAAGCGATGACTGGATACTCAAAGCCGACAGAAGAGCTATGCAGACTCATGAAGAAGGGATTTAGAATTCTCTGTTGGTGATCTTGTATACTTGAGGGTTACCACACTGGGAGGTGTAATTCGATTTGGGAAGACTGGAAAGTTGGCGTTGAGATTCATTGGTCCATTTCCTATTCTTGAAAGGATTGGAACCCTCGCTTATAGGGTGCAGTTGCCCGACTGGTTGCCAGAGGTTCATGATGTATTCCATGTGTCTCAACTTCGGAAGCATGTTTATGATCCAGACTTAGTTGTGGAGGAAGCAGCACAACAAGATTTGGAGATTACCACGAGCTTAGCAGTAAGTAGGGAGCCAGTGAAAATTGTTGGCAAGGAAACCCAAGTTCTGAGGAACAAGAGGATCCACCTAGTCAAAGTTCAGCGGAGCGGGGATCCTAGAGACTATACATAGGAAACTGAAGATAGCATCAAACAGGCTTATCCTAAGTGCAGAGTGGACATATCCGAGTAACTCTTGTGTCGAGGTACATTTACAATACCTTGCATTTTCCATTTTGTTTCCTACTTTACCATTGTTTCCTTTTCGGGGATGAAAAGCTTTTAAGTGGGTGGATTGTAACAACCTGGAAAATCAGAACCAATTAATTTTTTTTATTTTGGCTATTTCAGTGAATTTTGAATAGTTAAAATAATTTATTTTAAATAATAACGATTAAAAATTTATTTTAATCGAAGTTAGAGTGAATATATTTAATTTAATTTCAAAAGGAATTGGAAATTGTACGATAGTTTGAAAAGTCAAAGCTGAACTTTGACTGAATATACAAGATCCAAATTTAACGGATTTTAGTGAAACTAAAAATATCTAAATCAATTTAAAAATATCTTTCCAACGAATCCTAAAAATTGAAATTTCATAGCAGGAATCAAAAGTTATGGCCAGTTGAATATTCGGAAAAGTCGCTATGGAATATAGTATAATTTATAGCACGTATAAAAGGCCATTTTACAAACGATCCCCGTTTTCAACGAAACCAGTTTTGTCGGATCCAGAATGTCAAATTATTGGAAAGTTTAATTTTCCAGAATTTGTGGAATTAAATTGTGAGCGTAGTAAATTAAACTCTGATTTGATAATTTCTGTTGAATTTAATCGACTGTTAAAAAGCCCATTTTTCGAACGGTCTCCAAATTCGACGAAATTAATTTTGTTAGGACCATATCTTCAAAACAAAGCCAAATATATTTTTATTTAATTTTCGGAGTCCGTATGTGGCCCCGGTGAATTTAAATATATGATCTAATTAATTAAATAAAGGATTTAAATTTCAAATTAAAGAAATCAGGCCAAAAACAGTCGTTTGGGCTGATGGGACCTAGCCCATTGGTTCCGTAACAGTGGCAATTAGGTGGTAACAATTCCTGTTGGACGGAAATTGGAGTTGTTAAGAATTTACGGATTTATTTGTAA
Organism: Allium sativum; assembly: GCA_030737875.1. Taxonomy (NCBI): domain Eukaryota; kingdom Viridiplantae; phylum Streptophyta; class Magnoliopsida; order Asparagales; family Amaryllidaceae; genus Allium; species Allium sativum. Next base: position 501,525,014 of record CM060926.1, on the reverse strand, counting down.
AAATTAGAAATAAAATATTATAAAAACACATTAATTTTCTCAAAACCCTAATTCTCTAAACAGGGTCGCCGCCTACATCAAAATCTGTGGCCGCCGCACTCCCATTTTGATTCCTTAATAGCGATCAATCCACCACAAATTAGACCTCACTCCTTTAGACATTATCAAAGAGATTTCCATCCTCTCGAATTCCATACGGTTGGATCATCCCCAAGTGGCACGAGCTCCGAGAACCGTGACCACAAACCCACCAACTTTCCTCCTCTGCCGCACCACCAGGCCACCACCGAGCTCCACCCTACTTGCCGCGCACGTGCGCCACCCTCCCCCCTGTAACAACCCGAATTTTACTAACGTGATAAGACAAGAATCAAGGCAGAATTAAATCATAAAATATGAATCAGGAGAAACGGGTTGCGCCATTGCGTTCATCTCGGAAAAATACGCGAAATAGAGTCCGAAATTTCGTAAATCGGAGTCCGTATGACCGAGATATGGTCTCGCGAAGTTTCACGAAAAAATCAAATTCAAAACAGATTCAAAATTTCAGAAAATCAGGGTAGGCAGGAAAAATCCCGCCCAGACCAGGTCGACCAGGGGGTCGACCTGGGTGTCGACCTGGGTGGGACCAGGTCGACTGGGGAGTCGACCCCAGGGTCGACCTGCCTGGTCGGACCCAGGCAGCCTGGTGCACCTGTTTTGCTGTTTGGCTCGGTTTTGGAGGCTTGTGACGATTTTTGAGGGCTTGGATCTATCCCAGGGTTAATCTAACGGCCTAAACTACTCCTAATCTCTATAAAAAGACCCTAAGCCTACCCTAAACCCCTCATAATTCACTCAAGCCACGAAGTGCTGCCCAAATGCCGAGTGATCATGGCCTCCATCTCCAACTCCAAGAGACTATGCATGCAAATCGGATTTGAATTGAAAGGTGCAAGCTTGCTACACCAAGTCGAGGCTCGATCAACGTTGCTACGGCGATTTCATGGCGGTTCTTCGTCAAAGGAGCCACCTTTCTTCGTCACGACGATGCATACTGTAACACCCCGCCTCCGCTAAGGTCACTCGCAAAGGAATGCACTAGCTTTAGAAGGGCATTATTGGTAAACATGCACAGAAATATCACAAGACAGAACATATATAAATAGCGGAAGTAAAATCAAACTTTCATAACATGAATAAATAAGGTCTAAAGCCTTTTACATCAGAGTACATCAAAACCTGTCATGCAATAGTAAAGAAGCATAAAGACTTTTTAATAAATTATTCCCCAAGTAAAACAGTAAAGTAGCCATAGCCAAGAGAAGTCCAAGCCATCCATGATGACCTTCAAGCAGAAGAAGTCCGAACTAAACAGCATTGTTTCCTCCCTGAAACCTGGGGGGGAAACGTAAGAAAAGAGGCGAAACAAAACGGGTCAGTCAAAAAGACTGAGTAAGTCCTATCTACTTCCAGTATTAAAACAGGTAAAGGTAACATGACATGCATAAACGGAAAGTAAACATAAGGATAACTACAAGATAGATAAACCAGGGTAGCCAGTTGAACTACTGTGACAAAGTAAACTAAGGTATCATGATAAACTACGGTGTCATGATAATCAAGGTATCACATCGTCAGATTTCTATCGAGTACATTATCCCAAGGTATCTACCCCGTCTAACATCCCACGGTATCTATTATGTATATTCTTCTTAGTCCTAACATGTATATTTGCTCTGCACCTCTCGTACTAGTACCCCTACCCGCGTCATGTGTTAACCACGAATGTCCCTTGCTCAAAGTCGTGTAATGGTCCATGTCAACCTAGTATATCGCATATATAGGTTACTCAAATCATATGTTTCTTCCCATGTATATAAGTTCAGTCCTTTGCCGTACCTTGTACGGGCTTCCTCATGTCGTATTATCCTTGAATTCGTTTGGACTGTCACCCTTGTTCTAGCTAGGCTCTTCCATATGAATCATCGTTTGAACTACTAGGACTTACGCCACCTAGCACCACTAGGGATTACGCTTACCTATTGCACGCTTTCGTATTTCGGTTTGGGTTAAACCACCTAGGCCACTAGGGATAACGCTAACCCTCAACCGCGCCCTTTTTCCCCCGCATTCATCGTGAATCGTTTTTCTATAACTGTATGCACATGTATCACATCGTGCCATCCGAGTCCTGTCACAGGGCAAACCAAGAAATACAGGACTCGATCGGGAGCTTTAGATTTATCTGCCGATGCAGATACTAAGGTCTGCTTTTCTACACGTGGCTATGGTCCCACGAGACCCCTCCCTCAACTAGTGAAAGGCAACACAAGAGAAAATCTTGCATGAGAACTACACTCCGGCCAGCCCACATCCTACGGCCTACCTCACCCATAATTAGATAGCAATTATGGTCTGTTGGGTGTTCCCTGCCTTTCCGTACGTACACGCTTGACTCAAGATGGTAGATGATCGACGAACTTGCTATCTCGGGCACCTTATGTATTCGTCGACTCACTGCTATCCACCCCAGTCTTTAGGTCGCTCGCATAGCAACCAAGGCATATTCTTGGTTCTTCTACCGCAGACCTCAACCTCTCGTGAGCCTAGTATAATGACCTGGCAGCTCACAGAGGGATCCCAAGAATATCCTCACGTTCCCCGAAGCCGCTGCTTCGTTACCCAGTTCGTTGGAGCCTTTATCTAAATCAGATAGCCTGCTCCTACACGCATACTTAAACGTTGACCTAACGTATCGGGTTACTAATCTATCTAAGAAATGGTCCAAATTTCCTTGACTAAGAATTATTACTTAGTTTCGCTTAACTAAGGTTTACCACTTAGCCTTATTTCCATAACCCTTGTTAACTATGGTTATTTACCTAATCCTCCGAATTAGGGTTTATCTAATGGGTTAAGTGTCACTTAAGTTCATAACTTAGCCCGTCTACAAACCATGTCAAAATTGGCTAAGTATCCAAGTCCAAGACTTAACCCTACAAACCATGTGTCAAGTTGGCTAAGTATATTAAGCAATCCATAACTTAACCTCGTCTAATTATCATTTTAGATTGGTTAATTATATAATTTAACTTGACCTTGTCATCAAATCGGTCAAGCGTATTCAAGTGATTCATGACTTAGCCTTATCATGTTTTCACGTTAGATTGGTTAAGTATAGATTAACTTAACCTCATCAAATTAACGAGTTAGATTGGTTAAGTATAGGTCACTTAACCTCATCAAATCATCGTGTTAAATTAGTTAAGTGTTTAACTTAACCCCATTAAATTACCAAGTTGGATTAATTAAGTCTAGGCTAACTTAACCCCATCCGATTACCATGTTTAGATTAGTTAAGCCTAGTCTTAACCCCATCCATTAACTGTATTATACGGTTAAGTGTCATTAAGAAAATTTACTTAACCTTATCACGTTATCGTGTTGGATTGATTAAGTGTTGGTTAACTTAATCCCGTCCACTAGTCGTATAAAAATGGTCAAGTGTCATTAGGCAAATCAAGTTACTTAACCTACCCAAGCTTATCATGTTTTGTTAAGTATCATTAGCCTAATCAAATTACTTAACCCATTTGTCCATATCATATTTGGTTAAGCCTCATTAATCAAATTAACGTAACCCTATTATCTGGCATTAATTTAATTAATGCACCCTCAACCTCTCACATTAGACCTTGTTGTGGTTACTAGTTAAGCCGGGCGGGTCCGGGTAGATTTACACCACAACCTGGTCTAACCTCGGGTCTTAAGCGCGACATGACCAACTTCTCACATTGGGTCCTATTGTTTGCAACTACTAGTTAGGCCGGTCGGTTCCGGGTAGTTTTACGTTGCAAACTCAACCCAACCTCGAGTTGGCCATACTTATATTATCTAAGTTCATCATGTTTCCAAAACATGTTACAAGTTTTCAAGCATTTGGGTAGACCTAACTTAATAGGTAAATTCCCAAAGGGTAGACCTAACTTAATAGGTAAATTCCCAAGCTCATGTTTTTATGCATACTTACATGCCAACCTCCATGTTATCTTTCAAGTCATATTTTCAAGTATAAACACATGTCATATTCAAGTTAAGATTTTGCGACATGTTCATGTTTACCTAACTACCCAAAATCGTGTTTTCCCAACGCAAGCAAAGCGAGTCAACATAGTAAGGATACTATGTCACATATTGGTCTCAAAACATGCATGATGCCAAAAAGGGCTTGGCTTCCACATGCATAACATCATAAAGGGATTGGCCATAAACATGCATAGTGTCATAAGGTAATTTGGCCACAAACATGCATATTATCAAAAAGGGTTTGGCCATAAACATGCACAACTTAAAAGAGGGGATTGGCCACGAGCATGCATAATCTCATAAAGGATTTGGCCACAAACTTGCATGTTAGCATAAGGGGTTTGGGTTCATAAACATGCATAAGCCCCAAAATCTTGTCTTAGCCAATGTTTCACAAGTAAAGTGGTTCCTAAAGGTTCATGCTAGCATTTCATGCATAAAGATCCAAACTTGCAAGTTAAACTAGGTTATGCATAGCATGAGAGGCATGATTAAGTCACTCACATGGCCTAAAATCATAAACATGAACACAAGAGGCAAAGTAAGGTTCATATAGGTTCGCATAATCATGTTTAGCCTCATTTTATCCCATGTCATTATCAAAACTACCGTTTCCATCTAAAAGTAGCTAGAACTTACTTAGTTAGGCCTAGGGAAAGGAGCATGAATCATCTTGGCTAAGAAAGGTGCCTCCTTTGTAGAAGAATCGTCATGGAACTCGCATAGCAATGTTGATTTGGCCTTGATTTGGTGTAGCAAGCTTGCACCTTTTGATTTGAACTTGATTTGAGTGCATAGGCTCTAGGGATTGGAGATGGAGGTCATGATCAAAATTGATTTTGGCAGCACTTAGTTGCTAGGTTTGATTTTTAGGGTTTTAGGTTAGGTTTAGGGTCTTTTTATAGAGATTAGGATAGTTTTAGGCCCTTAGATTAACCCTAGGATAGATTAGGACCATCAGATCTCGGAAGCTTCCAAAACCAGCCCAAGAACAAGACCAGGTGAGACAAGCAGGTGCGCCAGGCAGCTTGCCCCGGCCACCCCCTGTCGACCGGGCTGTCGACTTGGTCTGGGCCCAAGTCGACAGGCCTGTCGACAGCCCTGTCGACATGGCCTAGGCGGGGAAACTTCCCGCCTAGCCCCAGATCTGATTTCCCAAAACTGTTTCCGAAATTCAAATTCCCAGAAATCTTCTTTGGGCCTTTAACGGGTCATATGGACTCCGATTCTCGAAAACTCGGACTCTATTTCGCGTATTTTTCCGAGACGAACGCAATGGCACAGACCGTTTCACTTGATTCAGAATTTATAATTTAATTCTGTCTTGATTCTTGATTTAACGTGTTGTAAAAATTCGGGTTATTACATTCTCCCCTTCTTAAAGGATTTCGTCCCCGAAATCTCAAAGTTAGGAAGAACATATCCTACCATCCATCATCCATCTACTCAAACCATCATCCACAAGCAACCATTGTCCTTAGACGACTCCTAATGCTTTATGAATGTATGCAAAACGTGTGTGTACATGTTCCTTAGTTAATGCTAATGATCAGGCCTGAAAAATCTTTTGAATGCAAAAATATGTTTAGTGCTATGAATCCATCATGTATGCAAATAGTCCTAGTCATATACACTATATGCGTGCACAAACATTCAACCATATGCAACATCCGCATGATAACACATTCAATTTCATCCATAAACAAGTATAAATACTTGTGCATATGTAATATGAAATGTGATCGAGTCGAGCTAATATCTAATGTAAATTCGCGCATCCACGAGCAACCACTTGCAACCATTTGCAACCATATCAACCATAACATGTTTCAAATACATGTTTACATCCATAGGGTTCTACCTAAGATTCCCTGAAACAGGGTTGAGAAGATAAACAAAACAAACTCCGTACGGGGTTTGTAACAGAGACAGGACCGAGAGGATATCCATAAAAGATAGCCTACAAGCAAGCTCAACAGAAAAACAGGGATCGAGGACATATTCCCAAAAGAGATATCATGCACGTATTTAGTCTTCAGTCTCCTGAGTCGCATTTCCTTGAGCTTAGTTCCATCGTGCCTTAACCGTCCCATGACTTCATGATTTCCCGTTTCCATAACATGGGTTGGAACTCATTCCCTCGTCGCCTCCCATTCCACTTGCACTTCTTCTTCTTCTAGAACACTTGGCGCAAACAGGACTGCATACTCATGATTCCACGCAAGCTTTCCAAAATTTCATTAGTGAATTCTGGACCTCGTACCACAAAGTATTCCACGTAGAAAAACTTTCTCTTGAAAGTAGACAGGTTGCCATGCGCACTTACTAGGGTAATTCCCGTAACTCATGCACAAGTGAAGTTGACCATCCGTCCCACTAGCAAACACCACTCGACCGGGTTTCTAATTTCCAACAAAGGCATCTAGGGATTCTAAGTAACTAATCATGACAGAACCCAAAAGGTTACGTGATACTTCAAGGGTATTACCAAAACAAGCCAAGAGTCTAACTACCCTCCTATCAAAACCGAGAGTGGCAGCCCTTACTGGATAACCACTTCATCCCTAGAATCCATCCATGGCTTATAAACATAAGCATTATTTCCAAACTCAACACTTGGCATAGACATTCTCAAATCCAAACAAGCCATGAGTAAATGGACCGGTCTTCCAATAGGACTTTGAGACAAAAATGGGATCCTCTACTACGCTAGTACTAAGGTGCAGAGACTCAACTATCGAAGCGAACTTAAAAGATGCGGTGATCAAAACAAAGTCCCGACAGGATGATAGAGAAGAAAAGCTAAACCTTTAACAAGATCGTTACCCTCCTTCTGAGGTACCCTAGAAATGAGAGCATACTATTGCTCTCCGAATGATCTTGCCCCTGTTCCATGATACTTAACTATCCGTCCCGTTTCACCATGCCAAAGGTACTCTCTCGTCATGGGTTTCATTATTCATCTTTCTCCCTCCTTTGAGGACTAAGCCATACCAACAAGTTGCTCATCCTTAAGCTCGTATCCTTTATCCTCCTTCTCACTATCCTTTCTTATTATGCGGCCACTGGTTTCTCGAGAACCACCTCCATCGTATGGAAAGCACTTTCGTAGATAGAAAAGACTAGTCGCAGTTAAAACCACTGTGACTACAGATGGAGGAACGAAAGGAAAAGAGATTCAATCAAGGAAACAAGGATAATGCTAATGGCCTTTGGGGAATAGCCTTTTCTTTTTAAAAGAAAACTTTCTTGAAAAATGCTTCTTTATAAATGATTTTCAAATAGTTTTCAGAAGGTCTTTAAAAACTTTTGCCCAGTTTGGTAACCTTCTGCTCTGATACCAAATGTAACACCCCGCCTCCGCTAGGGTCACTCGCAAAGGAATGCACTAGCTTTAGAAGGGCATTATTGGTAAACATGCACAGAAATATCACAAGACAGAACATATATAAATAGCGGAAGTAAAATCAAACTTTCATAACATGAATAAATAAGGTCTAAAGCCTTTTACATCAGAGTACATCAAAACCTGTCTTGCAATAGTAAAGAAGCACAAAGACTTTTTAATAAATTATTCCCTAAGTAAAACAGTAAAGTAGCCATAGCCAAGAGAAGTCCAAGCCATCCATGATGACCTTCAAGCAGAAGAAGTCCGAACTAAACAGCATTGTTTCCTCCCTGAAACCTGGGGGGGGAAACGGAAGAAAAGAGGCGAAACAAAACGGGTCAGTCAAAAAGACTGAGTAAGTCCTATCTACTTCCAGTATAAAAACAGGTAAAGGTAACATGACATGCATAAATTGAAAGTAAACATAAGGATAACTACAAGATAGATAAACCAGGGTAGCCGGTTGAACTACTGTGACAAAGTAAACTAAGGTATCATGATAAACTACGGTGTCATGATAATCAAGGTATCACATCGTCAGATTTCTATCGAGTACATTATCCCAAGGTATCTACCCCGTCTAACATCCCACGGTATCTATTATGTATATTCTTCTTAGTCCTAACATGTATATTTGCTCTGCACCTCTCGTACTAGTACCCCAACCCGCGTCATGTGTTAACCATGAATGTCCCTTGCTCAAAGTCGTGTAATGGTCCATGTCAACCTAGTATATTGCATATATAGGTTACTCAAATCATATGTTTCTTCCCATGTATATAAGTTCAGTCCTTTGCCGTACCTTGTACGGGCTTCCTCATGTCGTATTATCCTTGAATTCGTTTGGACTGTCACCCTTGTTCTAGCTAGGCTCTTCCATATGAATCATCGTTTGAACTACTAGGACTTACGCCACCTAGCACCACTAGGGATTACGCTTACCTATTGCACGCTTTCGCATTTCGGTTTGGGTTAAACCACCTAGGCCACTAAGGATTACGCTAACCCTCAACCGCGCCCTTTTTCCCCCGCATTCATCGTGAATCGTTTTTCTATAACTGTATGCACATGTATCACATCGTGCCATCCGAGTCCTGTCACAGGGCAAACCAAGAAATACAGGACTCGGTCGGGAGCTTTAGATTTATCTGCCGATGCAGATACTAAGGTCTGCTTTTCTACACGTGGCTATGGTCCCACGAGACCCCTCTCTCAACTAGTGAAAGGCAACACAAGAGAAAATCTTGCATGAGAACTACACTCCGGCCAGCCCACATCCTACGGCCTACCTCACCCATAATTAGATAGCAATTATGGTCTGTTGGGTGTTCCCTGCCTTTCCGTACGTACACGCTTGACTCAAGATGGTAGATGATCGACGAACTTGCTATCTCGGGCACCTTATGTATTCGTCGACTCACTGCTATCCACCCCAGTCTTTAGGTCGCTCGCATAGCAACCAAGGCATATTCTTGGTTCTTCTACCGTAGACCTCAACCTCTCGTGAGCCTAGTATAATGACCTGGAAGCTCACAGAGGGATCCCAAGAATATCCTCACGTTCCCCGAAGCCGCTGCTTCGTTACCCAGTTCGTTGGAGCCTTTATCTAAATCAGATAGCCTGCTCCTACACGCATACTTAAACGTTGACCTAACGTATTGGGTTACTAATCTATCTAAGAAATGGTCCAAATTTCCTTGACTAAGAATTATTACTTAGTTTCGCTTAACTAAGGTTTACCACTTAGCCTTATTTCCATAACCCTTGTTAACTATGGTTATTTACCTAATCCTCCGAATTAGGGTTTATCTAATGGGTTAAGTGTCACTTAAGTTCGTAACTTAGCCCGTCTACAAACCATGTCAAAATTGGCTAAGTATCCAAGTCCAAGACTTAACCCTACAAACCATGTGTCAAGTTGGCTAAGTATATTAAGCAATCCATAACTTAACCTCGTCTAATTATCATTTTAGATTGGTTAATTATATAATTTAACTTGACCTTGTCATCAAATCGGTCAAGCGTATTCAAGTGATTCGTGACTTAGCCTTATCATGTTTTCACGTTAGACTGGTTAAGTATAGATTAACTTAACCTCATCAAATTAACGAGTTAGATTGGTTAAGTATAGGTCACTTAACCTCATCAAATCATCGTGTTAAATTAGTTAAGTGTTTAACTTAACCCCATTAAATTACCAAGTTGGATTAATTAAGTCTAGGCTAACTTAACCCCATCCGATTACCATGTTTAGATTAGTTAAGCCTAGTCTTAACCCCATCCATTAACTGTATTATACGGTTAAGTGTCATTAAGAAAATTTACTTAACCTTATCACGTTATCATGTTGGATTGATTAAGTGTTGGTTAACTTAATCCCGTCCACTAGTCGTATAAAAATGGTCAAGTGTCATTAGGTAAATCAAGTTACTTAACCTACCCAAGCTTATCATGTTTTGTTAAGTATCATTAGCCTAATCAAATTACTTAACCCATTTGTCCATATCATATTTGGTTAAGCCTCATTAATCAAATTAACTTAACCCTATTATGTGGCATTAATTTAATTAATGCACCCTCAACCTCTCACATTAGACCTTGTTGTGGTTACTAGTTAAGCCGGGCGGGTCCGGGTAGATTTACACCACAACCTGGTCTAACCTCGGGTCTTAAGCGCGACATGACCAACTTCTCACATTGGGTCCTATTGTTTGCAACTACTAGTTAGGCCGGTCGGTTCCGGGTAGTTTTACGTTGCAAACTCAACCCAACCTCGAGTTGGCCATACTTATATTATCTAAGTTCATCATGTTTCCAAAACATGTTACAAATTTTCAAGCATTTGGGTAGACCTAACTTAATAGGTAAATTCCCAAAGGGTAGACCTAACTTAGTAGGTAAATTCCCAAGCTCATGTTTTTATGCATACTTACATGCCAACCTCCATGTTATCTTTCAAGTCATATTTTCAAGTATAAACACATGTCATATTCAAGTTAAGATTTTGCGACATGTTCATGTTTATCTAACTACCCAAAATCGTGTTTTCCCAACGCAAGCAAAGCGAGTCAACATAGTAAGGATACTATGTCACATATTGGTCTCAAAACATGCATGATGCCAAAAAGGGCTTGGCTTCCACATGCATAACATCATAAAGGGATTGGCCATAAACATGCATAGTGTCATAAGGTAATTTGGCCACAAACATGCATATTATCAAAAAGGGTTTGGCCATAAACATGCACAACTTAAAAGAGGGGATTGGCCACGAGCATGCATAATCTCATAAAGGATTTGGCCACAAACTTGCATGTTAGCATAAGGGGTTTGGGTTCATAAACATGCATAAGCCCCAAAATCTTGTCTTAGCCAATGTTTCACAAGTAAAGTGGTTCCTAAAGGTTCATGCTAGCATTTCATGCATAAAGATCCAAACTTGCAAGTTAAACTAGGTTATGCATAGCATGAGAGGCATGATTAAGTCACTCACATGGCCTAAAATCATAAACATGAACACAAGAGGCAAAGTAAGGTTCATATAGGTTCGCATAATCATGTTTAGCCTCATTTTATCCCATGTCATTATCAAAACTACCGTTTCCATCTAAAAGTAGCTAGAACTTACTTAGTTAGGCCTAGGGAAAGGAGCATGAATCATCTTGGCTAAGAAAGGTGCCTCCTTTGTAGAAGAATCGTCATGGAACTCGCATAGCAATGTTGATTTGGCCTTGATTTGGTGTAGCAAGCTTGCACCTTTTGATTTGAACTTGATTTGAGTGCATAGGCTCTAGGGATTGGAGATGGAGGCCATGATCAAAATTGGTTTTGGCAGCACTTAATTGCTAGGTTTGATTTTTAGGGATTTAGGTTAGGTTTAGGGTCTTTTTATAGAGATTAGGATAGTTTTAGGCCCTTAGATTAACCCTAGGATAGATTAGGACCATCAGATCTCGGAAGCTTCCAAAACCAGCCCAAGAACAAGACCAGGTGAGACAAGCAGGTGCGCCAGGCAGCTTGCCCCGGCCACCCCCTGTCGACAAGCAAGTCGACAGGGCTGTCGACTTGGTCTGGGCCCAAGTCGACAGGCCTATCGACAGCCCTGTCGACATGGCCTAGGCGGGGAAACTTCCCGCCTAGCCCCAGATCTGATTTCCCAAAACTGTTTCCGAAATTCAAATTCCCAGAAATCTTCTTTGGGCCTTTAACGGGTCATATGGACTCCGATTCCCGAAAACTCGGACTCTATTTCGCGTATTTTTCCGAGACGAACGCAATGGCACAGACCGTTTCACTTGATTCAGAATTTATAATTTAATTCTGTCTTGATTCTTGATTTAACGTGTTGTAAAAATTCGGGCTATTACACATACTCCTTCCCTAAGCCTCGCTATGTAAGTTCTAGCTACTTCGAGATGTTAACGGTAGTTTAATCATGGCATGGAATAAAATGTGGTTAAACATGAATGTTATAACCTGTGCGAGCCTAGTTTGCTCCTTTAACATGAACATATGACTTGGGGTTAAGTTTTAGCGACTAAAACATGCTATTCATGTTGCATTGGACTTAGTTTGCCATGCATGATTGGACCTTTACTTGTAATATGATAGCATGAACTCTTAGAGCCACTTTGACTTGTGAAATAGTTGCATAAATTGGACTTTGGGGCTTATGCATGTAAATGAAACCAACCCTCTTATGATATCATGTTTATGTAAGGCCGAATCCCTTATGAATCTATGCATGTTTGTAGCCAAATTCCCTTATGATACTATGCATGCTTGTGGCCAAATTCCCTTATGATACTATGCATGCTTGTGGCCAAATTCCCTTATGATACTATGCATGTTTGTGGCCAAATTCCCTTATGATACTATGCATGTTTTTGGCCAATATGTTGGCATAATACCCTACTATGTAACTCGCTTCCACTTGGGTTGGAAATACGTTTGGGTAGTTTGGGAAAAACGTGGGTATGACATGAAAAACTTGACTTGTGGCACGAAAACTTGACATGGGGTTGCATGAAAATGTGACACTCTTGAAACACTTAAACATGAACATGACACGTATGAAAACATGGAAATTGGGGCTAGACACTATGGGTTGTAGGTGTAATATAACACTAGACCAAACATGAAAGTGGCCAACTCGAGGTTGGGTTGAGTTTGTAGCATAAATCTACCCGGACCCGCCCGGCTTAACTAGCGGCTACAAACAATAGGATCCAATGTGAGAAGTTGGTCATGTCGCGCTTAAGACCCGAGGTTAGACTAGGTTGTGGTGTAAAACTACCCGGACCCGCCCGGCTTAACTAGTAACCACAACAAGGTCTAATGTGAGAGGTTGAGAGTGCATTAATTAAATTAATGCCACATGATAAGGTTAAGTAAAATTTGATTAATGACACTTAACCGATATGACACGAATGGGTAGGTTAGGTGGGACCGGGCTTGATTTCTTAATGACACTTAACCATACAAGACAATTAGGGAATGGAGTTAAGTAATTTACGCTTAACTAATCCGACTTGGTAATTAGATGGGGTTAAGTAATCCACACTTAACTAATCTAAACCCGGTAAATTCGATGAGGTTAAGTAATCCATACTTAATTAATCTAACACGGTAATTAGATGGGGTTAAGTAACTTAGACTTAACTAATCTAAAACACGGTAATTAGATGGGGTTAAGTAACCTTCACTTAACTAATCTAAACACGGTAATTCGATGGGGTTAAGTTAAACACTTAACCAATCTAAACTTGGTAATTCAATGAGGTTAAGTAACCAATACTTAACCAACTTAACATGGTAATTTAATGGGGTTAAGTAACTTATACTTAACCAATCATACATGATGATTTGATGAGGTTAAGTAACCTATACTTAACCAATCTAATAGGTGGACCTGATAGGGTTAAGTCACAAGACCTTTTAAAATTAGGCTTAACCATTGTAATACGATTAGTGGATGGGGTAAAGCTAACCCATACTTAACCAATCCGACTCAATAATCTGATGGGATTAAGATGATCTATGCTCAATCAATCTAACATGATAATCTGATAGGGTTAAGACAAATAAATACTTAACCAATTTGACTTGATAGGGTTAAGTCATGAGCTTCTTGGTACACTTAACCAACTTGTAGGGCTAAGCCTTGAACTTGAGTACTTAGCCAATCTTGACATGATTTGTAGGCAGGTTAAGTCATGAACTTGGATAACAACACTTAACCCATTTGACTAAACCCTAGCTCAGCGGACTACGTTGGAAATCGTAGTTAACAAGGATAGCGGAAAGAGGAGCTAAGTGGTAAACCTTAGTTAAGGGTAACTAAGTAATAATTCTTAGCCAAGGACATGGGACTAGTTCATAAATAGATGAGTAACCTGATACGGTAGGTCATCGCTTAGTATACGAGGAGGAGCAACTTATATAACTTGGATAAAAAGCTCCAGCGAACTGGGTGGCGAAGCGGTAGCTTCGGGGTACGTGAGGGTACTCTTGGTATCCCTCTGTGAGGTGGCAGATGGTGCATGAAACCCGGCCTCACAGGGGTTAAGGTATGCGGTAGAACAGCCAAGAGTATGCCTTGGTTGCTATGCGAGCGACCTAAAGACTGGGATGGATTAGCGTGGAGTCGACGATACTTGATTTTGCCCTGGATAGCATGTCGCCGACTACCTATCATCTTTAGTCAATCGTGTACGTACGGAAAGGCAGGTAACTCCCAACAGACCATATACTTGCTATCGAGTTATGGGTGAAGTTGGCTATCTGGATGTGGGCATCGATGGGCCGTAGTGTAGTTCTCATACATGATTTTTCTTGGATTGCCTTTCAGTAGTTGAGGGAGGGGTCACGTGGGACCATAGCCACGGGTACAAAAACAGACCTTGATATCTGCATCAGCAGACGACTTAAAGCTCCCGACCGAGTTCCGTATTTCTTGATTTGCCCTGGCACGGAACTCGGATGGCACATTGGGGAACATGTACGTTTAGACATGGAAAACGGTTCACGATACATACGTGGGAAAAAAGGGCGCGGTTAACGGGTGGCATAATCCCTAGTGGTCCTAGGTGGCCAAAGCCCCAACCGTGACACGGAAACGTTCATTAGGTAGCATAATCCCTAGTGGTCCTAGGTGGCATAAATCCTAAGGGAACGCGTGATAGTTCATGGTAAGGAAACATTACAAGATCAAGGGTAGCAGTCCAAAATAACCTCAAGGATAAAACGTTCAAATGGGAAAGCCCGTATGGCCTACGGCAAAGGACTGAACTTATACATGGAAAGAAACATACGAGTTGGGGAAAACCTACATATGCTATATATATTAGGTTGACATGGACCATTACATGACATGGGGCAAGGGACATTCATAGTTAACACAGGACGCGGGTTGGGATACCAGCACGAGAGGTGCAGAGCAAATATACATGTTAGAACCATGAGAAATATACAGGATATATACCTTGGGATAGTATACTTGATAGAAACCTGACGATGTGATACCTTGATTTATCATGACACCGTAGTTTATCATGATATCTTAGTTTACCTTGCTACAGTAGTTCAGCATGTTACCCTGGTTTAGATTATCTATCTTGTCGTCATCCTTATGTTTACTTTCAGTTTATGCATGTCATGTTACCTTTACTTGTTTTTATAATGGAAGTAGATAGGACTTACCAGTCTTTATGACTGACCCCGTTTTGTTTCGCCTCTTTGTCTTTCGTTCCCCCCGCCCCCCAGGTTTCAGGGAGGAAACACTATTATCTAGTTCGGACTTCTTCTGCTTGAAGGTCATCACGCATGGCTTGGACTTTTCTTGGCTATGGCTACTTTACTGTTTTACTTGGGGAATAATTTATGAAATGGTTTTATGCTTCTTTATTATTGCAAGACAGGTCTTGATGTATTCTGATGTAAAAGGCTTTAGACCTTATTTTATAAGGTAATGAAATTTGTTTTACTTCCGCTGTTTTATATATGTTCTGTCTTGTAATATTTCTGTGCATGTTTATCTCGATAATGCTTCACTAAACCTAGTGCATTCCCTTTGTGAGTGACCCTAGCGGAGGTGGGGTGTTACATTTGGTATCAGAGCAGAAGGTTACCAGACTGGGCAAAAGTTTTTAAAACCTTCTGAAAAGTATTTGAGAAACCGTTTACAAAGAAGCATTTTTCAAGAAAAGTTTTTAAAGGCTATTCCCCAAAGGCCATTAGCACTATCCTTCGTTTCCTTGATTGAATTTCTTTTCCTTTCTTTCCTCCATCTGTAGTCATAGTAGTTTTAATTGCGACTATTCTTTTCGTGCTACGAAGTGTTTTCCGTGCGATGGAGGTGGTTCTCGAGAGACCTGTTGCCGCGTTATAAGAAAGGATAGCAGGAACAAGGATAAGGGACACAAGCTTAAGGATAGGCAACTTGTTGGTATGGCTTAAGCCACAATGGAGGAAAAACGGGACGGATAGTTAAGAATTATGGGACAAGGACAAGATCATCGAGAGGGCAATTGTATACTCTCATTTCTAGCGTATCTCGTAAGGATGGTAACGATCTTGTTAAACGTTTAGCTTTTCCTCTCTATCATCCCGTCTAGACTTTGTTTTGATCATCGCATCATTTAAGTCTGCTTCGATAGTTAAGTCTCTGCACCTTTGTACTAGCATGGTAGAAGATCCCACTTTAGTCCCAAAATCTGGTTGGAGAATCGGTCCATTTATTCATGACTTGCTTGGATTTGAGGATGTCTATGCCAAGTGTTGAGATTAGAAGCAATGCTTCTATTGTTGAGCCATGGATGGATTCTAGGGGTAAAGTGGTTATCCAGTAAGGGATGCCATTCTCAGTTTTGAAAAGAGGGTAGTCAGACTCTTGGCTTGCTTTGGTAATACCTTCGAAGTCTCGTATAACCTTTTGGGTTCTGTCATGGTTAGTTACCTAGAATCTCTTGATGTATTTATCGGAAATCTCTGATCCGATCGAATAACGTTCGCCAATAAGGCGGATGGTTCATTCCGCTTGAGTATGGGTTATAGGAATCACCCTAGTAAGTGCACGTGGTAACATGGATTGGCATTGGTAAACGAGATCCAGAATTCACTAGTGAATTTTGGAGAGCTTGCATGAGTGTGTAGATATGGTAGAGCCAAGTATACTAGGGAAAGAATAAATGAAAGTGAAACGAGAGGCGACAGTGAAAAGAGTTCCGACTCATACCTTGGAAATAGGAATCAAGGAGCTACGAAATCATGAAGTCAAAGGCAGTCAAGGCACACTGGAATTAAGCTCAAGGAAATGTGGCTTAGACGCGCGCATCGTGTCTCTTTGTAAGAGTATATCGTTGATCCCTGGTTCTCCTGTAGAGCTTACTTACATGCTATCGCTTGGTGGATATCCTCTCGGTCCTGTTTCTGTTACAAACCCCGTAAGGAGTTTGTCTTGTTTATCTCCTCGATCTTATCTTGGGAACCTTAGATAGAACTCTATGGATGTAAACATGTATTTGAAACATGTTATGATTGATATGGTTGCAAGTGGTTGCTCGTGGATGCGCGAATACACATTAGATACTAGATTGACGCGGTCACATTTCACGTTGCATATGCACGAGTATTTATACTTGTTTATGGATGAAATTGAATGTGTTATCATGCGGATGTTGCATATGAATGAATGTTTGCGCACGCATATAGTACTTATATAACTAGGACTATTTGCATACATGTTGGACTCATGGCACCAAACGTATTTTGCATTAGAAAGATTACTCAGGCCCGATCATTAGCATTAGCTAAGGAGCATATACACACACGTTTTGCATATGTTCATATGGCATTAGGAATCGTCTAAGGACAATGGTTGCATGTGGATGATGTTTTGAGTAGATGGATGATGGATGGTAGGATACGTTCTTCCTAACTTGGAGATTTCGGGGATGAAATCCTTAAAGGAGGGGAGAATGTAACAACCCGAATTTTAATAACGTGTTAAGACAAGAATCACGGCAGAATTAAATCATAAAATCTGAATCAGGAGAAACGGGTTACGCCATTGCGTTCGTCTCAGAAAAATACGCGAAATAGAGTCCGAAATTTCGTAAATCGGAGTCCGAATGACCGAGATACGGCCTCGCGAAGTTTCACAAAAAATTCAAATTCAAAACAGAATCAAAATTTCAGAAAATCAGGGTAGGCGGGAAAAATCCCGCCCAGACCAGGTCGACCAGGGGGTCGACCTGGGTGTCGACCTGGGTGGGACCAGGTCGACTGGGGAGTCGACCTAGGGGTCGACCTGCCTGGTCGGACCCAGGCAGCCTGTGCACCTGTTTTGCTGTTTGGCTCGGTTTTGGAGGCTTGTGACGATTTTTTAGGGCTTGGATCTATCCTAGGGTTAATCTAACGGCCTAAACTACTCCTAATCTCTATAAAAAGACCCTAAGCCTACCCTAAACCCCACATAATTCACTCATGCCACGAAGTGCTGCCCAAATGCCGAGTGATCATGGCCTCCATCTCCAACTCCAAGAGACTATGCATGCAAATCGGATCCGAATTGAAAGGTGCAAGCTTGCTACACCAAGTCGAGGCTCGATCAACGTTGCTACGGCGATTTCATGGCGGTTCTTCATCAAAGGAGCCACCTTTCTTCGTCACAACGATGCATACTCCTTCCCTAAGCCTCGCTATGTAAGTTCCAGCTACTTCGAGATGTTAACGGTAGTTTAATCATGGCATGGAATAAAATGTGGTTAAACATGAATGATATAACCTATGCGAGCCTAGTTTGCTCCTTTAACATGAACATATGACTTGGGGTTATGTTTTAGCGACTAAAACATGCTATTCATGTTGCATTGGACTTAGTTTGCCATGCAAGATTGGACCTTTACTTGTAGTATGATAGCATGAACACTTAGAGCCACTTTGACTTGTGAAATAGTTGCATAAATTGGACTTTGGGGCTTATGCATGTAAATGAAACCAACCCTCTTATGATATCATGTTTATGTAAGGCCGAATCCCTTATGAATCTATGCATGTTTGTGGCCAAATTCCCTTATGATACTATGCATGCTTGTGGCCAAATTCCCTTATGATACTATGCATGCTTGTGGCCAAATTCCCTTATGATACTATGTATGTTTGTGGCCAATATGTTGGCATAATACCCTACTATGTAACTCGCTTCCACTTGGGTTGGAAATACGTTTGGGTAGTTTAGGAAAAACGTGGGTATGACATGAAAAACTTGACTTGAATGTCGCACGAAAACTTGACATGGGGTTGCATGAAATTGTGACACTCTTGAAACACTTAAACATGAACATGACACGTATTAAAACATGGAACTTGGGGTTAGACACGTATGGGTTGTAGGTGTAATATAACACTAGACCAAACATGAAAGTGGCCAACTCGAGGTTGGGTTGAGTTTGTAGCATAAATCTACCCGGACCCGCCCGGCTTAACTAGCGGCTACAAACAATAGGATCCAATGTGAGAAGGTGGTCATGTCGCGCTTAAGACCCGAGGTTAGACTAGGTTATGGTGTAAAACTACCCGGACCCACCCGGCTTAACTAGTAACCACAACAAGGTCTAATGTGAGAAGTTGAGAGTGCATTAATTAAATTAATGCCACATGATAAGGTTAAGTAAAATTTGATTAATGACACTTAACCGATATGACACGAATGGGTAGGTTAAGTGGGACTGGGCTTGATTTCTTAATGACACTTAACCATACAAGACAATTAGGGAATGGAGTTAAGTAATTTACGCTTAACTAATCCGACTTGGTAATTAGATGGGGTTAAGTAATCCACATTCAACTAATCTAAACACGGTAAATTCGATGAGGTTAAGTAATCCATACTTAACTAATCTAACACGGTAATTAGATGGGGTTAAGTAACTTAGACTTAACTAATCTAAAACACGGTAATTAAATGGGGTTAAGTAACCTTCACTTAACTAATCTAAACACGGTAATTCGATGGGGTTAAGTTAAACACTTAACCAATCTAAACTTGGTAATTCAATGAGGTTAAGTAACCAATACTTAACCAACTTAACATGGTAATTTAATGAGGTTAAGTAACTTATACTTAACCAATCATACATGATGATTTGATGAGGTTAAGTAACCTATACTTAACCAATCTAATAGGTGGACCTGATAGGGTTAAGTCACAAGACCTTTTAAAATTAGGCTTAACCATTGTAATACGATTAGTGGATGGGGTAAAGCTAACCCATACTTAACCAATCCGACTCAATAATCTGATGGGATTAAGATGATCTATGCTCAATCAATCTAACATGATAATCTGATAGGGTTAAGACAAATAAATACTTAACCAATTTGACTTGATAGGGTTAAGTCATGAGCTTCTTGGTACACTTAACCAACTTGTAGGGCTAAGCCTTGAACTTGAGTACTTAGCCAATCTTGACATGATTTGTAGGCAGGTTAAGTCATGAACTTGGATAACAACACTTAACCCATTTGACTAAACCCTAGCTCAGCGGACTACGTTGGAAATCGTAGTTAACAAGGATAGCGGAAAGAGGAGCTAAGTGGTAAACCTTAGTTAAGGGTAACTAAGTAATAATTCTTAGCCAAGGACATGGGACTAGTTCATAAATAGATGAGTAACCTGATACGGTAGGTCATCGCTTAGTATACGAGGAGGAGCAACTTATATAACTTGGATAAAAAGCTCCAGCGAACTGGGTGGCGAAGCGGTAGCTTCGGGGTACGTGAGGGTACTCTTGGTATCCCTCTGTGAGGTGGCAGATGGTGCATGAAACCCGGCCTCACAGGGGTTAAGGTATGCGGTAGAAGAGCCAAGAGTATGCCTTGGTTGCTATGCGAGCGACCTAAAGACTGGGATGGATTAGCGTGGAGTCGACGATACTTGATTTTGCCCTGGATAGCATGTCGCCGACTACCTATCATCTTTAGTCAATCGTGTACGTACGGAAAGGCAGGTAACTCCCAACAGACCATATACTTGCTATCGAGTTATGGGTGAAGTTGGCTATCTGGAAGTGGGCATCGATGGGCCGTAGTGTAGTTCTCATACATGATTTTTCTTGGATTGCCTTTCAGTAGTAGAGGGAGGGGTCACGTGGGACCATAGCCACGGGTACAAAAACAGACCTTGATATCTGCATCAGCAGACGACTTAAAGCTCCCGACCGAGTTCCGTATTTCTTGATTTGCCCTGGCACGGAACTCGGATGGCACATTCAGGAACATGTGCATTTAGACATGGAAAACGGTTCACGATACATACGTGGGAAAAAAGGGCGCGGTTGACGGATGGCATAATCCCTAGTGGTCCTAGGTGGCCAAAGCCCAAACCGAGACACGGAAACGTTCATTAGGTAGCATAATCCCTAGTGGTCTTAGGTGGCATAAATCCTAAGGGAACGCGCGATAGTTCATGGTAAGGAAACATAACAAGATCAAGGGTAACAGTCCAAAATAACGTCAAGGATAAAACGTTCACATGGGAAAGCCCTTATGGCCTACGGCAAAGGACTGAACTTATACATGGAAAGAAACATACGAGTTGGGGAAAACCTACATATGCTATATATATTAGGTTGACATGGACCATTACATGACATGGGGCAAGGGACATTCATAATTAACACAGGATGCGGGTTGGGATACTAGCACGAGAGGTGCAGAGAAAATATACATGTTAGAACCATGAGAAATATATAGGATAGATACCTTGGGATAGTATACTTGATAGAAACCTGACGATGTGATACCTTGATTTATCATGACACCGTAGTTTAGCATGATATCTTAGTTTACCTTGCTACAGTAGTTCAGCCTGTTACCCTGGTTTAGATTATCTATCTTGTCGTCATCCTTATGTTTACTTTCAGTTTATGCATGTCATGTTACCTTTACTTGTTTTTATACTAGAAGTAGATAGGACTTACCAGTCTTTATGACTGACCCCGTTTTGTTTCGCCTCTTTGTCTTCCGTCCCCCCCCCCCAGGTTTCAAGGAGGAAACACTGTTATCTAGTTCGGACTTCTTCTGCTTGAAGGTCATCACGCATGGCTTGGACTTTTCTTGGCTATGGCTACTTTACTATTTTACTTGGGGAATAATTTATGAAATGGTTTTATGCTTCTTTATTATTGCAAGACAGGTCTTGATGTATTCTGATGTAAAAGGCTTTAGACCTTATTTTATAAGGTAATGAAATTTGTTTTACTTCCGCTGTTTTATATATGTTCTGTCTTGTAATATTTCTGTGCATGTTTACCTCGATAATGCTTCACCAAACCTAGTGCATTCCCTTTGTGAGTGACCCTAGCGGAGGTGGGGTGTTACACCCCCTCTGACGTGGCAAAGTCTGATCGACCTCCCCTGTACAGATCAAAAGATAAACGGTGGCCTAGTTCTGAACAAAATTTGAGATGTCACGGCCTTGTTTCTGAGTAAGGAAGAAAGGGTAAATCCTTTTATTATTTTAATAATTTAATTTAAAAAGATTATCAATCTTAATTAAATCATAACTAATTGATACGAACACGAAATTGAACAATTTCAGATCCTATACGATTGTGAAACCGAGATCTACGTTACTGTCCTAACTACAACCGATTTTGAGCAGATCGAATTTTGGCAGAAAATTTCAGATCTGAACCATTTTGATTCAAATGACAGTGAGAATTCTAGTTTATTTTTATTTTTAAATAATTAGAATAAATCATGATTGTATTCTCATTGATTCGCTGTAAATTGTTACATGCTATGCTACGTGATTTGATCTGTATGTGATGTGTTATTGTAGATCTGTAACTTGGGTGATACTGTGTTATTATTAAATTTGCAACAAAAATAAATCAAACATTTTTGTTGTTATTTTTTTTGAATCAAAATATTCAACAAAAGTGAAGCATCACCTTTATTATATTTTATTGGCGTTATGTAAAACCCCACCTCCACTAGGATCACTCCTTAGAATGTACTAGCTTTGGAGGGGCGTTATTGTGAAGGTAAACATGCACAGAGATATCGCAAGACAGAATAAATATAAGTAAATATAAGTAAAGCAGCGGTAGCAGATAAAAACCCATCATCATCATCTCAGAAAATCCCACATAGTCAAGTACATAATATCAAAATGTCATGATCCAAAATACAACATAAGTCTAGATACGTGATAACAAAATACATGGTAAAACATCAGTACTAATCCCCAGAAATAAAAGATAAGCCACAGCTAGCTCAGATCCATACATGAGCTATCCAACAAGCAAGCCAAAGATCCACTAAGCAGATGTAGCCCCTCCCTGAGAACCTGTGGGGGGGGGGGGAACGGAAGAAAAGAAGCGAAAGAAAACAGGTCAGTCAAAAAGAATGGTAAGCCCTACTACGATCAATCTATAAACTAATAAAGTTAACAGCATGATGGAAACTGAGATAAACATACTGGCAATAGATAAAGGTGACATCACATAGATGAGATTAAACTTTGCACCACAGTGTACTAGCAAACCCACAAAACAGATCTTGATCCCTTAGCCCAAACTTTGGCCCAATAACTTGAAGTGACCTTAGTATAAGGTCCAGCCCAACGGTCTAGTCGATCGACTCACTATAAACCTAACACGTCAAGTGTTGGTGTCCATACGGCCCACATGGATGTAGTCAGACTGTGCTGGGTCCACCTTCGGGTGTATCAAGCCCTAAGGTGTCAACCCCAGACACCTAAGCAATAATGCACAGTCTAAGCCTACTGGTACCCGTGCCTCGAGTTTGTCCAACATCGGACTACGTGCACGTCCGTAGCCCGCCGGACCCGCACCGCTGTACCACTCAGCCGTCGCTTTGGTCGCTTACATCAGTCCAGTAATCGTGCCCCGCCCTAGCCTAGCCTCTAGGGTTGTGAATGATACCAAACTGGGATTACTGCTGGAACAGACCACGCTGCTAGGGTTTCTAAGAGGGTTAAGTGTGGTTTTAACCCCTCACTAATCCTGGATTAAATTAGTTAAGTGTAACCACTTAACCCCATCTAATCCTCGCATCCCCATTATTGGTTAAGTATTAGTGGGCCATGACTTAACCCTAATCATGAGGCATTAATTACTTAACGCACCCAACCTCTCACATTAGACATCCGTGGTTACCTGGGAAGATTTACACCACGTCTAGGTCTAACCTCGGGTCTTATGGTGCAACATGACCAACTACCCACATTAGACCCCACGTTGTGGTTACCTGGGAAGATTTACACCACAACTAGGACTAACCTCGAGTTGGCCATATCATGTTATCTAATGTCATGTCCACTTTAGAACATATTTACAAGTTAACATATACTTGGGTAGACCTAACTTAATAGGTAAATTCCCAAGGGGTAGACCTAACTTAATAGGTAAATTCCCAATCTTTTAGTTTCATGTATTTTTAAGTTTACCCAAACCCTCCCAACGTCATTATCTCGCTTACATATTCGTCATAACGCATAAGGGTATAAAAGGTAACTTAGCATAACATACATGATGAACTTCACATATCATAATAAATATGCATACATGTTAAACTTGCAAATCATGTCATAGTGAACTCGCATAAACATGCATAGCTTATTAAATATGCATAACATGGTAAGGTGAACTTGCATAGTCATGCATAACCCATTAAACTTGCATAACATGGTGAGGTGAACTTGCATAACATGCATAATCCATAAAACATGTATAACATGGTAAGGTGAACTTGCATAAGCATGCATAATCCATTAAACATGTAGAACATGACATAATAAACTCGCATAAGCATGCATAACTTGTGAAACATGTTTAACATGGCATAGTAATCTCGCATAAGCATGCATAACTTGTGAAACATGTAAAACATGGCATAGTAATCTCGCATAAGCATGCATAACTTATGAAACATGTAAAACATGACATAGTGAGTTCGCATAAGCATGCATAATCAAATAAACTCACATAAATCTCAACTTTCACCACATATTAACTTTAGAGTTTGTAAAGTGAAGGTAAGAGGGCTTACAAATATAAACAAGTCACAAATCCAACAAATAAGATGAAGAAGCCCTTTTAAAACCCAAAACAAAGCCTCAAATAAGAAAACCCTTTTGCAAAATCCCAAAAACACAAACTTAGCAAATCAAACTTGCTACTTAATGAAGTATGCAAGTTATTAAGCATTCATACAACATAGAAAAGGTTGTATGATCATCATATCTTCATAGGATTAAACTTTGAGGAAGGTGGAGGCTAGGGATTTTAGGTGGAGGCCATTTGAGGATTCAAATTGACATAGTTTAGTTGCTAGATTGATTAATGAGGCTTTAGGGTAGGATTAGGGGTATATTTATAGAAGATTAGAGTGTTTTTAGCCCTAGGATTAACCCTAGGTTAGTTTTTGCCCGTCTGATCTCAGAATTCTCCAGAACCAAGCCACAAGACCCAACCCAAATCAGAAATGGTGCACCAGGCTGAACTGCCTGGGCACCCCCTGTCGACAGGGCTGTCGACAGGGCTGTCGAGACCCTGGGGGCCCTGTCGACATGCCTGTCGACATGGGGCCCCTGGCGGGAATTTTCCCGCCTAACCCCGATTAGCCCTAATCCTTGTTTTTAATTCGAAATTTAAATCTGTTTTTAGCATAGAAAATTCTGAAAACTTCAATGGGCCTTAACTGGGTCATACGGACTCCGATTTTCGAAAACTCGGACTCTATTTCGCGTATTTTTCCGAGACGAACGCAATGGCATAGCCCGTTTCCCCTGATTCTGATTTTTGAATTAAATTCTGCCTCGATTTATGTTAAACAATTTATTGAAAAATACGGGTTGTTATATTCTCCCCTCCTTAAAGGATTTCGTCCCCGAAATCTTCAAGTTAGGAAGAACATATCCTACCATCCAACATCCATCTACTCAAAACATCATCCACGAGCAACCATTGTCCTTAAAGGATTCTAAATGCCGTATGAACATATGCAGATGTGTGTGTATATGTACCTATCTAATGCAAAGATCAATGCAAAATATGTTAGTGAAATGTATCCATATGTATGCAAATCCCTAACATAATGTATAATATCTACATGCGTGCTCAATCATACATCCATATGCAACATCCATGTGATTGCATACAAATTTCATCCAAGAATAAGCATAAACACTCATGCTCATGCAATATGAGGAGTGTGTGAGCCGATCTAGTGCCTAATGTGTATCATGCATCCACGAGTAACCACTTGCAAACACTTGCAACCACTTGCAACCATCAAACATAACATGTTTCAAACACATGTTTCATCCAAAGGGTTTCTACCTAAGGTTCTCATGACAAGATTTGCACGATAACTAGATAAACATGGATAGCAAAGAGAAAGATATACTAACAAAAGGGAAGAGATTGAGAGTGTACCCTCAAAAAGGAATGGATAAAGCCCACGCATCTTCTCCTCGGTCTCCCAAGTTGCGTCTTCTTCGGCTTCACCCCATTGAACTTTCACTAACCTGACCTCACGATTCCTTAGCTTCTTGGTCTCTGTCCCCAAGATACGAATCGGAGCTTTCCTTAAAGTTGCTTCTTTCTCTACTTCCACGTCTTCAAGAATGCTAGGTTCAACCACCTCAGCGGACTCATGCAGGCACTTTCGGAGATGCGAGACATGAAAGACATTATGCACTCCGGACAACTTTTCGGGCAATTGCACTTTATAAGCCATCTTCCCAATTCTCTCAATGATGGGGAAGGGTCCAACAAATCTCGGTGCTAACTTCCCAACAGCTCCAAACCGGACCACATTCCGTAAAGGAGAAACCTTCACGAAAACCTTGTCCCCAACCTCAAACTCTAATTCGGACCTTCGCCTGTCAGCATAGGATTTCTGCCGGTCTTGGGCCGCTTTCATCCGTCTTCTAATCAACTCGACCTTCTCGGATGTATCCCTAATCATGTCGGGTCCAAGTATAACCTTATCCGTGGATTCCCACCAACATGTAGGTGACTTGCACGGCCTCCCATACAAAGCTTCAAATGGTGCCATCCCTATGCTCGCCTGATAACTGTTGTTGTATGCAAACTCAACAAGAGGAAGGTGGTCTTCCCAAGCACCACCAAAATCCAGAATGCAAAGCCTCAATAGGTCCTCAAGTACCCTATTCACCCTTTCTGTCTGGCCGTCTGTTTGTGGGTGATAGGCCGTACTCAGGTTCAATTTCGTGCCCATAGCCTCCTGCAAACTGTTCCAAAACTGACTAGTAAAGATGGGGTCTCGGTCACTGACTATGCTGGAAGGGACTCCATGTAGCCGCACTATCTCACGAAGATATACTGATGCTAGTCCAGATGCGGTTCTTTTGCTCTTCACTGGGATAAAATGAGCACTCTTCGTGAGCCTATCCACAATGACCCATATGCTCGTATTCCCCTTCCTGGACCTTGGAAGCCCATCAATAAAGTCCATAGAAATGCTCTCCCACTTCCATAGCGGGACCTCTAGCGGATGTAATAGCCCACCGGGCTTCTTCGACTCAGCTTTTACTCTCTGACAAATAACACATCTCGAGACAAACTCCGCCACATCCTTCTTCATTCCAGGCCAGAAGAAAACGCGCTTCATGTCCTTATACATCTTATCACCACCTGGATGTATAGTCATCTTGGAGCGATGTGCTTCCTCAAGAACTTTCCTCACCAAGTCTCCTACCATCGGAACACAAAGCCTTCCATCCCTCCTCAGCCAACCCTTATCGTCTATAGAATATCGAGCAAGGTGACTAAATGTCTCCCCTCGAACCAGCTTGTCCATGATCTCAATTATCTGGGGGTCTTCCTTCTGTGAAGCCCCGACTTGATCTAGAAGGGTAGGCCTGAGCTCTAAAGATGCCAAGGAACCGGTCACTGACTCCATTGCCAAAGAGAAATCAAAGGTCGCCAAGAACTCTAAATTCTTCATCTCAACAAATAGAGGACTTAGTGTCAACCTTTTCCTACTCAACGCATCCGCTACAACATTCCCCTTGCCAGGGGTATAGGATATCTCAAAATCATAGGAAGCCAAGAATTCCATCCATCTCTGCTGCCTTAAGTTCAGATCCTTCTGCGAAAAGAGATACTTCAAAGACTTTTATGATCAGTATATAGCTCAAATCTCTCTCCCAGAAGATAATGACGCCATGCTTTGAGCGCATATACAATCGCTGCCAGCTCTAGATCATGAGTGGGATAATTCCTCTCATGCACCTTAAGCTGCCTCCCACCAAAACATATAACTCTGCCCTCTTGCATCAGAACGGCGCCCAATCCCGTGCCACAAGCATTAGTGTACACGGTAAATATCTTGCCACCATCGGGTAAGGCTAGAACTGGTGCTGAGGTGAGGGCTCTCTTGAGCCTTTGAAAAGCAAGCTCATAATCCATATCCCAAACAAAGACTAAGTTCTTCTTTGTCAACTTAGTAAGAGGAGCGGATATCTTCGCGAAGTCCTTGATGAACTTCCGGTAAAACCCCGCAAGACCCAGAAAGCTTCTCACCTCGGTTGCATTCCTTGGAGTCTTCCAATCCTGAACTGCAACCACCTTAGCGGGATCCACCGCCAAGCCTTGCTTGGATACGATATGCCCAAGAAATCTGACTTCCCTTCTCCAAAAGTGGCACTTGGAGAACTTGGCTTTTAACTGGTGTGCTCTGAGTTTGTCCATCACCTCTGCTAGGTACCTCGCATGCTCTTCCTCATCCTTGGAGAAGACCAGAATATCATCCACAAAGACCACGACAAACTTATTCAAGAACTCCCGAAACACCCTACTCATCAGATCCACAAAATATGCGGGTGCATTCGTCAAACCGAACGGCATAACAAGCCATTCAAAGAATCCGTCTGGAGTTCTGAATGCAGTCTTGTTTATGCTGTCTTCAGCCACTCTGAGCTGATGAAAACCCGTAGCAAGGTCAAGCTGAGAGAAAACAAAAGCACCAACAAGTTGGTCAAAGAGATCATCGATCCTTGGTAACGGATGTCTGTTTTTCTTAGTCAGCTTATTCAATTCTCTATAATCCACACAGATTCGAAGAGAGCCATCCGCCTCAGTTGCAAACACCACAGGCGCTCCCCATTCGGATATGCTTCTTCTAATGAAGCCCTTCTCAAGCAATTCTTTCACTTTCTTGCTCAGCTCCCGTCTCTCACGCGGAGCCATATGCCGAACGGGCAAAGAAACAGGCTTAGCATTATCTACCAGATAGATGCGAAAATCAATCTCTCGTTTAGGGGGCAACCCCTTAACTTCTTCAAAAACGTCTGGATAATCCTGGACCACCCTTACAGACTGAAGGGCCTCCTCTGATGAGTCGAGAGATTCTAGATAGCATAACATGACGGGATTCTTCGGATTGCATGAAATTTCTAAGGTGTTGCCCAGGCGAGTCACAAGCCTTACAACCCTATGCTCACAATCCAGAATGGCTCCATATCTAGACAGCCAATCCATGCCCAAGATCAATCCGTATCCCCTGAAACCTAGAACATACGCACTACACAAGAACTCTACGCTGAGTATAGAGATCCTTAGATCCTCACATATCATAGATAGATGAGCAGAACCCCCAATGGGATTCGAAACACAAACGGGATCATCCACTAAGCTAGTACTGAGGTGCAAGCTATCAACAAGATCAGATGAAATAAAGCTATGTGATGCACCGGAATCAAACAAGGTACGTACTGGAAGATCAGAGATATAAACAAGGTTCTCAACAGAAACACTACCTCTCTCGGGAACTGAAGCGGCATTGAGAGCATGAACTTGCCCTCCTGAAGATCCAGCCTGTCCTTTCTTCTTTGGGCATTCTTTGCTGAAGTGCCCAGTCTCTCCACAAGAAAAGCATCCACCACTAAGCTTCCTTTTCTTCTTCCTGCAATCCTTAGCAAAGTGCCCAGCTATGCCACAGTAATTGCACTTTCCCTTGCCTTTGTTGTTGTTGTTCCCCTTCTTGTTCTTGCCCTGATTCCCCTGGCTGCTTTGACCACCTTGGTTGCCTTTGCCTTGAGAATCGGTCTTCTTTACTTGAGTATCACTCGACTTGACTTCTTTCTTCCCATCTCCCTGAAGCAGAGCCATATTGACCAAACTCTCAAAAGTAGCTCCATGCGGAATATGTGACATCGCCAAGCCCTGTAGCGGCTCATTCAACCCTCTGGCAAATCGAAGAGCCTTCTTCTCCGGGGTGTTTACTATATCCAAACCAAAGCGGGCCAGCTGATTAAACTTGTTCACATAATCCTTGACAGACATATCGCCTTGCTTTAATGCAATGAACTTCTCCATTTGTAAATTCGCCTCAGCTGAATATAGAAACTTGGTCACAAATCTAGCCCTCAAATCGGCCCAAGTCTCAACGGGCCTCGTCCCATTGGTGACCTCCCACCAATAGGCCGCCTCATCCTTCAAAAGCCATACTGTCAATAGGATTTTCCTCTCGTCATCAATCCCAAAGATGGCAAACAAGTCCTCCGTGTCTTTCAGCCAATTCCTAGCTTCAACGAAAGATTCCGTGCCTAGGAAATTCTTGCCTCCCATTGCCTTGAAGTCTTTACAAACCTTTGTAAACTCAATCTGAGGATGCTGAGGGGGAGGAGGAGGAAGAGGAGCCTCAGCAACGGGAGGAGGAGGAACATTAGCAGCGGGAGGGGGAATATTAACTGCTGGAGGAGGGGGAGCAGGGACCACCAGAGGAGGGATATTAGGGATAGGATTCTCCACTATAGGAGTAGGAGTGGGAGTAGGGTTGGCGGGACCAGCTGCCGCCCTAGCTTCTAGAAGTCTCCTATACCAGAGTGGTACGTTCACTCCATCTGGGATGTCAAGGTTCTCAGCCATACTGAAACGAAAGATAAGATAAGATTAGGTCAAGGGAACGAAGGATAACGCTGATGGCTTTTAGGGATTAGCCTTAAAATAATCTAGACTTTATTTTGGAAAATACTTAGTAGGTTTTTGAAAATAGTTTTTCAAAAGGGTTTTTTTTTTTCAAAGGTTTTGTTCAATCTTGTTAACCTCGTGCTCTGATACCAAATGTAACACCCCACCTCCACTAGGATCACTCCTTAGAATGTACTAGCTTTGGAGGGGCGTTATTGTGAAGGTAAACATGCACAGAGATATTGCAAGACAGAATAAATATAAGTAAATATAAGTAAAGCAGCGGTAGCAGATAAAAACCCATCATCATCATCTCAGAAAATCCCACATAGTCAAGTACATAATATCAAAATGTCATGATCCAAAATACAACATAAGTCTAGATACGTGATAACAAAATACATGGTAAAACATCAGTACTAATCCCCAGAAATAAAAGATAAGCCACAGCTAGCTCAGATCCATACATGAGCTATCCAACAAGCAAGCCAAAGATCCACTAAGCAGATGTAGCCCCTCCCTGAGAACCTGTGGGGGGGGGGAACGGAAGAA
This sequence comes from Allium sativum, assembly GCA_030737875.1. Classification (NCBI taxonomy): domain Eukaryota; kingdom Viridiplantae; phylum Streptophyta; class Magnoliopsida; order Asparagales; family Amaryllidaceae; genus Allium; species Allium sativum. The sequence continues at coordinate 501,494,036 of CM060926.1, read as the reverse complement.
AAGAAGCGAAAGAAAACAGGTCAGTCAAAAAGAATGGTAAGCCCTACTACGATCAATCTATAAACTAATAAAGTTAACAGCATGATGGAAACTGAGATAAACATACTGGCAATAGATAAAGGTGACATCACATAGATGAGATTAAACTTTGCACCACAGTGTACTAGCAAACCCACAAAACAGATCTTGATCCCTTAGCCCAAACTTTGGCCCAATAACTTGAAGTGACCTTAGTATAAGGTCCAGCCCAACGGTCTAGTCGATCGACTCACTATAAACCTAACACGTCAAGTGTTGGTGTCCATACGGCCCACATGGATGTAGTCAGACTGTGCTGGGTCCACCTTCGGGTGTATCAAGCCCTAAGGTGTCAACCCCAGACACCTAAGCAATAATGCACAGTCTAAGCCTACTGGTACCCGTGCCTCGAGTTTGTCCAACATCGGACTACGTGCACGTCCGTAGCCCGCCGGACCCGCACCGCTGTACCACTCAGCCGTCGCTTTGGTCGCTTACATCAGTCCAGTAATCGTGCCCCGCCCTAGCCTAGCCTCTAGGGTTGTGAATGATACCAAACTGGGATTACTGCTGGAACAGACCACGCTGCTAGGGTTTCTAAGAGGGTTAAGTGTGGTTTTAACTCCTCACTAATCCTGGATTAAATTAGTTAAGTGTAACCACTTAACCCCATCTAATCCTCGCATCCCCATTATTGGTTAAGTATTAGTGGGCCATGACTTAACCCTAATCATGAGGCATTAATTACTTAACGCACCCAACCTCTCACATTAGACATCCGTGGTTACCTGGGAAGATTTACACCACGTCTAGGTCTAACCTCGGGTCTTATGGTGCAACATGACCAACTACCCACATTAGACCCCACGTTGTGGTTACCTGGGAAGATTTACACCACAACTAGGACTAACCTCGAGTTGGCCATATCATGTTATCTAATGTCATGTCCACTTTAGAACATATTTACAAGTTAACATATACTTGGGTAGACCTAACTTAATAGGTAAATTCCCAAGGGGTAGACCTAACTTAATAGGTAAATTCCCAATCTTTTAGTTTCATGTATTTTTAAGTTTACCCAAACCCTCCCAACGTCATTATCTCGCTTACATATTCGTCATAACGCATAAGGGTATAAAAGGTAACTTAGCATAACATACATGATGAACTTCACATATCATAATAAATATGCATACATGTTAAACTTGCAAATCATGTCATAGTGAACTCGCATAAACATGCATAGCTTATTAAATATGCATAACATGGTAAGGTGAACTTGCATAGTCATGCATAACCCATTAAACTTGCATAACATGGTGAGGTGAACTTGCATAACATGCATAATCCATAAAACATGTATAACATGGTAAGGTGAACTTGCATAAGCATGCATAATCCATTAAACATGTAGAACATGACATAATAAACTCGCATAAGCATGCATAACTTGTGAAACATGTTTAACATGGCATAGTAATCTCGCATAAGCATGCATAACTTGTGAAACATGTAAAACATGGCATAGTAATCTCGCATAAGCATGCATAACTTATGAAACATGTAAAACATGACATAGTGAGTTCGCATAAGCATGCATAATCAAATAAACTCACATAAATCTCAACTTTCACCACATATTAACTTTAGAGTTTGTAAAGTGAAGGTAAGAGGGCTTACAAATATAAACAAGTCACAAATCCACCAAATAAGATGAAGAAGCCCTTTTAAAACCCAAAACAAAGCCTCAAATAAGAAAACCCTTTTGCAAAATCCCAAAATCACAAACTTAGCAAATCAAACTTGCTACTTAATGAAGTATGCAAGTTATTAAGCATTCATACAACATAGAAAAGGTTGTATGATCATCATATCTTCATAGGATTAAACTTTGAGGAAGGTGGAGGCTAGGGATTTTAGGTGGAGGCCATTTGAGGATTCAAATTGACATAGTTTAGTTGCTAGATTGATTAATGAGGCTTTAGGGTAGGATTAGGGGTATATTTATAGAAGATTAGAGTGTTTTTAGCCCTAGGATTAACCCTAGGTTAGTTTTTGCCCGTCTGATCTCAGAATTCTCCAGAACCAAGCCACAAGACCCAACCCAAATCAGAAATGGTGCACCAGGCTGAACTGCCTGGGCACCCCCTGTCGACAGGGCTGTCGACACCCTGGGGGCCCTGTCGACATGCCTGTCGACATGGGGCCCCTGGCGGGAATTTTCCCGCCTAACCCCGATTAGCCCTAATCCTTGTTTTTAATTCGAAATTTAAATCTGTTTTTAGCATAGAAATTTCTGAAAACTTCAATGGGCCTTAACTGGGTCATACGGACTCCGATTTTCGAAAACTCGGACTCTATTTCGCGTATTTTTCCGAGACGAACGCAATGGCATAGCCCGTTTCCCCTGATTCTGATTTTTGAATTAAATTCTGCCTCGATTTATGTTAAAAAATTTATTGAAAAATACGGGTTGTTATACGTTATATTGACAATAAAAATGAATCAAACATTTTCATTGTTATTTTGTTGAATCAAATATAGTCAACAAAAATGGAGCATCACCTTTATTTTATTTGGTTGGAATTAAATTTTCCATTAAAATAAAAATAATACCATTGTTTTGATTGAACTAGAATTTTCAATCAAATAAAAATATCACCTTTGTTTTGATAGAACTAGAATTTTCAATCAAATAGAAATATCTCCTTTGTTTTGATTGAACTAGAATTTTCAATCAAATAAAAATGTCACCTTTGTTTTGATTGAACTAGAATTTTCAATGAAATAAAAATATCACCTTTGTTTTGATTGAACTAGAATTTTCAATGAAATAAAAACATCACCTTTGTTTTGATTGAACAAGAATTTTCAATCAAATAAAAATATCACCTTTGTTTTGATGGAACTAGAATTTTCAATCAAATAAAAATATAACCTTTATTTTGAATGAACTAGAATTTTCAGTCAAATAAAAATATCACTTTTGTTATTGTTTGATTGAACTAGAATTTTCAATCAAAATAAAAATATCACTTTTGGTTGTTGTTTGATTGAATTAGAATTTTCAATCAAAATAAAATGTCACTTTTGTTTGTTGTTTGATTGAATTAGAATTATCAATCAAAATGAAACATACACCTCTATTATTTGATTGAGTTAGAATTTTCAATCAAAAGGAAATATCAGATTTTGTCATTTGTTGAATTAGAATATTTAACAAAAATGAAATATAAATTTCTATCATTGTATGGAATTATTATAAATATAGAAATGTTCATGTTTCAGAAGAATAAGAAAATGTACATGTTTTACAATCAAAACATAATTTCATTAAAACTATAAATTTTCAATGTAATGTTAAAAACGGGAAAAATGTGCATGTTTTATAATCAAAACATGATTTCATTAAAAATATACATTTTTAATGTAAAGTAAACATGATTACACTAAAAATATACTTTTTAATGTAATATTAGACAATAAGAAAATGTACATGTTTTTAATCAAAACATGATTTCATATAAAAAAGGTTCACATTTTTAATATAATGTTAGAATATAGAAATTGTACATGTTTTGAATAAAAACATGATTTCATTAAAAAATTACATTTTTATGACAAGAATATAAAAAATAGAAATTGCACATGTTTGGAATGAAAATTTGATTTCATTAAAAATTTACATTTTTAATGAAAAGAATATAAAAATAGAAAATGCACATATTTGGAATAAAAACATGATTTCATTAAAAATTTCATATTTTAGTGCCAAGAATGAAAGTAGTGAAAAATGTACATGTTTTAAATCAAAACATGATTTCATTAAAATATACATTTTTAATGTAATGTTAAGAATAAGAAAAATGTACATGTTTTAAATCAAAACATGATTTCATTAAATAAATACATTTTTAATGTAATGTTAAGAATAAGAAAAATGTACATGTTTTAAATCAAAACATGATTTCATTAAAAATATACATTTTTAATGTAATGTTGAAAATAAGATATAAGAACCCGTAACTTCCCATGAAGGAAAGCGCAGATACTTTGAGGACAAGACAAAATAGAACGCAAACGGAAGAACATTTCATTGTTATTACAACAATTCCATCAGATATAAGAATATCCAGAGTATAAATGAATAAATTACATTCAACAAATATCAGATATTTACATTACATTTAAATACATCGCAGCGGAAAATAATACAAAAGCACAACTGTAACACCCCACCTCTACTAGAATCACTCCTTGGAATGTACTAGCTTTGGAGGGGCGTTATTGTGAAGGTAAACATGCACAGAGAAATCGCAAGACAGAATATATAAAAATAAATATAAGTAAAGCAGCGGTAGCAGATAAAAACCCATCATCATCATCTCACAAAACCAACATAGTCAAGTACATACTATCAAAATGTCATGATCCAAAATACAACATAAGTCTAGATACGTAGAAACAAAATACATGGTAAAACATCAGTACTAATCCCCAGAAATAAAAGATGAGCCACAGCTAGCTCAGATCCATACATGAGCTATCCAACAAGCAAGCCAAAGATCCACTAAGCAGATGTAGCCCCTCCCTGAGAACCTGTGGGGGGGGGGGAACGGAAGAAAAGAAGCGAAAGAAAACAGGTCAGTCAAAAAGACTGATAAGCCCTACTACAATCAATCTATAAACTGATAAAGTTAACAGCATGATGGAAACTGAGGTAAACATACTGGCAATAGGTAAAGGTGACATCACATAAGAAGTTTAAGTTTTTGCACCACAGTGTACTAGCAAACCCACAAAACAGATATTGATCCCTTAGCCCAAACTTTGGCCCAATAACATGAAGTGACCTTAATATAAGGTCCAGCCCAACGGTCTAGTCGATCGGCTCCCTATAAACCTAACACGTCAAGTGTTGTTGTCCATACGGCCCACATGGATGTAGTTAGACTGTGCTGGGTCCACCTTCGGGTGTATCAAGCCCTAAGGTGTCAACCCCAGACACCTAAGCAATAATGCACAGTCTAAGCCTACTGGTACCCGTGCCTCGAGTTTGTCCAACATCGGACTACGTGCACGTCCGTAGCCCGCCGGACCCGCACCGCTGTACCACTCAGCCGTCGCTTTGGTCGCTTACATCAGTCCAGTAATCGTGCCCCGCCCTAACCTAGCTGTAGGGTTGTGGTGATACCAAACTGGGATTACTGCTGGAACAGACCACGTTGCTAGGGTTTCTAAGAGGGTTAAGTGTGGTTTTAACCCCTTACTAATCATGGATTAAATTAGTTAAGTGTAACCACTTAACCCCATCTAATCCTCGCATCCCCATTATTGGTTAAGTATTAGTGGGCCATGACTTAACCCTAATCATGAGGCATTAATTAATTAACGCACCCAACCTCTCACATTAGACATCCGTGGTTACCTGGGAAGATTTACACCACGTCTAGGTCTAACCTCGGGTCTTATGGTGCAACATGACCAACTACCCACATTAGACCCCACGTTGTGGTTACCTGGGAAGATTTACACCACAACTAGGTCTAACCTCGAGTTGGCCATATCATGTTATCTAATGTCATGTCCACTTTAAAACATATTTACAAGTTAACATATACTTGGGTAGACCTAACTTAATAGGTAAATTCCTAAGGGGTAGACCTAACTTAATAGGTAAATTCCCAATCTTTTAGTTTCATGTATTTTTAAGTTTACCCAAACCCTCCCAACGTCATTATCTCGCTTACATATTCGTCATAACGCATAAGGGTATAAAAGGCAACTTGGCATAACATACATGATGAACTTCACATATCATAATTAACATACATACATGTTAAACTTGCAAATCATGTCATAGTGAACTCGCATAAACATGCATAGCTTATTAAATATGCATAACATGGTAAGGTGAACTTGCATAGGCATGCATAACCCATTAACATGGTAAGGTGAACTTGCATAAACATGCATAACCCATAAAACTTGCATAACATGGTAAGGTGAACTTGCATAAACATGCATAACCCATAAAACATGTATAACATGGTAAGGTGAACTTGCATAAGCATGCATAATCCATTAAATATGCAGAACATGGCATAGTAAACTCGCATAAGCATGCATAACTTATGAAACATGTAAAACATGGCATAGTAAACTCGCATAAGCATGCATAACTTATGAAACATGTAAAACATGGCATAGTGAGTTCGCATAAGCATGCATAATCAAATAAACTCACATAAATCTCAACTTTCACCACATATTAACTTTAGAGTTTGTAAAGTGAAGGTAAGAGGGCTTACAAATATAAACAAGTCACAAATCCACCAAATAAGATGAAGAAGCCCTTTAAAAACCCAAAACAAAGCTTCAAATAAGAAAACCCTTTTGCAGAATCCCAAAAACACAAACTTAGCAAATCAAGCTTGCAACTTAATGAAGTATGCAAGTTATTAAGCATTCATACAACATAGAAAAGGTTGTATGATCACCATATCTTCATAGGATTAAACTTTGAGGAAGGTGGAGGCTAGGGTTTTTAGGTGGAGGCCATTTGAGGATTCAATTTGACATAGTTTAGTTGCTAGATTGATTAATGAGGCTTTAGGGTAGGATTAGGGGTATATTTATAGGGAATTAGAGTGTTTTAAGCCCTAGGATTAACCCTAGGTTAGTTTTGGCTCGTCAGATCTCGGAATTCTCTAGAACCAAGCCACAAGACCAAGCCCAAATCAAAATGGTGCGCCAGGCAATACTGCCTGGCTACCCCGTGTCGACAGGGCTGTCGACAGGGCAGTCGACACCCTAGGACCCCTGTCGACCTGCCTGTCGACATGGGGGCCCTGGCGGTAATTTTCCCGCCTGACACCAATTAGCCCTAATCCTGGTTTTTAATTTGAAATTTAAATCTGTTTTTAGCATAGAAATTTCTGAAAATTTCAATGGGCCTTAACCGGGTCATACTGACTCCGATTTTTGAAAACTCGGACTCTATTTCGCGTATTTTTCCGAGACGAACGCAATGGCATAGCCCGTTTCCCTTGGTTCAGATTTTTGAATTTAATTCTGCCTCGATTTATGTTATAACAATTTACTGAAAATACGGGTTGTTATATTCTCCCCTCCTTAAAGGATTTTGTCCCCGAAATCTTCAAGTTAGGAAGAACATATCCTACCATCCAACATCCATCTACTCAAAACATCATCCACGAGCAACCATTGTCCTTAAAAGATTCTAAATGCCGTATGAACATATGCAGAAGTGTGTGTATATGTACTTATCTAATGCAAAGATCAATGCAAAATATGTTAGTGAAATGTATCCATATGTATGCAAATCCCTAACATAATGTATAATATCTACATGCGTGCTCAATCATACATCCATATGCAACATCCACGTGATTGCATACAAATTTCGTCCAAGAATAAGCATAAACACTCATGCACATGCAATATGAGGAGTGTGTGAGCCGATCTAGTGCCTAATGTGTATCATGCATCCACGAGTAACCACTTGCAAACACTTGCAACCACTTGCAACCATCAAACATAACATGTTTCAAACACATGTTTCATCCAAAGGGTTTCTACCTAAGGTTCTCATGACAAGATTTGCATGATAACTAGATAAACATGGATAGCAAAGAGAAAGATATGCTAAACAAAGAAAAGAGATTGAGAGTGTACCCTCAAAAAGGAATGGATAAAGCCCACGCATCTTCTCCTCGGTTTCCCAAGTTGCATCTTCTTCGGCTTCACCCCATTGAACTTTCACCAACCTGACCTCACGATTCCTTAGCTTCTTGGTCTCTGTCTCCAAGATACGAATCAGAGCTCTCCTTAAAGTTGCCTCTTTCTCCACTTCCATGTCTTCAAGAATGCTAGGTTCAACCACCTCAGCGGACTCATGTAGGCACTTTCGGAGATGCGAGACATGAAAGACATTATGCACTCCGGACAACTTTTCGGGCAATTGCACTTTATAAGCCATCTTCCCAATTCTCTCTATGATGGGGAAGGGTCCAACGAATCTCGGTGCTAACTTCCCAACAGCTCCAAACCGGACCACATTCCGTAAAGGGGAAACCTTTACGAAAACCTTGTCCCCAACCTCAAACTCCAATTCGGACCTTCGCCTGTCAGCATAGGATTTCTGCCGGTCTTGGGCCGCTTTCATCCGCCTTCTAATCAACTCGACCTTCTCGGATGTATCCCTAATCATGTCGGGTCCAAGTATAAGCTTATCCGTAGTCTCCCACCAACATGTAGGTGACTTGCACGGCCTCCCATATAAAGCTTCAAATGGTGCCATCCCTATGCTCGCCTGATAACTGTTGTTATATGCAAACTCAACAAGAGGAAGATGGTTTTCCCAAGCACCACCAAAATCCAGAATGCAAAGCCGCAACAAGTCCTCAAGTACCCTATTCACCCTTTCTGTTTGGCCGTCTGTTTGTGGGTGATAGGCCGTACTCAGGTTCAACCTTGTGCCCATAGCCTCCTGCAAACTGTTCCAGAACTGACTAGTAAAGATGGGGTCTCGGTCACTGACTATGCTGGAAGGGACTCCATGTAGTCGTACTATCTCACGAAGATATACTGATGCTAGTCCAGATGCGGTCCTTTTGCTCTTCACTGGAATGAAATGAGCACTCTTCGTGAGCCTATCCACAATGACCCATATGCTCGTATTCCCCTTCCTGGACCTTGGAAGCCCATCAATAAAGTCCATAGAAATACTCTCCCACTTCCATAGCGGGACCTCTAGAGGATGCAATAGCCCACCGGGCTTCTTCGACTCAGCTTTTACTCTCTGACAAATAACACATCTCGAGACAAACTCGGCCACATCCTTCTTCATTCCAGGCCAGAAGAAGATGCGCTTCATATCCTTATACATCTTATCTCCACCCGGATGTATAGTCATTCTGGAGCGATGTGCTTCATCAAGAACTTTCCTCACCAAGTCTTCTACCATCGGAACACAAAGCCTTCCGTCTCTCCTCAGCCAACCCTTATCGTCTATAGAATATCGAGCAAGGTGACTAGATGTCTCCCCTCGAATCAGCTTATCCATGATCTCAATTATCTGAGGGTCTTCCTTCTGCGAAGCCCCAACTTGATCCGGAAGGGTAGGCCTGAGCTCTAGATATGCCAAAGAACCGGTCATCGACTCAGCTGTCAAGGAAAAATCAAAGGTTGCCAAGAACTCTAAATTCTTCATCTCGACAAATAGAGGACTTAGTGTCAACCTTTTCCTACTCAATGCATCCGCTACAACATTCCCCTTGCCAGGGGTATAGGCTATATCAAAATCATAGGAAGCCAAGAATTCCATCCATCTCTGCTGCCTCAAGTTCAGATCCTTCCGCGAAAAGAGATACTTCAAAGACTTATGATCAGTATAAAGCTCAAATCTCTCTCCCAGAAGATAATGACGCCAAGCCTTGAGTGCATATACAATCGCTGCTAGCTCTAGATCATGAGTGGGATAATTCCTCTCATGCACCTTAAGTTGCCTCCCACCAAAACATATAACTCTGCCCTCTTGCATCAGAACGCCGCCCAATCCCGTGCCACAAGCATCAGTGTACACGGTAAATATCTTACCACCATCCGGTAAAGCTAGAACGGGTGCGGAGGTAAGGGCTCTCTTGAGTCTCTGAAAAGCAAGCTCACAATCCATATCCCAAGCAAAGACTAAGTTCTTCTTCGTCAACTTAGTAAGAGGAGCGGATATCTTTGCGAAGTCCTTGATGAACTTCTGGTAAAAACCAGCAAGACCCAGAAAGCTTCTCACCTCGGTTGCATTCCTTGGAGTCTTCCAATCCTGAACTGCAACCACCTTAGCGGGATCCACCGCTAAGCCTTGCTTGGATACGATATGCCCAAGGAATCTGACTTCCCTTCTCCAAAAATGGCACTTGGAGAACTTGGCCTTTAACTGATGCGCTCTGAGCGTATCCATCACCTCCACCAGATGCCTCGCGTGCTCTTCTTCATCCTTGGAGAAAACCAGAATATCATCCACAAAGACCACGACAAACTTGTTCAAGAACTCCCGAAACACCCTACTCATCAAGTCCACGAAATACGCGGGTGCATTCGTCAAACCGAACGGCATAACAAGCCATTCAAAGAATCCGTCTGGAGTTCTGAATGCAGTCTTGTCTATACTATCTTCAGCCACTCTGAGCTGATGAAAACCCATAGCAAGATCAAGCTGAGAGAAAACAGAAGCACCAACAAGTTGGTCAAAGAGATCATCGATCCTCGGTAACGGGTGTCTGTTCTTCTTAGTCAGCTTATTCAATTCTCTATAATCCACACAGAGCCGAAGAGAACCATCTGCCTTAGTTGCAAACACCACAGGCGCTCCCCATTCGGATATACTCCTTCTGATGAAGTTCTTCTCAAGCAATTCTTTCACTTGCTTGCTCAGCTCCCGTCTCTCACGCGGAGCCATATGCCGAACGGGCAAAGAAACATGCTTAGCATTATCTACCAGATAGATGCGAAAGTCAATCTCTCGTTTAGGGGGCAACCCCTTAACCTCTTCAAAAACATCTGGATAATCTCGGACCACCCTTACAGACTGAAGGGCCTCCTCTGATGAGTCGAGAGATTCAAGATAGCATAACATGACGGGATTCTTCGGATTGCATGAAATCTCTAAGGTGTTGCCAAGGCGAGTCACAAGCCTCACAACCCTATGCTCACAATCCAGAATGGCTCCATATCGGGACAGCCAATCCATGCCCAGTATCAATCCGTATCCCCTGAAACCAAGAACATATGCACTACACAAGAACTCTACGCTGAGTATAGAGATCCTCAGATCCTCACATATCATAGATAGATGAGCAGAACCCCCAATGGGATTCGAAACACAAACGGGATCATCCACTAAGCTAGTACTAAGGTGCAAGCTATCAACAAGATCAGATGAAATAAAGCTATGTGAAGCACCAGAATCAAACAAGGTACGCACTGGAAGATCAGAGATATAAACAAGGTTCTCAACAGAAACACTACCTCGCTCGGGAACTGAAGCGGCATTGAGAGCATGAACTTGCCCTCCTGAAGGTCCAGCCTGTCCTTTCTTCTTTGGGCATTCTTTGCTGAAGTGCCCAGTCTCTCCACAAGAAAAGCATCCACCACTAAGCTTCCTTTTCTTCTTCCTGCAATCCTTAGCAAAGTGCCCAGCTATGCCACAGTAATTGCACTTTCCCTTGCCTTTGTTGTTGCGCTTCTTTTTCTTGTTCTGATTTCCTTGACTGCTTTGACCACCTTGGTTGCCTTTGCCTTGAGAATCAGCCTTCTTTGCTTGAGTATCACTCGACTTGACTTCTTTCTTTCCATCTCCCTGAAGCAGAGCCATATTGACCAAACTCTCAAAAGTAGCTCCATGCGGAATATGTGACATCGCCAAGCCCTGTAGCGGCTCATTCAACCCTCTAGCAAATCGAAGAGCCTTCTTCTCCGGAGTGTTTACCATATCCAAACCAAAACGGGCCAGCTGATTAAACTTGTTCACATACTCCTTGACAGACATATCACCTTGCTTTAATGCAATGAACTTCTCCATCTGTAAATTCGCCTCAGCCGAAGATAGAAACTTGGTCACAAATCTAGCCCTCAAATCGGCCCAAGTCTCAACGGGCCTCGTCCCATTGGTGACCTCCCACCAATAGGCCGCCTCATCCTTCAAACGCCATACTGTCAATAAGATCTTCCTCTCGTCATCAATCCCAAAGATAGCAAACAGGTCCTCCGTGTCTTTCAGCCAATTCCTAGCTTCAACAAAAGATTCCGTGCCTAGGAAATTCTTGCCTCCCATTGCCTTGAAGTCTTTACAAACCTTCGTAAACTCAATCTGAGGATGCTGAGGGGGAGGGGGAGGAACATTAGCAACGGGAGGAGGAATATTAACTGCTGGAGGAGGGGGAGCAGGAACCACCGGAGGAGGGATATTAGGGAGAGGATTCTCAACTACAGGAGGAGGAGTGGGAGTAGGGTTGGCGGGACCAGCTGCCGCCCTAGCTTCTAGAAGTCTCCTATACCAGAGTGGTACGTTCACTCCATCTGGGATGACAAGATTCTCAGCCATACTGAAATGAAAGATAAGATAAGATCAGGTCAAGGGAACGAAGGATAACGCTGATGGCTTTTGGGGATTAGCCCTAAAGTAATCTAGACTTCATTTTGGAAAATACTTAGTAGGTTTTTGAAAATAGTTTTTCAAAAAGGTTTTTTTTTTTTTAAAAGTTTTGTTCAATCTTGTTAACCTTGTGCTCTGATACCAAATGTAACACCCCACCTCTACTAGAATCACTCCTTGGAATGTACTAGCTTTGGAGGGGCGTTATTGTGAAGGTAAACATGCACAGAGATATCGCAAGACAGAATATATAAAAATAAATATAAGTAAAGCAGCGGTAGAAGATAAAAACCCATCATCATCATCTCACAAAAGCAACATAGTCAAGTACATAGTATCAAAATGTCATGATCCAAAATACAACATAAGTCTAGATACGTAGAAACAAAATACATGGTAAAACATCAGTACTAATCCCCAGAAATAAAAGATGAGCCACAGCTAGCTCAGATCCATACATGAGCTATCCAACAAGCAAGCCAAAGATCCACTAAGCAGATGTAGTCCCTCCCTGAGAACCTGTGGGGGGGGGGGAAACGGAAGAAAAGAAGCGAAAGAAAACAGGTCAGTCAAAAAGACTGGTAAGCCCTACTACAATCAATCTATAAACTGATAAAGTTAACAGCATGATGGAAACTGAGGTAAACATACTGGCAATAGGTAAAGGTGACATCACATAAGAAGTTTAAGTTTTTGCACCACAGTGTACTAGAAAACCCACAAAACAGATATTGATCCCTTAGCCCAAACTTTGGCCCAATAACATGAAGTGACCTTAATATAAGGTCCAGCCCAACGGTCTAGTCGATCGGCTCCCTATAAACCTAACACGTCAAGTGTTGTTCTCCATACGGCCCACATGGACGTAGTTAGACTGTGCTGGGTCCACCTTCGGGTGTATCAAGCCCTAAGGTGTCAACCCCAGACACCTAAGCAATAATGCACAGTCTAAGCCTACTGGTACCCGTGCCTCGAGTTTGTCCAACATCGGACTACGTGCACGTCCGTAGCCCGCCGGACCCGCACCGCTGTACCACTCAGCCGTCGCTTTGGTCGCTTACATCAGTCCAGTAATCGTGCCCCGCCCTAACCTAGTTGTAGGGTTGTGGTGATACCAAACTGGGATTACTGCTGGAACAGACCACGTTGCTAGGGTTTCTAAGAGGGTTAAGTGTGGTTTTAACCCCTTACTAATCATGGATTAAATTAGTTAAGTGTAACCACTTAACCCCATCTAATCCTCGCATCCCCATTATTGGTTAAGTATTAGTGGGCCATGACTTAACCCTAATCATGAGGCATTAATTAATTAACGCACCCAACCTCTCACATTAGACATCCGTGGTTACCTGGGAAGATTTACACCACGTCTAGGTCTAACCTCGGGTCTTATGGTGCAACATGACCAACTACCCACATTAGACCCCACGTTGTGGTTACCTGGGAAGATTTACACCACAACTAGGTCTAACCTCGAGTTGGCCATATCATGTTATCTAATGTCATGTCCACTTTAAAACATATTTACAAGTTAACATATACTTGGGTAGACCAAACTTAATAGGTAAATTCCCAAGGGGTAGACCTAACTTAATAGGTAAATTCCCAATCTTTTAGTTTCATGTATTTTTAAGTTTACCCAAACCCTCCCAACGTCATTATCTCGCTTACATATTCGTCATAACGCATAAGGGTATAAAAGGCAACTTGGCATAACATACATGATGAACTTCACATATCATAATAAACATACATACATGTTAAACTTGCAAATCATGTCATAGTGAACTCGCATAAACATGCATAGCTTATTAAATATGCATAACATGGTAAGGTGAACTTGCATAGGCATGCATAACCCATTAAACTTGCATAACATGGTAAGGTGAACTTGCATAAACATGCATAACCCATAAAACTTGCATAACATGGTAAGGTGAACTTGCATAAACATGCATAACCCATAAAACATGTATAACATGGTAAGGTGAACTTGCATAAGCATGCATAATCCATTAAATATGTAGAACATGGCATAGTAAACTCGCATAAGCATGCATAACTTATGAAACATGTAAAACATGGCATAGTAAACTCGCATAAGCATGCATAACTTATGAAACATGTAAAACATGGCATAGTGAGTTCGCATAAGCATGCATAATCAAATAAACTCACATAAATCTCAACTTTCACCACATATTAACTTTAGAGTTTGTAAAGTGAAGGTAAGAGGGCTTACAAATATAAACAAGTCACAAATCCACCAAATAAGATGAAGAAGCCCTTTAAAAACCCAAAACAAGGCTTCAAATAAGAAAACCCTTTTGCAAAATCCCAAAAACACAAACTTAGCAAATCAAGCTTGCAACTTAATGAAGTATGCAAGTTATTAAGCATTCATACAACATAGAAAAGGTTGTATGATCACCATATCTTCATAGGATTAAACTTTGAGGAAGGTGGAGGCTAGGGTTTTTAGGTGGAGGCCATTTGAGGATTCAATTTGACATAGTTTAGTTGCTAGATTGATTAATGAGGCTTTAGGGTAGGATTAGGGGTATATTTATAGGGAATTAGAGTGTTTTAAGCCCTAGGATTAACCCTAGGTTAGTTTTGGCTCGTCAGATCTCGGAATTCTCTAGAACCAAGCCACAAGACCAAGCCCAAATCAAAATGGTGCGCCAGGCAATACTGCCTGGCTACCCCGTGTCGACAGGGCTGTCGACAGGGCAGTCGACACCCTAGGACCCCTGTCGACATGCCTGTCGACATGGGGGCCCTGGCGGGAATTTTCCCGCCTGACACCAATTAGCCCTAATCCTGGTTTTTAATTTGAAATTTAAATCTGTTTTTAGCATAGAAATTTCTGAAAACTTCAATGGGCCTTAACCGGGTCATACTGACTCCGATTTTCGATAACTCGGACTCTATTTCGCGTATTTTTCCGAGACGAACGCAATGGCATAGCCCGTTTCCCTTGGTTCAGATTTTTGGATTTAATTCTTCCTCGATTTATGTTATAACAATTTATTGAAAATACGGGTTGTTATAACAACTAGAAGAGATACACGGATACAGAGCTTTCCGGATATCGTTTCAGCTGTAAATTAGGACCCTGTGAATATAAATCTGCAAAACCAAAACTACTAGCTGCCCGTGCCGAAAATAGGGGCACCCAGAGTTTAGGTTAAAACAATAAACTCCAGGTCAGTCATGTGACTGGTGTGAGAACTAAAACAGTTATTTAAAACTTTACTTTAAAAGAGAGTAATTCAAGGGACCACGCCGTATAACACGGAACGGGTTTCCTCCCAAGAATACTAGTGCATATAACAAAACAGCGCAATGCTTTTTGGAAAAATGAAGCTACTATAAGACCCAGGTCCCATCACACAATGCAACGCAAGCCGGAGGATAGGGTTTTCCCTTATAATAACCAAATAATGCTTGATACGTTTAAAAACAAATCATTTGATAGTATTATAGGTGTATAGTGTCAAAACAATTTAAATCAAAAATATCAATCATAGGCGGCATGGGTACCATCTATCATGTCGCCGTACTAGTTCTACAATTAAAATCACAATATCACGTATTGGAAATTGGATTTCCGTCATGAGCCGAGGCAAGGGACAAGCTCCTCTCTGATTCGAGACACTCTAGCAAATGTCCCAGGACCCCACTTTTATCCTTGGATCTTCAGGGCCGGTCCTCTCTTACTTTTGAGGATTAGTTATTCCTGAACACACGTTTCCCGGTCCTTACAGACCTATATCCGAGGCTCCTCGTATCCAATAACCACACAGGTGAAAAGTATATAAATGTCAGGGCTGGTAGGTCACTGACACCACCCTAGCTAGAAAGAAACATCGTGCTCTCCCTGCAGTCACTATCCCGTTTTTGACTCATACCGAGGTGCGAGGCTCGCGAATTCACGCTATACACAAAGCTACGCCACATAGGCCGTGCTTCGATCATCAACCACAAGACTTTGCTTTTCAACAGAAGCCTTGATCAATTGCCACTTATGCGTGCCACACTGGCAATTCACTCCATGTGACTGATGTCCATCGATATACCACCTCTGAGCTCGTACGTCTCAGAGAAGGGCGTTAAGCAAGAGAATAAATTCTCCGCCGCCAAACAGATGTATATTTAATAGAGATCAATCAACACAAAACAAAATCCAATGTCCAACACACAATCCATTTACAAGTTCGTTCTGGGTCTGAACGAAACCGGAGGCACTTTCCTCGCATATCCTTCCATCTCCAAGTACGTCTGGACGATCACCAACTGTTTCCCTCATCCTGGGTGTACAGCCCAATCGAGATCATCATTAATCACCCAAACGATGTGAAGACTTCCGGTCTTCGACCACCGTCTTCATCTTCGACATCTCGTCGAATCGGTTATTCAGAATGGGTATAAACCCGGCCTTTCTGAATATCCCACGTATATGATAAACAAATGTTACACAAACACAACAAACGCCTCATTCCAATTCAGAATATTCTTTTATTCACAAAATCACATTCTTAGGGAAAGGTTCCCATTAATTTTATCCAAGATAAATTCTTCTAAATTTATTCTTTAATCTTCCTTTGGATATCATTTCAAACTAGTCGGGATTAGCGAACCACACCGAAGTAATTATTTATTTTATTTCCCAATCCCAACCTATATATCGCGTGGAGAAAACTGGTAATACTCCATATCTAACACCACGGTGCTATCGGTAAAATTAATTACCATTTCACGCTCAAATCTAATTAAAGATTTAACTATCGCTTTGGAGCAAAACTGGTGGTACTCCATTCTCGATCTGTAACACCCCGCCTCCGCTAGGGTCACTCGCAAAAGAATGCACTAGCTTTAGAGGGGCATTATTGGTAAACATGCACAGAAATATCACAAGACAGAACATATAAAAATAGCGGAAGTAAAATCAAACTTTCATAACATGAATAAATAAGGTCTAAAGCCTTTTACATCAGAGTACATCAAAACCTGTCTTGCAATAGTAAAGAAGCATAAAGACATTTTCATAAATTATTCCCCAAGTAAAAACAGTAAAGTAGCCATTAGCCAAGAAAAGTCCAAGCCATCCATGATGACCATCAAGCAAAAGAAGTCCGAACTAAACAACAGTATTTCCTCCCGGTAACCGGGGGGGAAACGGAAGAAAAGAGGCGAAACAAAACGGGTCAGTCAAAAAGACTGAGTAAGCCCTATCTACTATTAGCATAAAAACTAGTAAAGTTAACTGACATGAGAAACTGAGATGAACATAAGCATGATGACAAGATAGATAAGCTAAATCAAAATAACAGGATGAACTACTGAACTCAGATAAACTAAGGTGTCATGATAAATTACGATGTCAAGATAAAACAAGGTATCACATCGTCAGGTTTCTATCAAGTATAATATCCCCAAGATATCTAAAACGTATAACGCCCCATGATATTTATCCTGCATTTTAGCTCTGCACCTACCGTACTAGTATCCCCACCGTATCATGTGTTAACCAAGAATGACCCTCACTCAAAAGTCATGTAATGGTCCATGTCAACCTAATATATCGCATATATAGGTTACTCAACTTGTATGTTTTATTCCATGTAAATGTTCAGTCCCTTGCCGTAGACCATACGGGCTTTCCCATGAGATTCTACATTACTTTAACATAGTTCCATGATCCTTAAGATCGGTTTGGACCGTTACCCTTGATCTAGTTATGTTTCCTTACCATGAACTATCGCGCGTTTGCTTAGGATTTATGCCACCTAGGACCACTAGGGATTATGCTACCTAATGAACGTTTCCGTGTCTCGGTTTGGGTTCAGCCACCTAGTGCCACTAGGGATTACGCTAACCGCCAACCGCGCCCTTTTTCCCACGCATTCATCGTGAATCGTTTTTCCATGACTGTATGCACATGTATCACATCGTGCCATCCGAGTCCTGTCACAGGGCAGGTCAAGAAATACAGGACTCGGTCGGGAGCTTTCGGTTTATCTGCCGATGCAGATGCTAAGGTCTGTTTTTCTACACGTGGCTATGGTCCCACGCGACCCCTCCCTCAACTAGCAAAAGACAAGACAGGATAAATCCTGTATGAGAACACACTACTGGCCAACCCCCAATCCGAGCCTTACCGCACCCATAATTAGATAGCAATTATGGTCTATTGGGTGTTCTCTGCCTTTCCGTACGTACACGCTTGACCAAAGATGGAAGGTAGTCTGACGAAATGCTATCTAGGGTACGACCGTGTATCGTCGACTATCCCCTATCCATCCCCGTCTATAGGTCGCTCGCATAGCAACCAAGGCATACTCTTGGTTCTTCTAACGCAGACCTTAACCTCTCATGAGCCTAGTATAATCACCTGGCAGCTCATAGAGGGATACCAAGAATACCCTCACGTTCCCCGAAGCCGCTGCTTCGTTACCCAGTTCGCTGGAGCCTTTATCTAAATCAGATACTTGCTCCTACTCGTATACTTAAACGATGACCTACCGTATCAGGTTACTCATCTATCTATGAACTGGTCTAAATTTCCTTGACTAAGAATCATTACTTAGTTATTCCTCAACTAAGGTTTACCACTTAGCCTTATTCCCGTTATCCTTGTTAACTACGGTTATCCCCTATCCTCGGAACTAGGGTTTACATAATGGATTAAGTGTCACTTAAGTTCATGACTTAACCCGTCTACCAATCATGTCAAAATTGGCTAAGTATCCAAGTCCAAGACTTAACCCGTCTTCAAATCATGTCAAAATTGGCTAAGTATCCAAGTCCAAGACTTAACCCTACAAACCATGCTCACGTTGGTTAAGTATGTATTAAGCAATTCACGACTTAACCTCGTCCAATTATCATTCTAGATTGGTTAAGTATATATTAACTTGACCCTATCAATTTACTCAGTCAAATCGGTCAAGTGTATTCAAGCGATTCGTGACTTAGCCTTATCATGTTTTCACGTTAGATCGGTTAAGTATAGGTTAACTTAACCTCAATAAATTCACGAGTTAGATTGGTTAAGTATAGGTCACTTAACCACATCAATTCATCATGTTTAGATTAGTTAAGTGTTTAACTTAACCCCATTAAACTACCAAGTGGGATTAATTAAGTCTAGGCTAACTTAACTCCATCCGATTTCCATGTTTAGACTAGTTGAGTCTAATCTTAACCCCATTCGTTAACCGTATTTTTCGGTTAAGCGTCATTAAGAAAACTTACTTAACCTTACCAAGTTATCACGTTGGATTGATTAAGTGTTGGTTAACTTAACCCCATCCACTAGTCATATAAAAATGGTTAAGTGTCATTAGGCAAATCAAGTTACTTAACCTACTCAACCTTGTCATGTTTTGTTAAGTATCATTAGCCTAATCAAATTACTTAACCCATTTGTCCATGTCATATTTGGTTAAGAGTCATTAATCAAATTAACTTAACCCTATCATGTGGCATTAATTACTTAATGCACCTTCACCTCTCACATTAGACTTTGTTGTGGTTACTAGTTAAGCCGGTCGGTTCCGGGTAGCTTTACACCACAACTTGGTCTAACCTCGGGTTCAAGCACAACATGACCAACTTCTCACATTGGGTCCTATTGTTTGCAACTACTAGTTAGGCCGGTCGGTTCCGGGTAGCTTTATGTTGCAAACTCAACCCAACCTCGAGTTGGCCACTTTCATGTTTAGTCTAGTGTCATGTTCATAGTCAAGTTTTCAAGCAATTGGGCAGACCTAACTTAATAGGTAAATTCCCAATGGGTAGACCTAACTTAATAGGTAAATTCCCAAGCTTATGTTTTTATGCACACTTACATGTCAACTTCCATGTTATATTTCAAATCATGTTTTCAAGTATAAACACATGTCATATTTAACGTTACACGTTGTCATGTTTATACCCATTTACCCAAATCATGTTCATGTCATTATGTTTTCCCATAATGTGACCCCAATGCTTTTAAGCTCGCATATACGTTCGCAACAACGTAATGGATTAAAAGAAGAGACTTGACAAAGGCATGACAAAAATGGATATTAAGCCACAAGTTAATCATGGTGGCAAATGAGGCACAAATGTGTTCATTAGTTTGCATATTACATTCTTAAGCCTCAAAACATGCATAAAACCGAAACTTGGCACATAAGCGAATCATGGTGACAAAAGACATGGAATGATGACTAGAAACTCGCATATATCATCATACAAGGGTTATGACTTCATATGCAAGTAGACATAATGATTATGAAGGTTCTCTTGCTGCATAATGCAACATTTCAACATAAAGGTTGTAGCTTTTAGCTCATAAGATCAAGATAATGACTTCATAAACTTGCATGACATGATAGCCTACATCATTCTCAATGATCAAACCCAAACTTGCAACATGAACATTTAACTTCATAGTTAATATCTAAGAGTAGGGAAGGGCTTACTTTGCTATGAAGGCCTAAATCGATTAAACTATAGCTTGTGATGAAGCCTATGCATGCCATCACCCAAAAACCAAAAGATGAACCCTCCAAATCAATGAAAACCCCCTCTTTATGAACAAAGATCAAAGCTTTTGCCTTGGAATCAACTTGAGAAGCTCTCATACTAACATAGGGACTCTCTAATACTCTAATGATCATGAAACCTCTCATAGAAATGAAGTGGAGGCTAGGATAGTTGAGTGGAGGCCATGAGAGTAGAAATTTTGCCATAGTTTAGTTACATGAGTGAATAATGAGGGTTTAAGGGAGGGTTAGGGGCTTATTTATAGAAGATTAGGCTAGTTAGGACCCTTAGATTAACCCTAGGACCAACCTGAACCGTCAGATCTCTAACCAGGCCCAAAAACCTAGCCAAGATAGAAACAGGTGCACCAGGCAAGACTGCTCGTCTGAGCCAAGTCGACAGCCAAGTCGACAGGGCTGTCGACTTGGTCAGACCAAGTCGACTCCCAAGTCGACAGGGCTGTCGACTTGGGTACTGTGGCGGGAATTTTTCCCGCCTGGCCCAACTGGCCCAATTTTCCAAATTCGAGTTTGAATTTGAAATCTTCTTTTTACTTAGAAATTTTCTGAAAACTTCGTTGGGCCTTAATCGGGTCATACGGACTCCGATTTTCGAAAACTCGGACTCTCTTTCGCGTATTTTTCCGAGACGAACGCAATGGCATAGCCCGTTTGACTTGATTCAGAATTTAATTTTAAATTCTGCCTTGATTCTCGTCTTAATCATGCTATCGAAATACGGGTTGTTACATTCTCCCCACCTTTTAGGATTTCGTCCCCGAAATCTCCAAGTTAGGAAGAACATATCCTACCATCCATCATCCATCTACTCAAAACATCATCCACAAGCGACCATTGTCCTTAGATGATTTCTAATGCTATATGAATATATGCAAAACGTGTGTGTACATGTTCCTTGGCTAATGCTAATGATCAGGCCTGAATAATCTTTCTAATGCAAAATATGTATAGTGCCATGAATCCAACATGTATGCAAATAATCCTAGTCATATAGATACTATATGCGTGCACAATCATTCATTCATATGCAACAACCGCATGATAATACATTCGATTTCATCCATAAACAAGTATAAATACTCGTGCATATGCAATATGAAATGTGACTGAGTCGAGCTAGTATCTAATGTGTATTCGCGCATCCACGAGCAACCACCTGCAACCACTTGCAACCATATCAATCATAACATGTTTCAAATACATGTTTACATCCATAGGGTTCTACCTAGAATTCCCTGAAACAGGGCCGAGAAGATAAACAAGACAAACTCCTTACGGGGTTTGTAACAGAAAGTAGGACCGAGAGGATGTCCACAAAAGATAACCTACAAGTAAGCTCTACAGAAACATGAATCAAGGATATACTCCCAAAAAGAGATATCATGCGCGTATCTAGTCTTTGACCATCAAAGTCGTATTTCCTCGGGCTTACTTCCATTGTGCCTTGACCGCCCTTTAACTTCGCGATTTCGTAGCTTCTTATTTCCTGCTTCCATAACATGAGCTGAAACACATTTCTTCGTCGCCTCTCGTTCCACTTGCACTTATCCTTTTTCTAGAATACTTCACGCAAACATGACTGCGTACTCATGATCTCATGCAAGCTTTCCAAAATTCACTAGTGAATCTTGGATCTCGTTTATATACTATAAGGCATTCCATGTAGAAGAACTTTCTCTTGAAAGTAAACAGATGTCAATCAGGTTATCATGCGCACTTACTAGGGTGATCTCTATAACCCATGCATAAATGAAGTAAACCATCCGTCTTATTGGCGAACACCACTCGATCGGGCTTCAAATTTCCAATAAAGGCATCAAGAGATTCTAAGTAACTAGTCATGACAGAACCTCAAAAAGGTTACCCGATACTTCGAGGGCATTACCAAGGCTAGTCAAAAGGTCTAACTACCCTCCTATCAAAACCGAGAGTGGAACCCCCTACTGGATAACCACTTCATCCCTAGAATCCATCCACAGCTTATAAACATAAGCATTATTTCCAAACTCAACACTTGGCATAGACATTCCCAAATCCAAACAAGTCATGTATAAATGGACTGATTCTCCAATAGGACTTTGAGACAAAAATGGGATTCTCTATTACGTTAGTACTTAAGGTGCAGAGACTCAACTACCGAAGCGGACTTAAACGATACGGGGATCAAAACAAAGTCTTGGCGGGATGATAGAAAAGAATAACTAGATCTTCAACAAGGATGTTATCCCCCTACTCAGGTACTCTAGTGAGGGTATACAACGATGATCTTGTCCTTGTCCCACAATACTTAACTATCCGTCCCGTTTCACCATACCAAAGATACTTTCTCGTCATGGGTTTCATTGTTCATCTTTCTCCCTCCTTTGAGGACTAAGCCATACCAACAAGTTTCTCATCCTTAAGCTCGTATCCTTTATCCTCTTTCTCACTATCCTTTCTTATAACGCGGCCACTGGTCTCTTGAAAACCACCTCCATCGCATGGAAAGCACTTTCGTAGATAGAAAAGACTAGTCGCAGTTAAAACCACTGTGACTACAGATGGAGGAAAGAAAGGAGAAGAGATTCAATTAAGGAAACAAGGATAGTGCTAATGGCCTTTGGGGAATAGCCTTTTTCTTTTAAAAGAAAATTTTCTTGAAAAAATGCTTCTTTGTAAACGATTTTCAAATAGTTTTCAGAAGGTCTTTAAAAACTTTTGCCCAGTCTGGTAACCTTCTGCTCTGATACCACGTGTAACACCCCGCCTCCGCTAGGGTCACTCGCAAAGGAATGCACTAGCTTTAGAGGGGCATTATTGGTAAACATGCACAGAAATATCACAAGACAGAACATATAAAAATAGCGGAAGTAAAATCAAACTTTCATAACATGAATAAATAAGGTCTAAAGCCTTTTACATCAGAGTACATCAAAACCTGTCTTGCAATAGTAAAGAAGCATAAAGACATTTTCATAAATTATTCCCCAAGTAAAAACAGTAAAGTAGCCATTAGCCAAGAAAAGTCCAAGCCATCCATGATGACCTTCAAGCAGAAGAAGTCCGAACTAAACAACAGTATTTCCTCCCTGTAACCTGGAGGGGGGGGGAACGGAAGAAAAGAGGCGAAACAAAACGGGTCAGTCAAAAAGACTGAGTAAGCCCTATCTACTATTAGCATAAAAACTAGTAAAGTTAACTGACATGAGAAACTGAGATGAACATAAGCATGATGACAAGATAGATAAGCTAAATCAAAATAACAGGATGAACTACTGAACTCAGATAAACTAAGGTGTCATGATAAATTACGATGTCAAGATAAAACAAGGTATCACATCGTCAGGTTTCTATCAAGTATAATATCTCCAAGATATCTATCATGTATAACGTCCCATGATATCTATCCTGCATTTTAGCTCTGCACCTACCGTACTAGTATCCCCACCGTATCATGTGTTAACCAAGAATGACCCTACTCAAAAGTCGTGTAATGGTCCATGTCAACCTAATATATCGCATATATAGGTTACTCAACTTGTATGTTTTATTCCAAGTAAATGTTCAGTCCCTTGCCGTAGACCATACGGGCTTTCCCATGAGATTCTACATTACTTTAACATAGTTCCATGATCCTTAAGATCGGTTTGGACTGTTACCCTTGATCTAGTTATGTTTCCTTACCAAGAACTATCGCGCGTTCGCTTAGGATTTATGCCACCTAGGACCACTAGGGATTATGCTACCTAATGAACGTTTCCGTGTCTCGGTTTGGGTTCAACCACCTAGGGCCACTAGGGATTACGCTAACCGCCAACCGCGCCCTTTTTCCCACGCATTCATCGTGAATCGTTTTTCCATGACTGTATGCACATGTATCACATCATGCCATCCGAGTCCTGTCACAGGGCAGGTCAAGAAATACAGGACTCGGTCGGGAGCTTTCGGTTTATCTGCCGATGCAGATGCTAAGGTCTGTTTTTCTACACGTGGCTATGGTCCCACGCGACCCCTCCCTCAACTAGCGAAAGACAAGACAGGATAAATCCTGTATGAGAACACACTACTGGCCAACCCCCAATCCGAGCCTTACCGCACCCATAATTAGATAGCAATTATGGTCTATTGGGTGTTCTCTGCCTTTCCGTACGTACACGCTTGACCAAAGATGGAAGGTAGTCTGACGAAATGCTATCTAGGGTACGACCGTGTATCGTCGACTATCCCCTATCCATCCCCGTCTTTAGGTCGCTCGCATAGCAACCAAGGCATACTCTTGGTTCTTCTAACGCAGACCTTAACCTCTCATGAGCCTAGTATAATCACCTGGCAGCTCATAGAGGGATACCAAGAATACCCTCACGTTCCCCGAAGCCGCTGCTTCGTTACCCAGTTCGCTGGAGCCTTTATCTAAATCAGATACTTGCTCCTACTCGTATACTTAAACGATGACCTACCGTATCAGGTTACTCATCTATCTATGAACTGGTCTAAATTTCCTTGACTAAGAATCATTACTTAGTTATTCCTCAACTAAGGTTTACCACTTAGCCTTATTCCCGTTATCCTTGTTAACTATGGTTATCCCCTATCCTCAGAACTAGGGTTTACATAATGGATTAAGTGTCACTTAAGTTCATGACTTAACCCGTCTACCAATCATGTCAAAATTGGCTAAGTATCCAAGTCCAAGACTTTACCCGTCTTCAAATCATGTCAAAATTGGGTAAGTATTCAAGTCCAAGACTTAACCCTACAAACCATGCTCACGTTGGTTAAGTATGTATTAAGCAAGTCACGACTTAACCTCGTCCAATTATCATTCTAGATTGGTTAAGTATATATTAACTTGACCCTATCAATTTACTCAGTCAAATCGGTCAAGTGTATTCAAGCGATTCGTGACTTAGCCTTATCATGTTTTCACGTTAGATCGGTTAAGTATAGGTTAACTTAACCTCAATAAATTCACGAGTTAGATTGGTTAAGTATAGGTCACTTAACCACATTAATTCATCATGTTTAGATTAGTTAAGTGTTTAACTTAACCCCATTAAACTACCAAGTGGGATTAATTAAGTCTAGGCTAACTTAACCCCATCCGATTTCCATGTTTAGACTAGTTGAGTCTAATCTTAACCCCATTCGTTAACCGTATTTTTCGGTTAAGCGTCATTAAGAAAACTTACTTAACCTTACCAAGTTATCGCGTTGGATTGATTAAGTGTTGGTTAACTTAACCCCATCCACTAATGATATAAAAATGGTTCAGTGTCATTAGGAAAATCAAGTTACTTAACCTACCCAACCTTGTCATGTTTTGTTAAGTATCATTAGCCTAATCAAATTACTTAACTCATTTGTCCGTGTCATATTTGGTTAAGAGTCATTAATCAAATTAAATTAACCCTATCATGTGGCATTAATTACTTAATGCACCTTCACCTCTCACATTAGACTTTGTTGTGGTTACTAGTTAAGCCGGTCGGTTCCGGGTAGCTTTACACCACAACTTGGTCTAACCTCGGGTTCAAGCACAACATGACCAACTTTTCACATTGGGTCCTATTGTTTGCAACTACTAGTTAGGCCGGTCGGTTTCGGGTAGCTTTATGTTGCAAACTCAACCCAACCACGAGTTGGCCACTTTCATGTTTAGTCTAGTGTCATGTTCATAGTCAAGTTTTCAAGCAATTGGGTAGACCTAACTTAATAGGTAAATTCCCAATGGGTAGACCTAACTTAATAGGTAAATTCCCAAGCTTATGTTTTTATGCACACTAACATGTCAACTTCCATGTTATATTTCAAATCATGTTTTCAAGTATAAACACATGTCATATTTAACGTTACACGTTGTCATGTTTATACCCATTTACCCAAATCATGTTCATGTCATTATGTTTTCCCATAATGTGACCCCAACGCTTTTAAGCTCGCATATACGTTCGCAACAACGTAATGGATTAAAAGAAAAGACTTGACAAAGGCATGACAAAAATGGATATTAAGCCAAAAGTTAATCATGGTGGCAAATGAGGCACAAATGTGTTCATTAGCTTGCATATTACATTCTTAAGCCTCAAAACATGCATAAAACCGAAACTTGGCACATAAGCGAATCATGGTGACAAAAGACATGGAATGATGACTAGAAACTCGCATATATCATCATATAAGGGTTATGACTTCATATGCAAGTAGACATAATGATTATGAAGGTTCTCATGTTGCATAATGCAACATTTCAACATAAAGGTTGTAGCTTTTAGCTCATAAGATCAAGATAATGACTTCATAAACTTGCATGACATGATAGCCTATATCATTCTTAATGATCAAACCCAAACTTGCAACATGAACATTTAACTTCATAGTTAATATCTAAGAGTAGGGAAGGGCTTACTTTGCTATGAAGGCCTAAATCGATTAAACTAGAGCTTGTGATGAAGCCTATGCATGCCATCACCCAAAAACCAAAAGATGAACCCTCCAAACCAATGAAAACCCCCTCTTTATGAACAAAGATCAAAGCTTTTGCCTTGGAATCAACCTGAGAAGCTCTCATACTAACATAGGGACTCTCTAATACTCTCATGATCATGAAACCTCTCATAGAAATGAAGTGGAGGCTAGGATAGTTGAGTGGAGGCCATGAGAGTAGAAATTTTGCCATTGTTTAGTTACATGAGTGAATAATGAGGGTTTAGGGGAGGGTTAGGGGCTTATTTATAGAAGATTAGGCTAGTTAAGACCCTTAGATTAACCCTAGGACCAACCTGAACCGTCAGATCTCAAACCAGGCCCAAAAACCTAGCCAAGATAGAAACAGGTGCACCAGGCAAGACTGCTCGTCTGAGCCAAGTCGACAGCCAAGTCGACAGGGCTGTCGACTTGGTCAGACCAAGTCGACTCCCAAGTCGACAGGGCTGTCGACTTAGGTAATGTGGCGGGAATTTTTCCTGCCTGGCCCAACTGGCCCAATTTTCCAAATTCAAGTTTGAATTTGAAATCTGTTTTTTACTTAGAAATTTTCTGAAAACTTCGTTGGGCCTTAATCGGGTCATACGGACTCCGATTTTCGAAAACTCGGACTCTATTTCGCGTATTTTTCCGAGACGAACGCAATGGCATAGCCCGTTTGACTTGATTCAGAATTTAATTTTAAATTCTGCCTTGATTCTCGTCTTAATCATGCTATCGAAATACGGGTTGTTACACGATCACTTTCCAAATTTGATAATTTAAATTATCAATTCACATTTCAATCTAATTAAAGATTCATTAAAACTCCCCTTAGTTTTAATCTTTTCAAAACTCAATATTCTGTCTTTAACTGGGTTAAAGAACCAATGTCATCTAAACACGATCCACGATAAACCCAAATCACATTTGATATTAAATACAAGGCTCTGAATAGAAAATATATCGGCTTATATTCAATATCAAATTCTGAAACCAACAAATATCGTATTGGAAATAACGATATAAAATATATCTTTCAAATTCCCATAACAATATCTGTATAGTCACGAAATCCAATATCGAAATATTCCGAAGATAATTTCGATTCAACTCCAGTCCAATTCACGTATTGGGAATATTGATTATTTTTAAAATCACTTTCAAATTCAATTTATTGATTTCAAAAATAAATTGATTTTAATTTTAGTTCAAAACTAGTTCATTTCGACAAAAATATATTTTTATCCTTTCAAATGTGGAATTTTACATCCCAGTTCTTTCCAATTCACATACTATGATTTTACACAAATTATTGATATTTTTAATAATTTTATCAAGGCCCGTACAGTCAATTTCCATCAACGGCCATCGAACTGCACTTACAGCAGCCTTTTCCAAATTTGATTTGGACATAATTCCAAATCCCACTGTTAGATTTCAAATTTCTAACATTCATTGGAAAGCTCTTTTCGATACGAACCCAACGGTTCCGGTTTTAGGAGAATCCGACGGTCGGATCTCCCGCAACGTCAATTTGAAGTCGATGGTCGAAATTCACGAACTGCCGCGGCGCGGCGCGTTCTATTCAGGCCATTATATATATAATATATATATTATATATACTTCGTCGATTTCCTTTTAAAACGTATTTTATAAATCATTTTAAATTCGTTTTCAAGACTATTTCAACGCTACATTCAATTTCAATTCGATTTGATTTCAATTCAATTCGAATTCATTTCAATTTTATTTAATTCGAATTCAAATTCGTTTCAATTCAATTCAAATTCTAATTCGTTTCAATTCAATTCAATTTGAATTTACCTTCTATTTAATTCAATTCGAATTCATTTCAAATTGATTTCAATTCAATTTGAGTTCGTTTTAAATTTCATTCAAAACGATTTCAATTCGTTTTTAACTCAATTTCAATTTGATTCGATTTTAATTCATTTCTAATTGATTTGAATTCAAATTCACTTTCTATTCAATTTGAATCGAATTCATTTTCTATTCGATTCGAATTCATTTCAAATTGATTCAATAAAATTTCAATTTGAATTTTAATCTAATTTAATTTGAATTTCATTTTAAAATATTAAATTTTGAAATCACTTTTCAATATTCATTATAAAACAAATAAAATCGATATAAATATCGTTCACGTCAAAATAGCGCAACTCTAATCAACACGGCTTTATATATTTCAATAAATTCGTTATTCTATTCAACAAATGAATATATATATATTCCATTCAACACATGAATCTATATTTCTATCAACACACGACTAATCTCAACACATGAGTACTGTCAACACATCACTATTTTGTTATGTAAAATATTTTATAAAATTATGGTATCCATCGTTTGATTTTTAAATCAGACTCCACCGTGAAGTAGTTCAAATTTTAAATATGATGAAGATGTAAATTTTATTATTAAAATATTTTACTCAACACATAAATAGTTTCAACACATGAATTTTCTTTTATAATATTCATTATTTTCCCGATTGGAATGAGGCCCAATCAATCACCATATAATGATAATTATATGGATTCCATACAACACATGTATATAATAGCAATGATAAACAATCACTCATTATCCAAGGTGCACCACACAACTGTATAAGCATCAAATATAAATAATCAACGCTTACACAGTCTGTCGACCCATCGATCGACATACAATTAAATAATTGGGATTAGTGTACCCAAATATCATCCCAACACCCGTGTGGGGTTTCAAATCAACAAACACAGATTTTTATTTGTGCAGTTGGGCGATGTGTAAAATTTATCATCCCAATAAATATCAGTCAAATCAGTGTATATAAACAAATCAGCCGATTTGTTTATAAATATTCATTTATTCACTTTCACGTTAAAAATTATATTTTTAACGACAATTAATTTATTTCAACCATCTACATTTTATTATCGATTTCACATCAACATCACAAACAATTTTCACAACACATCAATCAAACAAACAAGCCATCCATGGTCTGTGGATGACGGGTGTCGGGTGCTGCTAAGCACCGTCTGCATCCTAGTATATGTATATATATATATATATATATATATATATATATATATATATAACAGGAAAAAGATATTTAGAGTGAGAAGTTCTCAGCAATAGCTATCCCAACTCCACAACACTTCTATGTAGAAAATCTTGTCGTTCACGCCTTTTGTCACTTTCGTTGCCCGTAGCCACTACATATATAAAAATCGAATTTTTTACTTCGCTATTCAATATATAAAATTTCCATTTTTACACCGCTACTATATAGATAAAAATTCTATTTTTACATCTCTTTTATATAGATAAAAATTCTAGTTTTACAACGGTGTTCATATAATAAAGATTATATTTTTATCACGCTATTCTCTATATAAAGATTTCGCCCTTTCAAATATAAAGATTTCGCCTTTTCAAATATAAAGATTTCGCCTTTTCAAATAAAAAGATTTAATTTTTTATTTCACTACATATATAAAGGTGATATTTTTACTATCTTACCTATATAAAATTTATATTTTTATACTTCTACAATAAGATTGTATTTTTGTCACTCTACCACATAAAAGATTATATTTTTATAACTTCTATTTTATAAAAATTATATTTCACATATTTCACATATGATAAAAATCATATTTTTATTTTCTCTAGCATATAAAAATCAAATTTTTATTCTTTCTATAATATAAAAATATCGCCTTTTCAACTATAAAAATCAAAACTTTCCTATAATAAAAATCTAATCTTTAACATCATAAAAATTCCGTTTTTAACCATTTAAAAATTCAGACCTTTCAATACATAAAAATTGAAATTTCAGAACTTAAATAAATAAAAACAAACTTACATTATAGTATTTAGATCGTGGAAGAGCATGGGTGTGTCTGCGCACCGGAGAAGGGGGTTTTGGGGCTTCATCGTTGGGCGTAGGGGCTTGGACGTGGGTGCAGGGCTTGGGGAGGTCGGGGTCTGGCGGAGGACGGAGGGTTCGAGTTCAGGGGGGTCTGGCTCGCGCGGAAAAAGAAGGGAGAAGGGGGAGAAGGGAGATGGAAGAAGAGGGGGGTGCGGCAGTCGATTGCATCCCAGGCGGAGGAGGGAGGTCGCGATGTGGTGCCGTGGGAGGAGAGAGGCAAGAACGGAGGGGAGGACTTGGAGGCGGTGGCGCCCGCCACCTGGGGTGGCTGCGATGGGGCGGCGGCGGTTTCCCCTCCGCCGTCGATCCCCTTTTCCCTTTTTTTTCGAAATCAATATGTAACCGGGGGGGGGGGGGGTGAGGAGATAGATAAAGGAAGAGGGAAAACATATTATTTAATTAATTTATTTAATTCAAAAAGTTGACTTTTTATTTCGACCTCGAAATGAGGCCCACCGCCAGTCGTCCATAGCTAATTACCCCCATTTCGAACACAATGGGATATGTACCGCAAGCTGATTCGATCGTTTTGATTAGTTTCCGTTAAAATCAACATATAACTCTATATATTGAATTTGAACTCGCATTTCAATTTACTGGGGTCACATACTAACTAGAAAAATTCCAAAAAAATATTTTCTAGCTTCGTATTGACGATACGGTCCTAACATAACTAGTTTCGTCGAATTCTGAGGCCGTTGGAAAAATGGCCATTTTCCAGTCGATTAAAATCAACTGAAACTGGTCAAACGCGTTTTCCTTTGCCACGCTCACATATTGATTCGAAAAATTATGAAATTTGGAATCTAGCAATAACATGACATCACAGACCCAACAAAAGTGGTTTCGTCGAAATCCGAGGTAGTTTGCAAAATTCCCATTTTTAAGGGCCTGAATTCCATAGCGACTATTCAGAATTTTCAACTAGACATATCTTTTGATTCCCGCTATGAAATTTCAATTTTTCGGATTCGTTGGAAAGATATTCACAATTAGATTCTATTATTTTTGGTTTCACTAAAATCCGGTTTGTTTTGCACCCGGTACATTCATTTGAAGTTTGAAATCGAATTATCGAACTACCGCGCCATTTTTAATTCTATTTAATTATATATAATTATTTATATTCTAACGACGACGTATATAAAATATACGTCGAATTCTATTCAAAATAAATTTCTCATCGATATTATTTAAAATAATTCATTTTAAATAATCAAAATTCGTTAAAATTGCCAAAATAAAAATTTTAAACTGGCCCGCATTTCTGGGTTGTTACATAAGAAAAGTGTTCATGTTTTAAAATGAAAATATGTTTTACATTAAAAATATACTTTTTAATGTAATATTAGAAATTAGTGAAAACATTCATGTTTTAAAAAGAAAATATGTTTTACATTAAAAATTCACTTTTTAATGTAATAATAGAAGTTGGTCAGACATCCATGTTTTCAAAATAAAATATGTTTACATTAAAAACTTTATTTTCAATGAAATGAATGAAATTTACATTTATAATTATATCACATATATTAGAATTTATATGCGTTGTTAAACTCACATTTATACCTATATCGCATATATTAGAATTTATATGCGTTGTTAAAAACACATTTATAATTACATCGCATATATTAGAATTTATATGCGTTGTTAAACGCACATTTATAATTACATCGCATATA
This sequence comes from Allium sativum, assembly GCA_030737875.1. Classification (NCBI taxonomy): domain Eukaryota; kingdom Viridiplantae; phylum Streptophyta; class Magnoliopsida; order Asparagales; family Amaryllidaceae; genus Allium; species Allium sativum. The sequence continues at coordinate 501,461,207 of CM060926.1, read as the reverse complement.
TTAGAATTTATATGCGTTGTTAAAAGCACATTTATATTACATTGCATATATTAGAATTTATATGCACTGTCAAAATTTCATTTATATTTACATTTAAATATATTAGAATTTATATGCAATGTTTGTTCGTCATTGGATCAATTTTCATGTAAATGAACTATATTCTGCTTGACCGTACATAGATATGATGCGCCAATGAAAATATTCTTTTATTTGACATGTTAAATACGTTAGAGAAATCGTCGAAGAGTTTATATATATAATTATAATTATATATATATAAATTAAAATTAAATGAATTATGCACGATAGTTCGCGTTTCGAAATCGTAAATTTAAACGATTTTACCGAAAGATCCAACCGTCGGATTTTCCCAAAACTGGAACCGTTAGGACTACTTTGGGAAGATCTACCCAATGATTTGAACTTTGTTAAAATCCAATGGTTAGATTTCGAAATAAGTGTAAATCAAATTTCGATAAAAACAGCGCTAGGGCCGCCTATTGACCCAAAGCGCCGTTAAATTAATTAAGCTATTTTTATATATATAAAAATAGCGATTAATCGTTATTAAATACTATTAACGATATGAAATGATTTTAAACTATATATATGTGATGTTCATTTGAAAAGACCGAGTTATATCTCATTTCAAATGATTGTACGACGATCTAAATTGAAGATCTTAAAGACGGCAATTGAAGACCGGCGATCTCCACATCAAAAGGATAACTACTGATGCCCGGCATTGGTTAGCTACCAGTAAAGGTTTAAAGTGGTAGTTGTCCGGATGTACTTGTTGATTGTCTAGGTATGCGAGCGCCTCTCTTACGTATTGGACATACGGGACGAGGAATAAGGTGACTCCGGTTTTGTTCAAACCCAGAACGGACTTGTAAATGGATGTGTGTCCGACATTGAATTTCATTCAACATAATTAAATTTATTTCTATTTAATATATATTTGTGGTGGCGGAGAATTTGTTCTCTTGCTTAACACCCTTCTTTGAGACGTACGAGCTCAAAAATTAAATATTGGTAGTTATCGATTGCATGGCGTTAATTGTCGATGTGACATGCCAAGATGCAACTGATCGAGGCTTTTGTTGAAAAGCAGAGCCTTGTGGATGATGATCAAAGCATAGCCTGTTTCGGCATAGCTTTGTGTATTACATTACCTCGCAAGCCTCACACCCTGGTAAAGTCAGAAACGGGATAAGGAAACGCAGGGAGTGCATACATTTCTTTCTAACTAGAAGTGGTGTCAGCGTTTACAAGCCCTGACATTTTTACTTATGTGGATGATGGAATGAGGCGCCTCGGTTTTATTGTCCGATTGTGACCATTTTATAGGTTCAATAGGACCGGGAAGCGTGTGTTCAGGAATTGCCTATCCACTAACGTTATTTGTGGACCGGCCCTGCAGTATCCAAGGGTTTCTCGTAGGTACAATCCTGAGACATTACTAGAGTGACTCGAATCGGTTAGGAGATCGTCCCTAACCTTGACTCATGATGGAAATCCACTCTCCAATATGACATTACGGTTTTGATTGTAAACCTATATATGGCAACATAGTAGGATGGGTTATTATGCCGTCTAGGATTGATACATTTACTTTGAAGTATTTTTAAAACATATTAGACACTAATAATAATATTAAAAATATTATTTTCTGAGTATCAAGCATTTTTTATCATTACAAGGTAAAACTCTATCCCCCGGTTTGCGTTGCATTGTGTGATGGGACTTGAGTCTTATAATGATTTCATTTTCTAAAAAGCATTGCGTTGTTTTTGAAATAAAATTTATTAAACATATGCACTGGAAATCCAATGGAGTAAACCATTCCGCGTTAGCGGCGTGGTCCTATGATTAGCCATATTGTTAGTTAAGAAAGATTTCTCATACCAGTCCTATGACTGACTCGTAGTTTGTTTCATTTTGCAAACTCGGGTGCCCTCTTTCCACACGTGCAGCCAAATGACAGGTCTAGGTAAGGATGCATTCTGGAGTGGAGCTTGCTTGAGGAAGAAGATGAAGGACGTTCTCCTTTTTATCTTTAATTTGCTTCTTGAGACATTTAGACATTATTGAGCTTTGATGTATTTGGTGGAGATTGAGACTTTATTTCTTTCTTTTTTTAAGACTTATATTTTGCTAAGTGTATCCTGTAACTGCGTACTCTGATGTCTGTGATGTTATGTTGTGATGGCATTTCCGTTTCCGCTGCAATGATTTATGTATTATGCTATTATCTGAGATCTGTTATTGTTGTAATTATGTTATACTCCTATGATTACCCTTACTTTCGTACTATGGATGTTTGACGTCATCACAATTAATCTCCGTTATTAGTCGTTACATAAATCACTGCTCATTTGCTTACCAATCTTAGTAATATAAGAATTAGCTTTATAAATCATTTAGTAATAAAGATGAGACACGTGCTTCACACACGACAGATTTCGATACAAAAATGGTGATTGGTTGTTAAAACAATTAATACATATACGTGGTTGGTTTATTTCCTTTTTATAAACTTCATTTAAAATAATATATTTAATAAATTATATTCAGTATTAAATGAATTTCATAACTTCATTTCTATCGATTCACCTGACGGTAAATCGATCTTTATAAATGATATATAATTTAGGCCATCTACTGCCAGTTTCTCAACCAATATTTTCCATTGGTTAATATCAATTGTTCAACAATCAATAATCAATCCATCGTCCAATCAGATTTGTTAAACAGTACATGTGATATAACATGAAAATAATCAATAAATTTTGAGGAATCCGGTTGGATTCCTTCAACATGTTCTTCCCGACATTAATTCAGTACGACAATTTATAATAAACACGAATAATTAATTCAACTGGTAACAATCAACTAGCAACAATTCAGGCATCCAATTCAATCTTTAACGTTTATATTATTATAAACGTAACCAATAAGGTAAGTTACCTCATTTGGAATTAATCGTTAAAAATAATGATTGGGTTCGATTATGTCGATTAAATTAAACGAACGTTTAATTTAAATTAGTTATATAAAAATATTCGGCATATATTAAAACAATCAACAATCAGCCAGCAATTAGCAAACGTAGCACATAAATAATAAACCCGACTTGTATAAAATTTAAGTGGGATAACTGAGTGCATTGAACTCACCTTTGGTTTGTTTAATTGGTTCAATTTAATTAAATTAAACATGTGTCTAACTTAATTAAATTTCTCGTTGATTCCATCATCCCCCGTTCCAGCTCCATAATATCGCGCTTGCCGATACGGTACCAGCGTATCCAGTTTAGTCCAATTCTGTTAACATAGGAGCATGATACATAAATATACGATCACATATTTTCTTTAAACTACTTAAACATAAATTAATATTTATTTCTTACGAATTATATAAATATCAGCCATGTTAAATATCAGGTACCTTAAATAAGCGTTGATTGGTAAGATAGCATAATGAAATATATATATATATATATATATATATATATATATATATATATATATATATATATATATATATATATATATATATATATATCAAAATGTTGTTACATTAAAATGATTTACGTGACCCATATTACAGGAAATCTAGGACCATTCACAAGTGATTAGGCACATTTAACAAATTAATGGGGCACGTACAATATGGTTTAAGTATTCTGAAACCTGATTAGGCACAAGTCTTCGCAGACCACATAAATTATTATCAATAACTTAGTATGTATATTTTTAACTAACTACTTACTTGATTTAAAATAAACCATGTTTAGGCACAGAATATTTCTAGGTCCCCTTCCTTACGTTATATACATAACAGGAATTTCGCATGATAGCTTAGGCACATTGGAATTTCTTTTCCACTGCCACTGTTTTAAAATACAAAATGTATTGGGCGTATTAAAGTATTGTTTAGGCACAGATAATATGGTTTAGTGTATATTAATCGTGTTTTAGAAAATCGATTAGGCACCATTATAAATGGTCTAGGACACGTTATTATATACACCTACATGTACTTTGAATTTGGCACAGTGGATACAACTGCAGGTCACATAATATATTATATATGTATAATTTATGAAATCCTAATTTACTTTAATTAGCGAGATTAGGTAACTTAAGCATGTTTAAAAAAAAATGATTAGGCTATATGAAACTCATTGGCCACGCTAAAAATACTACTGTTATATTCCATTGTAATTTATTTGGTTAAATTTTATTCAAATATGCAAGAGTTATAAGCGATAAAATTATATGATTTAAATTAATAATTAAATCTCTTAATTATAATTATCAATATTATAATTACTTTTTGAATCAATGTTCACTGCACATCATTTCCATTTCTACTTTGCTCGTCCAAGGGTTGTCTTCATCCCCCTACGCAGTTAGAATACTATATGCACATGACTTAATTTAATACAATAAATTCATAATTATATTTTTAATAACTAATGAACTTTAATTTTTTTTTATTACATAGTAACAGGCCGATGATTTCTCTTGTCAACGCTGCTATTCTTCTTACTACTCATGTTATTTTCGTTCATTCCATTTCTGTGTAAGAGACAAAAGTCACTAAGGGTTTAAGTTAATCAAATTTAATTTGAAACTAATTAGTACTGTTAAATCAAGAGGTTAACAATAATTACTTTTTTCATTACACACGCATGTTCCTTCCAGCTCGTTCACATTTCCACCCGCTGCCTTCTTAGTTGTCTTTCTATTTTTCGTTGCCACTATTTCCATTGGAACCCTACACATGTTTCATAAGCAAATTAATTTATTTAATTATGTTAAATAAACTAATTACTCTAAATTAAGGTTTTAAATTACTTTATTTGTCACCAAATTTCGCCCAGGCCCCCTTCTTTGTTATGAAATCTGCTCCTTCACTTTCAGATACCGTTTCCCCCACAAACAACAAATAACCTATTTCTGCCGCCCTTGCCTTCACTGCAGCATCCCTTCAACACCCGATTTCACCATGCACGTACTGGTTCACCACCCCCCTTTCTTCATATACTACTTCAAATTTCATCCCTGTCCTCTTTTTTCTTCACACGTCCATTCTATTTCTTTTTATTTTGAATGGCCTTAGCCCATACCCCATGCACAACACATCCCAGACACAACGCTCCACTCTCCTTCATCATTTGCTGCACCGTAACCCAATGCCATAGGAATTTCTCCACCGCAGTCACTCATGATCCACCTCTAGTGCATTGAAAGCTGGCAAAACATGTGCCCCGTCAGCCTCTGCCTGTGCCAAGAGTCCCACTTCGTCCCTTGTCTCCAGTCACCGGCAATACTACCCCAACCATCACCGTTGCTCGCTGCATTTTCGGCCACACCATTAATCTAAAACTCATCTCCGCCGTTCAGCACGAAGTAATAGTCGAGCTGAATATTTTCTAATGTTGAGATTTTTAAATTTTCAAAGTGGAATGTTTCAGCAAACAATTAAGAAGAAAAAGCAAGGATTTATATATAGGAGAAGTTATGTAGGCGTCAAGTAATAGGATACAGGTTTGCAGAAAATTATAGCTTAGCTGTATGTTATAGCTTAGTTGTATGGTTTTCTTTTCACTTCAGTGATAAATGTAGTGTGCGTCTGTACACGTATGGGATAGAGGGTACATTTCAATAGCATAGGCATGCATTAAGCAAAAAGGAATAGGATTGGTAGCTGTAATGTTTTTTTATTTTATTTCAATTGAGTGGCAAATGCAGATGTTTACATGTGGGTTTGTACACGTATGTTCATGTAGGCTGAGAATTTAGGTAGGGTAGCTCCATGTTTTACTTTCCAATTCACAAATAAAAAGTATTTTTTTTTTTTTCATGTGTGTAGCAAAAGAATATGTTAGAATAGGCTTATGCAAAGGTTCAGCTGAGTACTTCGTTGCTTAGACATGAAGAAGTGGGATGGATTTAATATTATTATATTGTTCTGAAAGTTGCGCGAAGCTTTTCAAAAAAAATCATCTTATATGACTTCCGTTTTTCGATAAAAAAAGGCTAATCCTAGCATAAAATAAATATTCCGGACCTAATGGGACTGGTTTCGTCGAATTCCGAGGTCATTTATGAAAAGCTCTTTATAATTATCGATGAAAAATCAAGCATTTAAATTTTCTATAATGACAGAAAAGATCGAAAAAAATTGAGACATTGACATTTTACTAGACCTCTTCCTAACGGATCCAATGAAACTTGTTTCGTTAAATTTGGAGTTCGTTTGGGCAGTCGTTTATTAGTTTAAAGTTACCCCTATCCAAATTGTATAACTAATTAAATAAAATCAAGGGCATTTTCGGCCATCAAAGTCACATACGACACTCGTTTTCAACGAAAATTGATTTCTTACAATAATTTAACGATACGATTCCAATGAAACTGATTTCATTGAAAACTGAGACAATTTGCAAAAATGACTATTTTTAACGCTTATATTATATTAATAAATATTAATTAAATTTCCAAATAATCCAATAAAATAATAATAAATTATTTTTATCATATATATCCAAATAGAATATATATACAACTTCAAATATAAATTATACAACTCAATATCGTCAATTTCGAATTAACCGCTATCCAATTTATATTAAAAATATTTATTTATTAATTAATAAACGTTATATTTAAATAATGATTTCCATATCGACTATTTTTAATTTTGATTTGGACGTAACCGACAATCTATAACACGAAATCTAGATTTTTCTCTTCCATATGAAAATTATAATCAACAAGATTCCAACGTTTCTTGTTTCACAGAATTTCGACTTAAATCAGATTCTGTATATCCAGTTAAAGTTCAAAACTCAATATTACGAATTGCAGCGCTATTTCATGCTCGGTTTATATTATATATAAATTTAACGTTCAAATATCGTTTTAGTAAATGATTTCAATATTAAAATCCATTAATATTCCAAATATAATATTTAAAATAATAAAATAATTTAAATATTCGACTATCAAAAATACAGGACATTACATTCTTCCCGCCTTGAATAGAATTTCGTCCCTGAAATTAATAAGATAGAAAAAATGTTATAAATTCATTATCTTTAAAAATCAATTTTATTTTAAATAAAAAAAAAATCAATTCATTATGATCAATATAAATTTTCAAAAATTTTCTAACACATTAAATTCTTGGAAAAATTGGGCAGGGTCTCCCCTGTACGGAGTGAATTTTGCGATATCGCAAGAACTAATAATATATATATATATACATCGACCCACACGGTCGGAAAACAAAATTTAAAACCCAAAATTTATATTTTCGCGTAGGCGTACTTTATGCGAGCGTTATTGAGCATACTTGCTCAATCGTATATACGATCTACTGAACTAATATCAATCCGCCTAGCTACCTGGCACCTGTACTTTTTTTGAAGGAAAAGGTAGTGAATCAGCATGATTCACGCCTAAATATATTAAGTACCATAAAGCAGCAAGCATTCGTTTATTTACAGCATATTTACAACGAAAAAGTAGGCGATCGCGACATAGCAATGATTAATACATACATATACAGCCTGACAACAAAAGATCATAGACTTCATAACATCATATTACATATTACATAAAGCAAAAAGCAAAAAGACATAAACTAAAGCCAGCAGCTACCATCATCAAGCATCAGGTCCGGTAGTGTGTCTAACACGCTTGCGCACCCTGTCAGCAATGCTCTCAATGAAGAAGGGGGATGGTTTTAATATTATTATATTGTTCCAAAAGTTGCGCGAAGTTTTTTTTAAAAACAATCATCTTATACGACTTCCGTTTTTCGATAAAAAGGCTAATCCTAGCATAAAAAAATATTTCGGACCCAATGGGACATGTTTCGTCAAATTCCGAGGTCGTTTGTGAAAAGCCCTTTATAGTTATCGATGAAAAATCAAGCGTTTAAAATTCCTATAATTACAGAAAATCTAAAAATTTGAGACTTTGACATTTTGCTATACCTCTTCCTAACGGATCCAATGCAACTTGTTTCGTTAAATTTTGAGTTTGTTTGGCCAGTCGTTTATTCGTTTAAAGTTACCCCTTTCCAAATTGTATAACCGATTAAACAAAAACAAGGGCATTTTTGGCCACCGAAGTCACATACGGTTCCACGAAAATTGATTTTCTTAAAATAATTTAATGATACGGTTCCAATAAAACTGATTTCATCGAAAACCGAGACCATTTGCAAAAATGACTATTTTTAACGCTTATATTATATTAATAAAATATTAATTAAATTTCCAAATAATCCAATAAAATAATAATAAATTATTTTTATCATATATATCCAAACATAATATATATACAACTTGAAATATAAATTATACAACCCAATATCGTCAATTTCGAGTTAACCGCTATCCAGTTTATATTCAAAATCCTTATTTATTAATTAATAAACGTTATATTTTGATAATGATTTCCATAGCGACTATTTTAAATTTTGATTGGAACATAACTAAAAATCTGTAACACGAAATATGGATTTTTCTCTTCCATATGAAAATTATAATCAACAAGATTCCAACATTTCTTGTTTCACAGAATTCCGACTTAAATCAGATTATGTATATCCAGTTAAAGTTCAAAACTCAACATTACGAAATACAACGCGATTTCGAGCTCGATTTATATTATATATAAATTTAACGTTACAATATCATTTTAATAAACATTTTCAATATTAAAATCTAATAATATTCCAAATATAATATTTAAAATAATAAAATAATTTAAAAATTCGACTACCAAAAATACGCGACATTACACAACTTTGCCATAGAGGATATCAGACATGTAGACGAAAACAGAGTTAGGGAAGGAGGAATTTTTGCAGTAGATGAAGAAAAGAATGACGATAGAAAATAACAGAGGCTTCCCCTTTTATTTATGTATATACATATATTTAATTTTATTTTTTTCTCCAGTAGATATTTATAGTAGAAGGTGTGGCGCAGATTTTTAATCGAAAGAAGAAGTGGAGTTAAATTTTCTGTTTAATTTCTTGCCAAGAAGCTTTGACAAGTTTGTTTGCTGAAGGGAAAATTAAAAATGGAGTTGGTTTTAGGTTTAGATAAATAAAAGTAAATTGTGAAAGATTGTGAATTGGATATGTTGTAAACTATGGATCTATGCTATTGTTAAATCTTATACTATGTCATGATAGATCTACACCTTTAGATCCAATGCAACTGTGATTATTCTATTATGTTACCTATGTGGATCTTGATTTGTAACTATATCGTGGTGAATGTAAATCTGTTAATTTGGACAGTTGCAACATTGGTTAGATCCAATTCTTTATGTAAATCACCTTTCACCTGTCACATTGCGGTCAACTTATATATGTTGTAAATTGGACATCTGAACCCATATTTAGACCTAAACATGCTATTATGTCATCCTAATGGTGTTGGGTCCATTTTAACCTTTAGATCTGAATTACGTGATCTAATTTATCACCTTGTGTTTATCATGTTAGATCTAAACTAATTGGACATCTAAATTGCTAATTTAGATCTTACTATGCTTATTGTGACATCATAATTATGTTAGAATCAATTGACTGCCACCAGTTCATTAGTTTTATGTCCACCTTGTTATGTTGCTAATTACATGTCCTTGCCTGTATATATGTTCACCTTATTATCATGCTAGTTTATGCCAAGATGATCACTTTGGTCATATTCCAATTATTTTCCCTATTATCGTTTATGACTAGGCTATTGTCTAGCCTAAACATGCCGCCAGTTTATGAGTGCGCTAGTTAGGTAACGAGGAAAAAAGGGTTAATATTGGCTTAATTTGAATATGAACATTCTTGGACATAAAATTCAAATTATTGGGTAGAGTGGGCATTAACACCTATTAAGGGGAAGGATTAATTAATTGATTAATTAATGTCTAGTAATTACAATTAGAAATTGTAATTGAACTTATGACACGATGTTAGGTTGCATTAGTGGTGGAAGTCTTCCCGGACCCGACCGGCATATCCAGCAGCCACTAATGTTGAACCTATTGTGGGAGGTCTAAGTACGCAAATACAAATCGGGCTAATACACGAGGTTAGGCCCACTGTGGAAGAAGAATGCCCGTACCGGACTGACATATCCAGAACCCACACGTTGTAGGCCTAATATGGGAGGTCTAGCCCATTATAAACTATAAATGGACATGGTAATGGATTGGACTACTTAACCAAATCTAATCCATAGGGATTGTATGATTGTGAACTAAACTTAGGGTTAAGTAAATTGATTGGATAATGGATGGGTTAAGCAAATCTGGATGGGTTGGGTAATATTTACATATAGATCCACAACTTAACCCGATAAGGTTACGTAATTAAAGACACCTAGTTGTATACATAACCGGAGGAAATAATAAAGTTATGTAATTAAAGACACCTTTTAGGGTAAGCATAACTGGTATAGGGCTATGTAATTAAAGACACCTAGTGGTATACATAGTCAGTGAAAAACCTAGTGGGGGATACAAGACAAAGGGGAGAGCTTGTATCATATTGTGTGGGACCCATTTCAGTCAGTAACCCGGAGTAAGTATCAAATAAAAGTACTCCGTACTAGGCAGAGAGGAAACACGCTTACTGACTGATCGTAAGAGATCCAAACGTAAAGGACGGTGTGGGCGGCACAAACCGACCGGGTCCTGTGCGTGCATGAGCCGGGCAGAGGGGGATAAGACAGCTGTGACACCAGCAGTTATGGTTGTGCACATCTTGGGAAATGAAGGGTTGCCACTTTAGAAAGTGATACCTCCCACTATGGGGCCAGCACAGGGTATCTATGGAGTAGGGAGCCGATCGATTGGGGTAGTGGTTAGGGTAAACTCGGACGTGTGCCCTAAGTCTACCAACTTATAGTGGAAGGGATCATCTCACTTTGGTTATACTAGTAATAGTGCAGAGTATCATTAGAGAAGTGTATACACCTTACCTTGTCTACCTTGGCACACCTTCCATATATGTAATGATCTCTCTTATCCACTTTATATGCCTATCATGTTACTTTTATTTATTTACTGGCTAAAAGTAACTAGACTCACCAGACTTTATGTCTGACCCTTTTGTTTCTCCTTCTTTCTTCCGACCCCTCCCCTCCCCCTCCCCCGGTTCTAAGGGAGGAAACAGTCAGACTTAGTCAGGACTCAGATATCATCTTGCTAGGAGCTACTTCTTAAGTATGCCTCAAGTTCTTGTCTCTACTATGGCTTAACTCTTTTAATTCGGGAATTAATCTTTTTATAAACTTATGTACTCTGATGGTGGAAGATAGAAGTTATTTTATTGTAATGGTTTTTGTGACTTATGGTATTGTGGACCATGGTATTATGATTTATGTTTGAAATAAAAATCTAAATTTCCACTGCTATCTTATTTATATCTGTCTTGTAGTCATTCTGTGTCTGTTTACCTATAATGCTTCATGAAACTGCATTCCCTTAGTGAGTGACATTAACAGACATGGGGTGTCACACTTGGAATCAGAGCTGAAGGTTACCAGGTTAGATAAAAAAAATTGAAAATTATTTTCCAAAAGGTTTTAAAAGAAAGCATTTTCAAAAAGAAAGGTCTGTTTTGAAAAACATTCCCCACAAAGCCATACGTAGTATCCTTTGGTCCTTTATCTAAAAAAATTCCTTTTTCCCTTTTCAGCATGTCTGTGGAACAAAACATTCCTATTATCCCAGAGGGAGTCACAATACCCGGATGGTTCCGTAGATATTTTGAGGCCACGACACCTACCGAAGGCCAAGGAAATGTTCCTCCCCCAGCTACACCAGTCATTCCTCTTCCTCCTCCCCCTCCAAGAGCAGATAACTTCGTCAGGATCTGCAAGGACTTCCGTGCTATGGGAGGGAAGCCATTCCATGGGAATGAGACATTCGTAGAAGCTCGGAATTGGCTCAAGGAGACCGAGGATTTATTCGTAATCTTTGATGTAGAGGATAGAAGGAAGGTTCAGTTAGCCGCCTGGCTACTGAAATACGAAGCCTCATTTCGGTGGGAAGTCACTTAACCTGGACGTCCGGTTGAAACTTGGGAAGATTTTAGACAGAGGTTCAAAATAAAATTTCTTTCCCAAGCCGAAAGCAGCATGCAGATGGAGAGATTCTTAGCACTCAAACAAGGAAACTTGATGGTAAAAGAGTATGTGAATAAATTCATCCAGCTAGTAATGTTCGGTTTAGAGTTGGTGGATACGCCGCACAAAAGGGCTTTGCGGTTTGTTAAAGGGCTGAATGAACCTCTGCATGGTTTGTTCATGTCCTATATTCTAATGAGGGCCACTTTTGAAAAGCTTGTCGATATGGCCCTAATGCATGTGGAAGACAAGGGAGAAAAGAAGGCTGAGGAGACATCGCAAAATAGAAGGTGTGGTCCAAGAAGGGGAAGCAGAAACAACAACAACAGCAGAAGAAAGGAGGGAAAACTGATAAAGGCAAGGTTAAGAGAAAATGTCACCATTGTGGGAAGGAAGGTCATCTGGTTAAAGACTGTAAGCGAAGGAAGAACTCTTGCTACCACTGTTGAGAGTCCGGACACTTTGCTAGAGAGTGCCCGAAGAAACAGGATCACAGGGACAGGGTCATAGGACCATGACTTATGGAGGGCAGGTGCATGCTCTCGCAATATGTGCTCCTGATAGAGGTAGAAATTTTTTTGTGGAAGGTTTAATTTCTCTTTCAAACCATCCTATTAGGATACCTTTTGATTCTGGTGCCTCATATTCATTTATATCAAGTTCTATAGTTGAATCTCTGCACTTAATTACTAGTATGGTAGTGGATTCCATAGTCGTTTCAAACCCCATTGGTGGTTTGGCTCATCTATCTATGATTTGTCGGGGTTTGAAAATATCTGTGTTAGGCATCGAGTTTGAATGTGATGCGTATGTACTCAGGTTTATGGGCTATTGGTTGATTCTAGGAATGGATTGGCTTACCACGTATGGTGCCATTCTGGATTGTGAGAAGAGGGTTGTTAGGCTTCTAACTGGTCATGGGAGAACCCTCGAGATTTCGTGTGACCCACAATGGTCGGTTATGCTTAATTTCCTAGAGCCTGTTGATGCATCTATCGACGATCTGCAATCTGTTCCAGTTGAGCTACTTGAGAAAGGGTTTATCAGACGAAGCATATCAGAATGGGGTGCTCCAGCAGTATTCTCAACTAAGGCGGATGGTTCGCTTCGTTTGTGTGTTGATTATAGAGAGCTGAATAAACTCACTACGAAGAATAGTCACCCGCTTCCGAGGATTGATGATTTATTTGATCAGCTTGTTGGTGCCTCGATAGTTTCCCAGTTAGACTTGGCCACGGGGTTCCACCAGTTGAGGGTGGCTAAGGACAGCATAGATAAGACTGCCTTTAGGACTCCGGACGATTTCTTTGAATGGCTAGTTATGCCTTTTGGGCTAACAAATGCACACGCCTATTTTGTCGATCTGATGAGTAGGGTGTTTCGGGAGTTCCTAAATAAATTTTTTGTAGTCTTTATCAATGATATTTTGATTTTCTCCAAAAGCGAAGAAGAGCATACCCAACATTTGAGAGAAGTTTTAAAAACTCTTTGTGACCATCGGCTTAAAGCAAAATTCTCCAAATGCCATTTTTGGAGAAAAGAGGCGAGATTCTTAGGGCATGTGGTCTCCAAAGAAGGGATAGATGTAGATCCCGCAAAGGTGGTCACGGTGCAAGATTGGCAGATTCCTAAAAATGCAACCGAGGTGAGAAGCTTTCTTGGGTTAGCAGGTTACTATAGGAAGTTCATTAGGGACTTCGCAAAGATATCAGCCCCACTCACCAGGCTGACGAAGAAGAACCTGGCATTTTCATGGGATATAGACTGTGACGTTGCTTTCCGATGACTAAAGAGGGCTCTGACAATACCCCAGTCTTGATCTTGCCTGATGAGAGTTTGGTGTTTACTGTTTACACTGATGCGTGTGGTACAGAGCTAGGTGTGGTTCTAATGCAAGAAGGGAAAGTAGTGTGTTATGGGGGTAGACAGTTGAGAGTTCATGAAAAGAACTACCCCACCCAAGATCTAGAGCTTGCCTCCATAGTGTTTGCGTTAAAGACGTGGCGTCATTATTTACTTGGAGAGAAGTTCGAGTTGTACACCGATCATAAATCTCTCAAGTATCTGTTCTCGCAGAAAGACCTCAATTTAAGGCAACAATGGTGGGTGGAGTTTCTAGTTTCTTATGATTTAGAGATTGCTTATACCCCTAACAAGGGTAACGTGGTGGCTGACGCACTAAGTAGGTAGAGGGTGGCCCTAAGTCCTCTGTTAGTGGAAAGAAAGAACTTGGAGTTCATATCAGCTTTTGATTTTAAACCCTCCATTGAGATTTTGCCTGATTTGTTTGCATCCTTGGAGATACGAACAACTCTTATGGACTAGATAGGAGCTTTGCAACAAGGTGACCCACAGATTCTAGACATCATGGGTAAGCTCAAAAAAGAGGAGACTTCTAGTCACCTTAGTAGATATGCCACAGATGAAAAGGGGTAGTTGCGACGAGATGGTAGGCTTTGTGTTCCTCAAAGTGGAATCTTAATAAAGGCAATCCTAGAAGAAGCCAACCATTCTAGGATGACCATTCATCCAGGCGGTGATAAGATGTACTGGGACATGAAGAGGGTTAACTTTTGGGTTGGGATGAAGAAAAATGAGGCCGAATTTGTTTCTCAATGTTTAGTTTGCTAGCAAGACAAAGCTGAGCAAAAGAAGCCTGGTGGATTACTTCATCCGTTGGAGGTTCCGCAGTGGAAATGGGAGACCGTCTCTATGGATTTCATAGATGGTTTTCCTAGATCGAAGAAAGGAAACACCAGTATCTGGGTTGTGGTGGATAGTCTCACTAAGAGCACTCACTTTATTCTAGTTAAGAGTAAGAGGATGACATCATGGTTGGCAGAAATTTATGTTTGTGAAATAATTCGTCTTCATGGAGTACCTTCTGGCATCGTGAGCGATCGTGACCCCATCTTTACCAACGAATTTTGGAGAAGCTTGCAAGAAGCATTAGGTACACAGTTGTCTTTGAGCAACGCTTATCATCCTCAGACCGATAGACAGAGAGAGAGGGTGAACATGATTCTTGAAGATCTTTTGAGGCTGTGTATCCTAGACTTCGGAGTGACTTGGAAAGAGCATCTTCCTTTAGTAGAGTTTGCCTATAATAACAGTTATCAAGATAGCATCGACATGGCACCCTTCGAAGCATTGTACGGACGACCCTGAAGATCGCCAACTTTTTGGTGGGAATCTACAGAAAGATTATTACTTGGACAAATATGGTTAGGGAAACATCCGAAAAGATTGACCTTATTCGACAGCGGATAAAGACAACTCAAGATAGTCAGAAATCCTATGCAGACAAGAGAAGGACTAACCTCGAATTTGAAGTAAGAGACTTGATTTTTATCAAAGTGTCACCTCTAAGGAATGCGGTTCACTTCGGATCAGTAGGGAAGTTAGCACCTAGGTTTGTGGGACCATTTCCCATAACCGAGAGGATTAGCCAAATGGCCTATAGAGTAAAACTCCTAGAAAATCTATCTGGTGTTCATGATGTTTTCCATGTTTCTCATCTGCGGAAGTGCCTGCATGACACTGCAGTAATCGTTGAGCCGAGTGAGTTGGAAGAAGTAGAAGCGGAGCGGGAGGCGACAGTCAGGCGAGTCCCTACCCGTATTCTGGTATCAGAAGTTAGGAAGCTAAGCAATAAAGAGATCATGTTGCTAAAGGTTCAATGGGGAGATAACCCAGAGGATGCGACTTGGGAAACCGAAGACAAAATTCATGCTTCGTACCCTTTCCTTTTTGAGGGTATGTTCTTAACTCCTTTTTCAAAGTTTTGTCAGTGCTTGTTTCTATCATTTGAGTATATCTTATCCATAATATTTTTCGACTTTTAGATAGGATTCTTATGGATGTAAACATGTGTTTGAAACATGTTATATTTGATGGATGCAAGTGAATGCAAGTGTCTGCTAGTGGTTACCTGTGGACGCATGTAGACACACATTAGGCACTAAGATCGGTTCAATAACATTCATACTGCATATGGATGTGCGTGAATTTTCTTTTATTCTATGGATGGAAATGGATGAACTAGCATATGGATGTTGCGTTTGGACGAATGAGTGTGCACTCATATAGAACTTATATGACATAATAGGTTTATTTGCATACATATTGGATTCATGGCACTAACATACATTGCATTAAGGAGGTCAACTGAATCAGTAGACTGCCTGATCTTTCGTATTAGTGTCGGGACATATACACACACCGTTGCATATATTCATATAAGTCTTTAAGGACAATGGGTGCTAGTGGTCGTTGGATGAGAAGATGGATGATGGGTGGTAGGACATGCATTCTCCTCAACTTAGAGATTTCGGGGACGAAATCCTTTGAGTAGGGGAGAATGTAAAACCCCGAATTTTTAACGACACTAAAAGAGGATAAATTAAATAATAATTAATTTAATTTTCATAATTAAGGAAAATGGACTGTGCTAACGCGTCCGTCTCGAAATTATGGTCAAGATAGATATATGGTTTACATAAAACGAACATCGTATGAAGAAGTTATGAGGGTTTTAAGTTTGTACACGCGCAAAAAGAACATATATACACATATGAGTCAGATACGAGTCAGACCCTATCCAGAATAGTTTCAAAATCAAAAAATTCTTCAAGGCGGCAAATTTCCCGCTCTATGGGGTCGACCCCGCTAGAGGGGAGTTGACACCGGGATCGCCCCCCTTAAGGGGTATCGACCTATGGGTCGACCCACCCACAGGGTTGTCGACACCCCTAGGGCTTTTTTGGCAGTCAGTTTCAGAGGGTTCTGCAGTTATAAATACGTGGCTATTTCTTCATTGGAAATCATGGGTGCTAAATGATGCCCGTGTGCAAACTGAGACGGGTTCGTTTTCTACAACAACATACAACATTTCAACTTTGCAAATCAAATCCAGAAATTCAAGATCCATTCTCTCTATTCTCTAAACCTAACGCTGTGAGTTCTAGTTGCTTTTAGGTTTAGATAAATAAAATAAATTGTGAAAGACTATGAATTGGATATGTTGTAAACTGTGGATCTATGCTATTGTTAAATCTTATACTATGTCATGATAGATCTACACCTTTAGATCTAATGCAATTGTGATTATTCTATTATGTTATCTATGTAGATCTTGACTTGTAACTATATTATAGTGAATGTAAATCTATTTATTTGGACAGTTGCAACATTGGTTAGATCCAATTCTTTATGTAAATCACCTTTCACCTATCATATTGCTATCAACATAGATATGTTATAAATTGGACTTCTGAACCTATATTTAGATCTAAACATGCTATCATGTCATCCTAATGGTGTTAGGTCCATTTTAGCCTTTAGATCTGAATTATGTAATCTAATTTATCACCTTGTGTTTATCATGTTAGATCTAAACCAATTGGACATCTAAATTGCTAATTTAGATCTTACTATGCTTATTGTGACATTGTATTTATGTTAGAATCAATTGACCGCCACCAGTTCATCAGTTTTATGTCCACCTTGTTATGATGTTAATTACATGTCCGTACCAGTATGTATGTTCACCTTATTATCATGCTAGTTTATGCCAAGATGATCACTTTGGTTATATTCCCATTATTTTCCCAATTATCATTTATGACTAGGCTATTGTCTAGCCTAGGCATGCCGCCAGTTTGTGAGTGCGCTAGTTAGGGTACGGGGGAAAAAGGGTTAATATTGGCATAATTTGAATATGAACATTCTTGGACATAAAATTCAAATTATTGGGTAGTGTGGGCATTAACACCTATTAAGGGAAAGTATTAATTAATTTATTAATTAATAATGGAATGTCCAGTAATTACAATTAGGAATTTTGATTGTACTCATGACATGCAGTTAGGTTGCATAAGTGGTGGAAGTCTACCCGGACCCGACCGTCATATCCAGCAGCCACTAATGTTGTACCTAATGTGGGAGGTCAAAGTACACAAATATGAATCGGGCTAAGACACGAGGTTAGGCCCAACCATGGAATAAGACTGCCCGGACCCGACCGGCATATCCAGCATCCACACGTTGTAGGTCTAATGTGGGAGGTCTAGCCCATTAAAAACCATAAATGGACATGGTAATGCATTGGACTACTTAACCAAATCTAATCCATAGGGATTGTATGGTTGTGAAATAAAGTTAGGGTTAAGTAAATTAATTGGATAGTGGATGGGTTAAGAAAATCTGGAAGGGGTGGGTAATATTTAAATATAGGCCAACAACTTAACCCGATGAGGTTATGTAATGAAAGACCCCAAGTGGTATACATAACTAGAGGAAATAATAAAGTTATGTAATTAAAGACACATTTTAGGGTAAGCATAACTGGTATAGGGCTATGTAATTAAAGACACCTAGTGGTATACATAGTTAGTGAAATACCTAGTGGTGGATACAAGACAAAGGGGAGAGCTTGTATCATATTGTATGGGACCCATTTCAGTCAGTAACCCAGAGTAGGTATGAAATAAAAGTACTCCGTACTAGGCAGAGAGGGGACATGCTTATTGACCTATCGTACGAGATCAAAACTTGAAGGACAGTGTGGGCGGCGCAAACCGACCGGTCCATGTGCCTGCATGAGCCGGGCAGAGGGGGATAAGACGACAGTGACACCAGTAGATATGGTTGTGCACATCTTGGGAAATGAAGGGTTGTTACTTTAGGAAGTGATACCTCCTACTTTGGGGCCAGCACAGGGTATTTACGGAGTAGGGAGCTGATCGATTATGGTATTGGTTACGGTACACTTGGACGTATCCCTTAAGTCTACCAACTTATAGTGGAAGGGATCATCTCATTCTAGTTATACAAGTAATAGTGCAGAGTATCATTAGAAAAGTGTATACACCTTACCCTATCTACCTTGTCACACCTGCCATTTATGTAGTGATCTCTCTTATCCACTTTATATGCCTATCATGTTACTTTTATTTATTTATTTGCTAAAAGTAACTGGACTCACCAGACTTTATGTCTGACCTTTTTGTTCCTACTTCTTTCTTCCGTTCCCTCCCTCCATCCCCAGGTTCTTAGGGAGGAAACACTCAGACTTCGTCAGGACTCAGATATCATCTTGCTAGGAGCTACTTCTGAAGTATGACTCAAGTTCTTGTCTCTACTATGGCTTAACTCTTCTAATTGGGGAATTATGCTTTTTATATACTTATGTACTCTTATGGTGCAAGATAGAAGTAATTTTATTGTAATGGTTTTTGTGACTTATGGTATTATGCACCACGGTATTATGATTTATGTTTGAAATAAGAAATCTAATTTCCACTGCTATCTTGTTTATATCTATCTTGTAATCATTCTGTATCTGTTTACCTATAACGCTTCACAAAACTTAATGCATTCACTTACTGAGTGACATTAACGGACGTGGGGTGTCACATCAGCGGCTTATTTCTTAGCCTAACTGTGCGTGAGAATTTTACATACTAGGTGCGTTTGTAGTATTTGTGTAAAATCTTTTAAGTGTGAACTGTAAAGCTAAATATATTCAATTATATATATATATGTCCAGGCATAGGTTACTATATTAGTTAGTTGTGCGTGTATTGTCTCTTCACGTGTACGTTGCTAGTTTATGGTGAACGCATAATGTGTTTCCAATTTCATTTAGGCTCTGCATGTACTTGAGTTGCAGAAAGTAGGGAATGTAGGTGTACTTTTAGCTGCTGCTTTGATTAAATATGGATTTTA
Organism: Allium sativum; assembly: GCA_030737875.1. Lineage (NCBI taxonomy): Eukaryota > Viridiplantae > Streptophyta > Magnoliopsida > Asparagales > Amaryllidaceae > Allium > Allium sativum. The sequence goes on along the minus strand of CM060926.1, from coordinate 501,441,310 downwards.
CATTTTCCATGGTGTGGACAACTAAGTCTGTACATATAGTTTTATATTTTGGATAGTTATACATATTTGTATATATAGGTCTGCGCACTTAAGCTTGGCAACCAAGGAAAGTTTTAAATATATTCTCTTATATATATATATATATATATATATATATATATATATATATATATATATACTTTGATCTGGCGCGATTCATTTTAGATGGTTATTAACTCTACTGAAATTTGCATTGCACGTCCTTACTGCGTACCGACATATGTGCACGCCAAACAAACTGAAAATGGATGCACCGCTACGTCCTAATGTTACGGTTCCAATGAAATTAATTTGTTTGAAAACCGACACTATTTGTAAAATGATCATTTTTAACACTTATAAAATATAACAAAATATTAATTAAATTCCAAAATAATCAAATAAATAATAATAAATTATTATTATCCTAAATATCCATATTCAAATATCACATATCTCCAAATATAAATTATACAACTCAATTTCGAGATAAACTATACCCAAAATATATTGAAACACTTGTTAAATTATTTAATAAATATTATTGTTTATTAAGGAATTCCATAGCGACTATTTTAAAATTTTGAATTAGACATAAATAACAATTTATAATCCGAAATTTGGATTTTTCTCTTTCGTTAGAAAATTATAATCAACAAGATCCCAACGTTTCTTGTTTTACAGAAATCCCACTTATATCAGATCTTGTATACTCAATTAAAGTTCAAAACTCCATATTGTGAACTGTCGCGCCATTTCGATCTCGATTTATAATATATATATAACATTCAAAATTCGTATTTAATAAACGAATTCAATATTAAAATCCATTAATATTCCAAATATAATATTTTAAACAATAAATATTGTATTTGGCTACCAAAAGTATACGACATTACATCGATGAAGACAACGACGCTCCATTTCCACTTCTGAATCGCGACGCCTCCGGATTGGACTCGTGCTTCATGGGATCTGGCAGTTCCCATCGCAATTTTGATTTCAAACTCCCTTTTTTTGCTTGAATCAGCGGTTTTTTTTCCTATTAATTGAGAAGGGGAATTCACTGTTTAAAAAAAATGGCCATTTTAGGTTTTTTTTCGATTTACTGAAGCGTTCTGTTTCAGTTTGAGTTAGATGAAGTGGTGGTTTCTAAAAGGAAATGACATTTAAATTTTCCTTCCTATATTTGGTTTTGAAATCGGCCATTTTGAATTTGGTTTTCAACAGAAAGGAATAAGAGGGGTTTGCCTGCGATTATATAGAAGAAGAACACTTAGGAACCAAGTACTTTAGGTCTGCGAAGGTACAAAAGAAGGTTTGATGAAGTACTAAAGTAAGTTAGGTTATTTAATTGATTTGATATCTAATTTAATTCGATTTGATTTCGAGCTTATCCATTTAAAAATATCTCGAGGTTCATAACTTGAAATCACGAACCCACATTTTATCCTACCGACGTTTCAATGTTATAATACTATTTTGAACTCAATGGAAAAGATTCTGGAACTTAATTCAAATGTATGTATATAAAATAACCATATTAATTAGATATAATATAATTTAAATTTAGAAATGTTAAATTCCTCAATAATAAATTATTATTATCATTTACATTCACATAGAATTTATATTTATCATCTGAATCGTTTGATTAAGTTTTATCTTCGAATTCAATTCAATTCAATTTTCGTATTACGATAATTCGATATATTTAAATTTAAATCGTATTTCGATTATTAAATCGATAAACTCGATATAAAAATCCATTTATATTATCAACTCAACTTGAAAACAATATTAAATGTTCAAAATTAATCGATAAAAATCTGGGTCGTTACATTCCTCCCTCCTTAAAATAATTTCATCCCCGAAATTACTAAAGTAGGAAAAATGCTACAAAGCCATTAACTTTTCAAAAAACCATTTATATTGAAACTCTACATTTCATACTTCTACAATTTTAGTTCTACCAAACTTTTGGTTTTCGTTCATGTTATATACCATATATGCTTACATTCATTAAATCTGAATGATTATAATCAATATACTCACATTCAATCCATACTCAATTCATATGCATTCAAATTCATTTAAATTGCTTCTAATCAATATATTCATTCTGAACCATTTAACTTGCTTAAGTTAAATTTTAATTCCAACATTCAAATTCATGGGTTTTTATTTTCAAATCCTTTAGAAATCATATAAATATACACATATATTTATAACCTGTAATCGAAGCTTTAGTAGCTGCAGATTCGCAGGTCGACCATGGCCTAGTTTTGGACCAGTCGACCGTTTTGCCTCAACTCCAGGGTTCAACTCAAACTTGACTCCCTAGACAAACAGCTCTTGAACCAATGCAACCTTTGCGTCAACCAAAACCAAGAACGTTACAACCTCCGGTTCGACCCAATGTCATACTGCAAACCCGTATTATGCAGGCTCCCCCACAACCTTCCCAGTTGGTCGATCCAAGAAGGGATGGGGGAAGCAACCCTCTGTGTCACCAAGACCACTCTACCATATTGATCCCCAATGTGACGGAGGGAAAAACTACTTTAAAACACTCTAACATTGCCCCGAGCTAGAGAAATACCGAGCCTCAGATGGATACCACTCACCTGGACAGTTCCCTTCCAATCGGAGCGGACATGGTTCGGTCCAACACTTACCAAGTGACTTTAGCTGCATCGAACCAAGGCCCGAGGCTGTGGGCCATCTTCACTCAACTCTTGGAGGTCAAACCCAGCTGACCCCTAGACCTGAGATATGCTTCCACCCCATGTTAGTACTGGGATTCTCACCAATGTCCCCGATGTAGAATTGGATTCATGGCAACAAATCCTTGGGGATATGAGTCAAGTTGCAAGCATCATCAAACGCTTCACCAGAGGCAACACTTCCCAGCAAGATTTTGATAACATACATTGTAGTCCATTCACATGGGAGATCAGGAACTCCCGAAATCCACCCGACTTCAAGCTTCCGGTCCTGAAGCCCTACAACGGTAGGATGGACCTGATCATACATATCATGCGATACATGCGACACATGTGAGTACTATCAACATCGACCAATGTCATGGCTAAGTGATTCTCTCTCTTTCTCACTGACATAGCTGGCATGTGGTTTTGACAAATGACAATTGAATCAATTAGCAGCTGGAGCATGCTTGTCACTCGCTTCATCGAGCAGTTCAGAGTCCATATCTCTCGACCCAAGAGTGTCATGTTCCTCGCATCCATCAAGTGTTGGTCCGGCAAGACCCTACGCTCCTTCTTAGAAAGGTCCATCGTGGAAATAGCATCAATCGATTGACCTGAGACATCGATGGTGCTTATGGCTTCCATAGCCGATATTCAAAGCCGATATGAATTTAGGATCTCTCTAACTCGAGATACCCCTAAAGATATCGAAGACTTCTATGCCTAAGCAGATAGATTCCTCTGTCAAGAAGAGGCTAATATTGAGATGGAAAACCTCGATGTACTTGTCACGAAAGACGGAGCTCCGTCCAATACCGATGGCCAGAGAAAAGGAAAGGGGAAGTCCTCGGAGAAGAACGATCGGAACTTACGATCTCAAATAGAAGACAAGTAAAATTAATACACCGAGCTCAATTCCTCCCTGCTAGACATCTACCTTGACTTACAAGGATTTCTACCTTGTCCAAAGCCTCCAAGGAGGGAGCCGACCCAAAGAGAACTCGATTAAGGAAAGCACTACATGTATAACAATATGGCAGGCCACGGAACCAATGAATGCAGGCATTAGCGCGGTCTCATCGAGGAAAGTTTCAGACGTGGAGAGATACCCAATTATGTCAAAAAATCTATACCAGCCATGCCGTCGCAACCCTCCGCCCAAGCTCCTCGGGTCGGTCCCTGATCTCCTTGAAATGGAAAGGACCCTGGGCCCAGCAACTGTGGCATCATTATTAAATGATCTAATTTAGATCATCGTGGATATTTCTCATTTCTTAGGATATAAAAAATGTTTTTTTTCCAATAATTTAGTTGTGTTGAAGTACACACGTACGGGGTTAGGATAGAATCCCTAAGCATGCTTTGGATTTAATGACCAACCCATTAGGATTTACTTTAATTTATGTAATAGCTATTTAGCAGCAATAAACTTACTTTCTCGAACATGGATTATGTTTGATCAAATCAAGCACCTTGTCAGGATTCGACAGGACCCTCAATCTATGTCGGGTATGGTTAATACTTGCCAAAGCTTTTAAGCCGAGTATGGTTAATAACCCCCTTTTATTATTAAGCTGAGTATGGTTGATACTCGCCAGATCTACAGGACCGAGCATGGCTTATGCTCATCCTTCAGGTATGGATGACACTAATGCAAACACTATAACTGTCGAGATATGACAAACTTCTCTCTCCTAGTATGAGTATGGATGGTACTCTAACCAAACCTTGTCAGGATTTGCCAAGTAACTACTATTAATTCATGTGTACAGCTTATACTCGAATCTTCTGCTCATTCCCCGGACATGATTAATGTTCGACCTTAAAAACCTTGGTACAAAAGGCTATACCGTCTTACCAAGCAAAACCGAGTATGGTTTATACTCGTGCTCTGGGTATGGTTTATACCACCACTTCATCATACCGAGCATGGTTTAAGCTTGTACTCCACTTCATTGCAGGTATCATCCCAGTTCTTCTGTTCTACCAAGATCGACTCAAAATGGTTGACTTGTTTTCTGGCATTCGCAAGCTTCTGGACTTAATACGATCACTCGATGATTGTCGGTTATCCGCCCTTAATATGATCCTCAGTGGTCGTCGGTTTATTGGCCTTAATACAATCATCGATCGTCTTTTTTCTGGCCTTAATATTGTTTAACGCAACCATGGCTTACTGTATTTCTATTACTCGAAGATCCAAAACACATATTCTTTTCCAAAGAAGATATGATTTGGGGGGCGATGTATTGACCAGCTTTTTGGCAAAAGTCGTCACAACTCAAGAAGAAAAAGCTCTCACTCTCTCTTTACCAGATCTCCGACCGATATTATAGAACCAACTTTCATTTTGGGTCAATCAAACATAGGTCGACCCAGGATGGTTCCTCAACAAATGAAGACAACATACTCCTAAAAATAAGATAAAACCAATTGGCTGAGTCATCAACAGATCGACCGACCTGTTCCTAAAAGATCGGATCGAGCTGGAATACCGGAGCAGAAGTATCTAAGTAAAGTTATCTCCTTTAGTATCGGACAGCAAAACTATCAAAACGAGTTATACGCTATCAAACAAAGTTCTATTCCCAAGGCTGGAGCAATGGATAAGCTTTGACCATCACTTCTTTTTATACGCCAAGTATCCAATTTCACGTATGTCGCGTATTCTGAGGAAGAACTATTCATAAGCAGTACCGGGTCCCGCCATCTACAACTACTCATAGGATCGAGCTCCACATGTTAAAGCCAAAAAAGACGTATGCCACGCCGCATGCAAGTTTGGCCCACTAGCTCGTCTATAAATGTAACTACCCCCAGAAATGGAAAGGCGTATGAAAATCTCCCGAAATCATCTTCTCGTTCGGCTTACTAAGAAGTATGGGTGTCAAATGGTTTGGGTCAGGTATAAATGGGTTCGGTTGAAAATTAACCCAACCCATTTAAATACAAATATACCCAACCCATTAAACCAATTTATTAAATGGGCAAAACCCAACTCAATCCATAATTTTATGGGTGAAAACCTACCTGACCCATCTAAACACATTTTGACTGAAACTATATAGTTGAAAATCTGAACTGTAAAACTATAGCATATGAACAAGACAAAAAGATAGCACAAGATAGAACCTGTGGCATTTTTTCGTCAGTTGGCATATATAATTCCAATATATAAATTGAAATAATAATTCAGAATTGCATCATTTCACATTAATTGAGACATCATTCAAGAAACTGCAATATTTGCAGTTTTTCAAACAACAATAATGCAATTTTCAGCACTTTCTTTAAATCACTCTTTCTTAGACTTCGTCCACAAAATGCAATCAACGCATTCATAACATGTGTATGGATAAAAATACACAATTCAAAAACTATTGTACTTGTTTTTGGTAATAGATTGTTCAGCCAATTGACCCTCCTAGCTACTTCAATCTAGTTCTTTTGCCTGCATAAAAATTAACATTTACCAAGCCAGAAATATATATACTCATGTTCAGATGTGGATAGAGAGGGGAAACCAAACATTAGCTACAAGGGGTTATATTTCGAAAAGTTAGGTGTAATTGAAATTTGCATGAAATGGATTTAAGTCAAACCTGGTAATATTAAACAAAAACAAAATAGTATCGGGTTTAGAAAATCCAAGGGAGATCAACTGACCATGACTACAGTCATATGAACGTACAAACACAAAACTATAATCATACGAACATACAAACATTAAAGATATAACTTTCATTTCCTATAAGATGTATCTTGGAAATAGTGTAACAGTGTTTACAAATTTCACAACTTACAGAAAAATGATGCATGCACTATTAAAGACTTAATTCACAAGGTTTCCTAAGACAACAATGACGCAAAAGAAGTTGTGGACTTTGTGTGTAACCAAACCATTAACAACACTATTGAGTGACTATACCGATTCCCAATACAAAAATAGCACATTGAAATGTTAACATTTTTGACACTACCATAGCTCGCCCTAAAACATCTCCAACGAAGTAGGAATCAAACAAAAGGAATTTAGAGTACATAGGAAAATTAGCAAACAAAAGTATACCCCCCAAAATGTCAAATTCCAAGTTAGATACGAATCAATCCAAATATATTTTAGATTTATCCATAGCGGTTATAGAAAAAAATTCGTGTATATATATTAAAGAGTATTCAAAGAAGAAAAGATGGGTTTGATTCATATATACAATGTAAGTCATGACCAAGAAGCGAAAGACATAAACACCATGTTAGATGTTATTTGCAAAGTGAAAATTTTTGTTGGAGCATGCACACATGCTAGCTAAAGTAACCAAACATCTATGACACGCTAAAGTAACAAAACATTTTTGAGTGAGTTTCATATGGTTAAAACTTAATGAAAAGAGGTATTCAAATAGTAAATTCAAAAGTTATTGTGGAACTAAGACGACTTGATAATTCAATCTACTACCTCTATAATCAGTAGTTCAATTGCATACCAAACCATCACTATGCTGAATACATGCTCAAAATAACAAGATAAAGTAATATCCTTTGAACAAAACAATAAACTATACATCAAAGGAGCTTCGATGATGCATCTAAACATGTATAGTGCATGATAACTAACGCGTGCTGCAGACTGTAAAAACATGTGAAACCTAGAGATAAGCATGTAAGTAATTCAAGTTTTTTAAAGTAAGTTGAGAAGATTAAATAATAGTAATAAGATTATTTAAATGATTCACCAATGCCTTTGCACAATTTGGGTACTTCACCAGCATGACCAATGCCTTTAATGGCTACTAAAAGTTTCCTAACACACTCACCTTTTCCATGCTCAACCTCAACTTCTCATATACATTCTTCATTACCATTTCCAAACTCTCATAATCTCAATCCTTAAAAAAACTCAACGAGAAACCCTACTGGCGCTTTGATTTCCCCACTCAAGCTACTTTCCCCATCCATTGGGCTTGCCACCTCTACCAAAGTAATTCCCAGCAACTCCTCACTTGGAGCTTTCTTACTCAATCCAATTCCAAACATATCCGGGTTAGCAACAGGGATTCTCGAGTAAGAAACAACAAGCCTCCTAGCATGTTTAACAGAGCTTTCAAGCTGGGTTCTTACAGGAAAATATTTCACAAATGAAATTTTCTTCAATTTTACGGAGAAACAACGGTAGCAGCCGATGAGGTAAGAAAATGGCGGGTCTGCTGATGACAGATCCGCGAAGATGTGGTAGGATGCATTCTATGAGAGCTTGGGATAGGAGCAAGGGCGTGTCTGGTTGTATTTGCTCAGGATTTCCACTACCGTTTTTTCAAAGTATACGATTTTTGGATTTTAAATGTTGGGATCTGTGAGGGTGATTAAGAAGATTTTGCGGAGGATTATTACTTCAATTTCTTCAGGGGATCGCCTTGGTTTTGTAGCAGTGGACATATTATTAAGAAGTAGGGTTTAGGCTCAGGTCTAGGAGAAGGAAAGGGAGAAAATTTTTGTTTTGAAACGGACGGCTTGTCAGTGTTGATGAAACAAAACTACCCGAAATTAAAATAATCAAATAGGAAGATGATGAAGTAAAGGAGGTTGTTGATGAAGAAGTAAGCAACATCGATCATCGATGTCATTGAGAAATAGCACATACCCTATAAATTGAAAAGAAGGCAGATGACGAGGTAGTACCCCTACCCATCTTAAATGATTCCTTACCGAGACGACCGTACTAGTGAAACTGGTACAAGATCAAACATAAATCCATGGAAGAAGCCCTAATTTTATCTCATTCTTTCAACGTGAACGGGAAGGGAAGAATAATCCGTAGATACATGTTAAATGGTTGAAATAGAAATGAACGGGCTAGACTCGTATAACCCAACAAGTTAAGTGGTTTAAATGGGTTTTCCCGAAAGACCCATTTATTTTAATGGGTTTGACCCAACCCATTTATTTCTTGGGTATTTAGGCTGGGTAAATGGGCTGGATAACCTTTTGACAGCCCTACCAAAAATAGCATGTCGTATATTCTAAGTACACAAGGATTTTGTGTAAAGATCACTTTCTCCACTTTTCCCACTGAAAAATCATTGTAACATTTAATCGACAGTATAAACAAGGAATATAAGTAGACATAAGCTTGGATTAAACCGAACTGCTATAAAGTATTGTATCTTACTTGTTTATTTTCTATTTTCTCGCATTTTCTTTGATTATATTCTTGTGTGGTTAACGCACATTCAGGGTTGAATGTCATTAGACCAACTTTTGATGTCAAAATTTTATATTTTATTGGTTTTATTTAAACATTAAAAATAGCCATTTTCAAACGACTTCCATTTTCGATGAATCCAATTTTATCAGATCCAGATTGTTAAATTATTTCTGGGTTTCCAATTTCAAGTCAATTGGAATTTGTATGTAAGAATGGTAAAAATAAACCCATATTGAAATTCAGTTAGAATTCAGTTAAAGCTAGAAATAATACCATTTTCAAACAGTCTCCAAATTCGACGAAACAAAGCTCGCTAGAACCTATTTATGAAACATAGCGAGATTTGAAACTTTGTAATTTTGGGAGTTAGTATGTGGTCATGGCAAATTAAAACTTACGTTAACATTCAATATTTAATGTTATATTGATTAAAATTTTGATTTTAAGAAAATCTGTTTGATATGATCGAATCAACTTCCGAAATTTATTCCATTATGTCTGGAATATGGGTATTTGGCTATGGATGTCGGTTTTTAGAATTTTGGTACATTAAAATTCACAATGAAGTAACAATAGAATAAAACAATAATAAAAATATATGTAAATAACCCAAAAATGCCAAACCTGGCCCTATACTTCGTTCAGCACCGCCCCTTCGAAATAAATGGCTGAAATTATCCCATTTTGATTAGTTAATCTCTTCTTATTCATGCCAAATTAAATCATGAATTCAAAAGGAAATTCGTAGAGATTCATGAGCTCATTGATTTCATACGGGTGAGATCATTTTCATGAAGTATTTTGTTCGAATTTTGAGCTCGAATGGCCAGCATCCGCAGTCGTTTATAGGGGAAAAGGGGACGCCAAGTTTCAAGATGTTCAGGGTGGTGGCGGCGCACGTAATGGCCGACCTCGTGGAGTAGATGGATTTTGTTTTGGCGGCAGTGTGGAGGTGCGACAACGAGCTAGGGTTCACATGCGTGCGTTTCGTGAAACCTGGGAAGATGAATAGGAATGGGAAGATGAAACCTGGGAAGATGAATAGGAATGGGGACGAGAGAAATTAAGGGTAAACGATGGTTAATTAACTAGATTAATTAATTAATTATCTTAACTAATTTTAATTATGTGATTAGTGTTTAAATGGCCATATCTTTTTCAAACGAAAACAGAATCGAGCGAAATAACTTGGCTAGAACCGTAATGACAAGTACTTCTCAATGGAACCAATTTGGACAGAAACAAAGCTTGCTGTAATTTTTGATTAAATTACACGCACAGTTTATATTAAGTAAAACGATCTTTTTATGATAATTACAAACCGATCAAAATGGGAACTCTCACTCAACAATTTTGTTATGTTATTATATTCATGTCTGAATATATATTGACTTTCTGTGATTGCATTGATGGTTTTTTGGTTGATGGATGTTTATGGTTATTTCTGTTATTATTATTTAACTGTGAATATAAATGTTATCGATAGAAACGTTTATTATATAAACACTAATTGATGGATCGTAGTTGATATGGATGTTAATGATGTATGAAATCCGTATAAATTAAATTATATGGTAATTGGTTGGATCTCATTCCAATTTGGAATTTAATATGAATATTTTATTAATAAAATATTCGATAAAAAATGTCAGTTTCAATTTTAAATTCAAATTAGTTTGGAAATACTATTTAAGTGATTAGCAATAAATTTCGTAAAAATAAAAATTTGATTTGAATTAATTTCAATCAATTAAAGCATGTTTTCAGATTTATTTTGAAATGAATAGTAATTTTAAAATGTGAATTCGAGTTAGGTATATAAACGATGTTTTTAACTCGAACAGATTCTTCCGTTAATCTTATTTGTTTTTATAAGGATATCAAAAAGATTTGGAATTCAAAAATATTATATTTTGGAAATATTATTATTTTAATATTATAATAATATAGAATATTCAATTTTGATTTAAAATTGAATTTGAAGTTAAATCGTTTTTAAATGATTTTATAAATGTTTTATAAATTATGTTGAAACTAAATCGTTTTTAAATGATTTTATAAATGTTTTATATATTTGATTTGAATGGAAATAATCGCCAGATATTTTGATATTGGATTCCATAATTATATGAATACTATTTTGAGAAATTTGGAAGATATAGATATCATTATTACCTATGCGGTATCTGTTAGTTTCAGAATTTAATGTTGAATATAAGTCGACACAATTTCTATTCAAAGCCTTATATTTGATATCAGACTGGATTTTGGGTTTGTCGTGAGTGGTTTCTTCAATATCAATTTCCTTAAACCCAGTTGTAAATAAAGTTTATGTTGACGACCAAAAATGTCGAAAACACCAAATATTCCTATTACTAGGAATAGGTAATTTGGTCGCAAGACTTAATAGAAGAAAGCGATAAATGACACAAGTATTTATAGTAGTTCGGCCGTGGATTAGGCCGACGTCCACTTTGGAAAGGTGTTGAAATTTTATTAATCACTCAAGAATTACAAGCTAGAGCTAGGCTCGTTACATTTTCTTTCATAATTGCCATATGCTAGGTATTTGAGAAAAAATATATTTAATTCTCCTTCTTCCTCAGATAGGAGATGTCATTAATGGGGTTTAGGAAGGTCTCAAGTGAAGAAAATCCAACCCTTTTGAAGTGTAAGGCTATAGGCTATTTATAGGAGAGGGGTTAGGTAGGATTAGGTAGGAGTAGGTAGAAATAGGAGACCACTAGCAGAATTTCGCACCCACCACTACCAGTTGTAGAAATTTCGCACCAGGGGCTGGGTGCGAAATTTCGCACCTTTTGGGTGCGACATTTCGCACCCGCTGGGCGCGAGATTTCGCGTTCGCTTGGCATGATATTTCGGGCCCGCTTGGGAGAGAGATTTCGACCCTGCTTGGGCGCCAGATTTTACACCCATTGGATGTGAGATTTCACCGCTTTTCGAGGTGTGGAAGAGCCGCGATTCTGGGCGTCTCGGGGCGTGCGATTCCTTCGGGATTTGAGATCTCGACTCGGAAATGGGTCGTGAGTGCCACGAAGTTCTGAGTGGTGCAGTTCCTTCTCAATCATGTCTCCTTTGCTCCTGAGTGTCTTTCTCTTTCTTAGCTTCATGCGATACGTTGGGTTAAGCGTACATGATGCACTCTTGGGTACTGGACCAAAAAGTCGGTTAACATTTTCCTTCCAAAGTACGTCTTGTCTTGATATGATGTGCTCTGTGTTGGTTGAGATATTAGCGAAGCTGTCGATCCTTCCTGTACTTCAAAAGGCGAATAAGCATTAGCTGTTGGGCTCATTTCCTCTGGTGATGCAGATGAGCTGTCATTGGAGGATGCACCATACCCAAATCGCTAAGCGTCCATAGTGCATCGCCTCCGTGGGTGCACGGGGGTTGGTATGCACATACATGGAGTTCGTATATGAGAAAGTGTGGCACGTCGCTTTCACACCCGGAGATGTAATCATCATCATTTTTTTTTCGAATCTGGTGTCGGGAATCTTCGAACACCGAGAGGTTCGAAGTCTTGAACCAAAAGGATTCGAAATTTCGAGCCCAAGGGGCTCGAGATTTTGTGCCCAGGGGTTTGGAATTTCGAGCCCGTGAGGTTCAAATTTTCGAACCCCTTGAGGTTCGAAGTTTCGAACCTGGGAGGTTCGAAATTTCAAACCCAGTGGGATTGAAAGTTTCGAACCCGCCATGGAATGCGAAGGGACATCTTTTTCTTTTATAAATAGGCCCCCCTTACTTTCTTCCTTCTATTTTTTCCATCTTCGTTCGCCATTGTTGAAAGCTTCGAACCCAGCTTTTTCGATCCTGATAATTTCGAATTCGAACTAGGTGAGGCTTTGGGTCCAGGAAGTGAGGGGGGAAGGAGGTTGATGGACCGTGGCGGAGACCTCGAAACTCGAACCCAACTGGGTTCGAGGTCCTAAACCCTCGGGGGTTCGAATTTTAGAACCCGCCATGTTCAAAGTCTCAAACCCTCGTGGGTTTGAAATTTTGAACTCCACGGGGTTCGAAGTATCGAACCCCCGTGGGTTCGAATTTTTGAACTTCGTGGGTTCGAACTTCCAAACCCTCTATCCGGGTTCGAAAATTTGAACCTAAAGAAGTTCGCTTCTCGAACCCGGATGGTTTAGAATTTCGAGCCCTTTTGGGCTTGGATTTTTGACCCTTAAGGGGTTCGAATTTTCGAACCCAGAAGGGTTTGAAATTTCGAGCCTGACAGGGTTCGGGGAATTCAGATTTCAAGGTGCAGGGATTCCAATCTTTCATGCTGCTGGATTTTGACTTCTAACTATCCGTCTCCAGGTTTGCATACTTAGCGTTGATGCATATATTGTTAACCGCGCGAGCGGGGTTTAGGATTGTTCACATTGGATAGAGCATACAACCGGATTGGAACTTGGACTGTTTTGAAATGTTCTGAACCTTTCTTTATGTAACTTATCTTTGCATAACATTTCACGCACATATTAGTTGTCACCAACATGAGGGGTACAGGTCACTATACTTCCCGTTCTAATATTGATGCATTAAAGTATAGCTAGAGATGCAGACAAGATCAAAGACCAGAAAGACCATGGAAGCCGAGGCATCCCAACCCTCATCACACACATCCTACCCTACCCCTAAAGGTAGAGCGAGCTTGAGACTACCGAAGGATCAACTCCTTCTCATACGGCCAGCTCTCCCGAAGCGTCTGAACACAGAGAACAATTTGAGTGGCAACATTCCTCGGTCGTAACTGAAGAGGCCGAGAATGTGGAAATTATGAGTGAAGATGTGCCCGCGCCTCCGATAGCTCCGGACATGCAGCCTATGCGGTGATTTTGGAGAATCCCATTGATTCAGTACCATCGTGTGTGGATGCTACCACGATCAGGAAAATGGCGATGCGATTTAACATACTGGTGGACGATGCCCATGCCCTCGGGAATCTGCCCATGCGTAGCCTGAGGGCCTTACTGCCTGGAACCTATAAGCTTGCTTTGTTGGGTGTGTGCCCCCGGCTAATAACTTCATTTTGGATATGTTCTATTTCTGTCTCACGCCATCCCAACTACACCCTAATGCTTATTCTTCTCTCCTAGGCACTTACGTTCTTTTCCACGAGTTTTTGCACAGGGAACCCACCGGGAAAGATATTCGATATTTCTTTCACCTAAAGAAAACGTGCACTGCCTCCCCCTCTCAATGGTCTTTGGAAGCGATAGCTGCCAGCAAATTCTTCGTCGGGATGTGGCCCAGGCCGTTAGTGTTTAAGCGCAAGTGGTTCTTGGTTAACTGCCCTCCCAGATTTACTAGAAGGTGGATTGAGGGAAGTAAGTGTTTCTCTAACTCCGTTCCATGTCGTAAATTGCACCATTTCTCCTTATTGATGGTTTTAATTGGGTTATGGCAGGGAATCCGAAGGCGCTTACCGGGGACAAGTATCGGCAACGCCTTAAGGCTTTGAGAGCAATACCGGAGAACCTTCGCGACACCAACTCGGGGACAAGTCAGGATCGCCTTCGCTGTGCTGGGTTGCTTCCTAACAATCGGGCCATGATTAGGCCCGCGGTTGCCATCTGTGTGCCTAAGGAGGGAGTTGCGGTAAGTTCAATCACTACTGGACTGAAGAGGAAAATGCCCCTACAGGAGGGGAGCTACAAGAGACTGCTCGATGTGCGCGGAGGCAAGGCTCATGGTCATGAGGAGGTTGCCGGAGATGAGGGGTTTTCGAGCACTCCCGTTCCGCCTCCGACAGGGGAGAGGGAAGGAGCGCTGGTTAGACCACAGTCTCTTGTGACTCACTCAAGGGCCACTGCCTCGATCGAACCCATGGGCCAGTTTGATGGCTTAAAAGGACTTGACTTAATAGTGACTCCATGGCCAAAAACGACGAGCCTGGAAGATCTTACTTGCATTGCGGAGGGGTTAACTCCCTCGAGTGGACCACAATCTGGTCTATTTAGATAACACTTAGGGCATACATCCATAACACTACATAGCATAGTTGTTAGCCTGTGCGTGTGACTTGACTAACTTTTGCTTGTCTTATTGGCAGGTGATATGGCAATAGAACGCAATGGACAAGGTTATGGCTGCGGGGGCCGCCAGCATTCCCAGAGTTCTTCTTTCGAGAGTTTGCGAAGATCTACCAGTTTGTATGGTTCTCCACCTCCGCCAGAACAAGGCAGCGGTCATCGAGACCGAGATCGATCCAGGCGATCTCCGACACCTCCTCCTATTCGTGTTCTCGTGGGAGACTCTCGGCTTAACATAGGCGGCTCCCGATCTTTGCCTTCGACAGCTCCCCTGCCTATCGCCCCTCCGGCTCTCGTTCAACCCGCTAAGGGGAGGCAGTTGTTGTTCGATCAATTAAGGTCAGGTATGGAGTTTGTGACGGGAATGCAAAATCTGACAGAGTCCAATATCCATGCGTTTTCTACGGAGGAGAGGAGCGCATTTTTGAAGATGTACTTCCCCCAATATCACTTTGATGAGCTACCGTCTCTCCTTGATCTCCGCCCTGCTCCCAGTAGGGAATCCGAAGATATATGGATGCATGTACAAGCTGCGTATCACCAGGCCAACGAACTTACCAAGTATTTCCTCCATTTTTCTGAGTTGATCAAAAGAAAAAACCTAGAGCTCATCAATCAACAATTGACTATTGATGGTGAAAAGACCTCGGTTACCCACTTGGAAACTGATATAGGTAGGTCCAATTGTTGCGTCGTGGTTAATTAACCGCTATCTCGTGTGTTTCCCAGTTTTAACTTTTGACCATGTTATCGTAGCGGAGCGGAAGCAGGCCTATGCGATTTTAAAGGTGGAGGTTGCACGTGACCGTGAGACTTTTAACGACACAGTAAGTCGCTTGACCATTGAAAACATAGCCCTCAAGAAAGATAAGAATGAGTGGTCTAAAGTATGCGCTGACATGGAAAGGGAAATTGGGAAAGTTACTCAGCTCCAGAATGACAATGCCACTTTGAGGGAGGAAAATGAAAAGTTGCGGGCTGAGAATGCCGAAGTCGCCGAGTTGAAGAGGCAGATCGAGCTGATGAGCAGGGTGAAGGAGGATGCCAAAGCTAGCAACAGGGATGTGCTGAGTGTGACTGAGGGTATGAAAGCTGAACATGCAAGGGATATAGAGCAGCTGAGGGTGCAGCTAAATGATGCGGAATTCCATGTTGGGTCCTCCTTTGAGGAGAGCATCCACAATATGTACGTTAAGGCTTTGAGATTCCAAGGAATTTCGTGGGTTGAGGAATATCCCTGCAAGCTTGCCAGAACTAGGGAGAGATTAGTCCCTTACGAGGCCTTCTTGCATCAAGTGGATGTGAGTACTTTAGATGAGCACCAGCTTGCGGATGTTCTCTTTGACAATGACGAACATGAGAGGCTGGAGGAAGGAGGTTGTTGCGAGAGGATGCTTAGAGTGAAAAGTTGGCGAGGCTTGCTGAGGAGAAGGGGAAGCCTGTCATGTCTGAGAGTGTTATG
This sequence comes from Allium sativum, assembly GCA_030737875.1. Lineage (NCBI taxonomy): Eukaryota > Viridiplantae > Streptophyta > Magnoliopsida > Asparagales > Amaryllidaceae > Allium > Allium sativum. The sequence continues at coordinate 501,424,867 of CM060926.1, read as the reverse complement.
GTTACAGAGACTTTTGCATAGGCAAGCTTCAATCGTCCATTAGCCTCTGAGTCGGTGGTGGTGAGTGGTCCCACAGCCTTGATTCGGACTACGACTGAGTATGACCCGGATCACCCCGGACTGGAAGAGACCGGATTCTCATTGCCTATAGCACTGAGTGCCCCTGATATTCTTTTCATACCATCCTCGATCGGAGGTAAATTCCCTTTACAACACACCCTAGAGGATGACATGATCACCGAATTTACGGACTAAACTGTTGTGTTTTTACCATGCAACCCTTCCTGAATCTACCATGACATCGGTCCCTGCCCCCATGGGCCCACAAATTACTGATTCTGGGAGAGAGCCTACCGAAGTGTAGTCTGGAGGAGGAGGGGATCATTTTGACACCTTCTTGGATATACAAATAACCACCAGTGTTTATGCGGGTCTGATTGATGAAGTGGAGAAAGTTGATGGACAAAGTTCCCATGCCAGAGGTCCGGTGGAGGCCGATGTGACCTTGATGGCCGCTATGGTGGAAGCTCAAAAAGCCAAGATAGTGGCTAAGAACGAAGAAGTAGAGGAGAAGCGAGAGCACGACGAGGCTTCCCGAAAGGAGATCCTAGTAAAGACCAGGCAGGATGCTGAGGCGGGGGTTGCCGACACTGTCGCGAAGAAGAGAGTCGATGAGGAGGCTGAGAAGAAGAGGGCTAAAGATGAGACCCAAAAGAAGAGGGAAGATGAGGACGCACAGCGGAGGACTACTGAGTCCCTTGAGAAAGCCTAAGCTGGTGGCGTCACGCCGCATAGGTCCCAAAAGCTCGCTGCGTGGAGGGCTGCCGGAGAGGCTAAAGAGAAAGCTGAGCGGAAAGGCAAGACGATCTCGGAGACGAGTTACGCTGTGGTCGGCCTCGCTATAGGGGGTGCCCCGAAGCCCACACCTCATGCCACCCTCATTGATAATACCGAGGTCTCTAGTGGGGATGGAACGGGCAAGAGACGTCTATCGGCTTCTCATGAATCGACCACTTTTCGGAGGGGTTGAGATGGAAAGAGCGGGTCTGGTTGTAACACCCCGAATTTTCGGTTAACATAATAATAAAAAATTAAATAATACTTAATTTAAAACGTAAGAATTAAGTAAAACGGACATCGCCATTGCGTTTGTCTCGGAATTCTGCTTAAGATGGAGTCGGAGTTTGCGTAAAACGGATAACGTTTGAAGAAGATATCTTTGAATTAAATATTGCAGCAAAACATGAAAAAAAAGAATGAGAAAAGAATAGTGTCTAACATTGTTCTAAGGTCTATAAGCAAAAAGACTTAGTAGCTCATTTGGTTAGAACATGTGACTTGCATACAAGAGGTACAGAGTTCGATCCCCGCTAGCGCCATATTTTTGTTTTAGGGGAATGGATAAAAAAGCGGCTTAGTGTGAACGCGGATCTAAAAGTGGTTTAGTGTGAAAATGGTTAATTGGGAAGATGGATAAAAAAGAATAAATAAATATATATATATATACATATATATTAGCATTAAAATGGTTATTTTTAATATAATGTTATATTATTATTAAAAAGGTCATTTTTAGAACAATGTTTTATTTAAAATAAGATTATCATTTTAGTGATAAATTTGTCGTATTTGTTAGAAATCAATTGTGTCATATATGTTAGAAATCAAGGTTGCCATTTATATCAACAAAAAAATATCCTATATGTTAGGGATCATATTATGTAAATTAACGCATCATATATGTTAGGGATCATATTTGGCAAATTAACATGTCACTTATATTAGAATATGTTATGTTAACATAGAAATTGTCTGTTATTTGAATAAAATTGTCATGTTGTCATAAATGTGTTATTAGGGTAAAGTGGTCATTTTGTCATAAATGGGTTATTAGAAAAAATTAAAAATTTCGTGAGAAAAAAAAGAACATTTATGTTAGAATTCAAAATGACATTTATGTTAGGATTCAAAAAAATGTCATTTACGTTAGATTAGAAATGTCCTTATATTGGAATGGTCATTAGATTAAAATGTTATTTATTAGGGAATGTCATTAGATTAGAAATATTCATTTAATGGTTTCTTCTGAGATGGATGGCCTTGATGGATCCTAGCTTGAACGGACGGCTCTAATTAAATTGAAAATCTATATAAGCAACCCAAGACTCAAACCTAAAATCTAATCAAAAATAAGAAAAATGGCCGTCATGCTGTCACTCCAAAGCCTAGAGTAGCCGCCACAAAGTAGAAGCTAGGTGAAGATAATCAAATCAATTCAACTTAAGTCTAATCTAATCTTAACAACAAATTCAACATCAAAGGCGTGCTAATCAAATTCAGAACTCAGATTACATAACCCAAGAATTCCTTTAAATAGTAAGTATGGTTATTTTTCAGTTATGAACGAAATAAAGATGTGATTTGCAATGGAATGTAAATAGAATTCGTATCATGTTATGTGCGAAATTGATTCATGTTATTCATATCTATTTAATCATGTTATATGTGAAATTGATTCATGATTATTTAAGAGTTATTGTGGATTTATTATGAGTATTTTTGCGGCCATGTTATATGTGAATCTACGATGGAATTACTTTTATTGAGAGCTTGTAAATAAGCGTATGTATTATTTGTTTGGCGATGACATATTATGTACTTATGTATTGTATGTAAGTTTTTGGGATTTTGCAATCCTTATGCAAAATTAGACGATGCCATCATGTCATAACACATGCAAACCACAGGCTTAACATGATTGTGTAAACCTTCATAATGGATCCATTTGCTTTTATGATAAATCTACAACTTTTATGTTAACATATGTTAGATCTATATACTCTTATGTTAAATCTACAATTTTTATGTTAGTAGACTCATATGCTTTTATGACAAATCTACAACTTTTATGTTAGTAGACACATATGTTAGACTCATATGCTTTTATGACAAATCTACAACTTTTATGTTAGTAGACACATATGTTAGACACATATGCTTTTACGACAAATCTACAACCTTTATGTTATTAGACACATATGTTAGACTCATATGCTTTTATGACAAATCTACAACTTTTGTGTTAGTAGACACATATAATAAACTCATATACCTTTTATGTTAAGATCTATGCTAGTTGATTAAACCCCTATGCAAGTTCACTACTACATGTTTAATTAGGTTTGGCGTAGTTTTATGAACAACTTTTATGTTATGATTCATGTTGCATAAATTAAGTTTGCAAGTTCATAATTAAAAGTATATTGTTCCTTGCCCATTCAAGAGACACCTATTAATTTAGATCCTATTTCAATGCAAACTTACCTCTACATGACATGTTTAAATTGTGTAATTTCATATGCTATGATTTAGGATAGTTGGATCTAAAAGTACGAGTTCCCCTTTTTATGCTAAGTTAATTTTGTACATGTTTATGATTCATGTTGCAAGTTCATCATCACATGAAGAATCTATATGTCACATATGTTATGTTGTTAGAATAATTCATGTTTTTCTCTTTTCCCTTTTATGTTTATAAGTTGGGCTAATATGTTTAGCCCAACGTTCCTTGTAATTTTGCAAACGTAAATGCGGGGGATATCATGGGGATAAACATGAAAATATATGAAAATTGGCATGTTTGGCACATGCCAAATATTGATGACATTTAATGGTATAAATTTTATATACCAAACATGATGAACTTGATTAGAGGAAAAATGGGCCATGTCAATAAATATTTGACAAATTTACATATTAATATAAAAGGATAAAAAGGGAAATATTAGAAAAGACAAATATGCTTAAGCCGAGGTTGGATTGAGTTGTGATGTAAACCTGCCCAGACCCGCCCGGCTGTCCAGTAATCACAACAATACCTATCCAATGTGGGAGGTTAAGGCATTGAGCCCAATAAAGACCCGAGGTTAGACTGAGTTGTGGCGTAAGACTGCCCGGAACCGCCCGGCATACAGGCAACCACAACAATACCTGTCTAATGTAAGTGGTTGGTGCTTCAATAAGACAATTAAAACTAAGCTAGAATTGGTAGGGTTAAGTCAATTAAATAAATACTTAAACAAATTTAACATTTTAAATAAACTAGAAGGTGGGGTTAAGTAAACTTAATACACTTAACCAAATTTAACATGTTAACTAGACTAGAAGGTGGGGTTAAGTAAAATTAGAATACTTAACTATTATAACATGTTAATTAGACAAGTGGGTGAGGTTAAGTAAGTTTAGAACACTTAACCGTTATAACATGTTAGTGAAACAAATGGTAGGGTTAAAGTTAACTAAGGTAACACTTAACCAATATATATTTATAACTAACATGGCGAATGAACAGGGTTAAGTTAATAAATCACACTTAAACAATCCAACATGATATGTGAGAAAGGTTAAGTTAATAGGAAACACTTAACCAACATGACATGACGAGTAGGAGGGTTAAGTACATATCGGGTTGGTGGGTAATATTAGTAAATATAGGCCCACAAACTTAACCCTTAATAAACATACTTGAATCAGTAAGAGGGTTAAGTACATATTGGGATGGTGGGTAATATCAGTAAATATAGGCCCACAGACTTAACCATTAATAAGCATGCTTGAATCGGTGGGAGGGTTAAGTACATCACGGGTAGGTGGGTAATATCCGTATATATAGACCCACAAACTTAACCAGTAGGAAACCCTAGTAACGAGAACCCATTTCAGCAGTAACCCAATTAGGTATCATGGTACCCTGAAACTAGGCAGGGTGGGGCACAATTACTATGCTGATTGTAAGCGGTCAAAAACGACGGCGGTGGGTGCACAGTGTGGGTTCTAACGGGGTGCGGGCGTGCACACACTCCGGAGCAGACAAACAGGGCACAGGGGCACCAGTAGTATAACCTATGTATTGTAGAATTTTGTCGGGCCGCCACCATGGGTCTTGGTACACCCCATGGTGGGACCAGCATAGGTATCTACAATTCTTGGGGGCCGTATGACACACGTGAAAAATGCGTGCAGGTAGGGAGCGGATCGATAGGGTAGTAAGGGTACATCTAACATATTCATGGCAATTGGGCTGATTGAGATGGAATCCTCAAAATAGATGTACACCTGAAGGCTACCACAACTGCGGGGATTGGGATTGTATTTATACAGATTACTAGTTGGGACACTAGTTAGGAGGTGCAGAGATATAGAATGGGGTGCGATAGTATATTCGGTTTAAACCGTCTTACCTTGGTTGATGATACCGTCCTGTTTACAGTTTATTCCTATCATGATCTTTCTCTTATTCATGCACCGAAGAGTCACTAGACTTACTCAGGCTTTATGTCTGACTCTATTTTTCTTTCGTCTTCTTTTCTTCTATTCCCCCCCGGGTCCGCAAGGGAGGGAATATTCCAGCTTAGTCAGACTCTTTGCAAGCTTCAAGATAGTGGATGTATGATTTGGACTCTCTTTCCTTGGATTATGGCTTTGGATACATTCTATGGGGACTTATGCTATTTTGTTTTATTTTATGCTTATTCATGGATAATCAAGACAGAGATTATGATGTAATGGTTTTAAAGTTTGTTTTAAGACAATTTGTTGTAATACTTTTGTTATGAACCAAATTTAAGTAAATGACTATTTTCTTTTCCGCTGCTTATTTATATCTGTCTTGTAAATTATCTATGTCTTTTACCTATAAACCTCCACCAAAGTTAAGGCATTCCCTTTGTGAGTGACCTTAATAGAGGTGGGGTGTTTCACTTGGTATCAGAGCAGAAGGTTACCGATCAGGTAAAAAGATTTGAAAAATTATTTTCAAAACGGTTTTTAAAGATGCATTTTCAAAAGAAAAGTTTTATTTTAAAGGCATATTCCCCAAAGCCATATGCACTATCTTTTGATCCTCTGCTTGAATCCTTGTTTCCCTCTTTCTTGAGTCTCTGAGGCTCCTGGCTTTCTAGGAGGCAATCTCATCGCTACATGGTTTCATAGGCTTGAAGACATTACGACACCGGTCAAAGGGCGAAGAAGTGCCCAACCTCCATCTATAGCCACATTAGTTTCACCTGCGGTAAATTTTCTTCCAAGCTTCGTAGGGTTCTTTGTGCGATATAGGTTGCTTTCGAGAGACTTGTCAACATGTTACACAAGGATGGTAAAGGCGAGAGATGAATAGTTGTGGCAGGTGCCCTATGTAGGAAGAAAGACTGACCTTGAGAAAGATAAAAAGTACATAGCAACTTTTAGCTTTAGACCCTCAGATTTGTAACGTATGGATAAGCTAAGTAGAGGAGAGACGACTAATCATCTTAGTATATACACTAGGTATCAAGGTTAACATCTGTTTATCTTGGAAAGATAGTTCGACTACATTAGATACCCTCTAGCATAGTAAGTGATCGAGGTCCTATCTTTACTAGTGGGTTTTAGAAATGGAGGCCAAGAAGCTTCGCAATCGTGAAGATTAATTAGTTAAGGTACAGTGGAGTGAAGCATAAGAAGATGCGACGCGGGAGACTGAAGATAAGACACACGTATCATACCCTTTTTCTTAAGGATATATCCTTGATCTTTTTAGAGGAATCTTATGCATACTCGTTTCTATCTTTTTAGGTATATCCTCTAGGTCATATCTTTGATCCTTAGGTTGGTATAAACCAATGGTTGAAACATGTGTTTGAGACATGTTATGTTTGGTGGATGCAAGTGGATGAAAGTGTTTGCTAGGGGTTGCCCGTGGATGCATTTACACACATTAGGCACTAGATCGGCTCAGTCACCTTTTCATATTGCATATGGATCCAAGTACATATGTTTGTATATCGATTAAAAATTGATGTGTTATCATATGGATGTTGCATATGGATGGATGAATATGCACGCATATAGTATTTTCATGGCTAGGGATGCTTGCATACATATTGGACACATGACACTCTCATAATTCGCATTAAGGAGGTCAACTGAATCAGTAGATCGCCAGATTTTGCATTAGATACGAACATATACACACACTATGCATATGAACATGAAAGCATTAGAAGTCTTGTAAGGATTATGGATGCCTATGTTTGATGATTGAGTAGATGGACGATTGGATGGTAGGATATACGTTCTCCTTGACTTGAAGATTTCGGGGACGAAATCCTTTAAGGAGGGGAGAATGTAACACCCCGAATTTTCTGTTAACATTATAATAACAAATTAAATAATACTTAATTTAAAACGTGAGAATTAAGTAAAACGGACATCACCATTGCATTTGTCTCCGAATTTTGCTTGAGATGGAGTCCGAGTTTGCATAAAACGGATAACATTTGAAGAAGATATCTTTGAATTAAATATTGCAGCAAAACATGAAAAAAAAAGAATGAGAAAAGAATAGTGTCTAGCATTGTTCTAAGGTGTATATGCAAAAAGACTTAGTAGCTCATTTGGTTAGAACATGTGACTTGCATACAAGAGATACAGAGTTCGATCCTTTCTAGCGCCATATTTTTGTTTCAGGGGAATGGCTAAAAAAGCGGCTTAGTGTGAACGCGGTTCTAAAAGTGGTTTAGTGTTAAAATGGTTAATTAGGAAGATGGATAAAAAAGAAAAAATAAACAAATATATATACACATATATATTAGCATTAAAATGGTTATTTTTAATATAATGTTATATTAGCATTAAAAAAGTCATTTTTAGAATAATGTTTTATTTAAAATAAGATTATCATTTTAGTGATAAATTTGTCGTATTTGTTAGAAATCAATTGTGTCGTATATGTTAGAAATCAAGGTTGCCATTTATATCAGAAAAAATATATCCTATATGTTAGGGATCATATTATGTAAATTAACCCATCATATATGTTAGGGATAATATTTGGCAAATTAACATGTCACTTATGTTATAATATGTTATGTTAACATAGAAATTGTCTGTTATTTGAATAAAATTGTCATGTTGTCATAAATGTGTTATTAGAATAAATTGGTCATTTTGTCATAAATGGGTTATTAGAATAAATTAAAAATGTCGTGAGAAAAAAAAAGAAAATTTATGTTAGAATTAAAAATGACATTTATGTTAGGATTCAAAAAAATGTCAATTACGTTAGATTAGAAATGTCCTTATATTGGAATGGTCATTAGATTAAAATGCTATTTATTAGGGAATGTCATTAGATTAGAAATATTCATTTATTGGTTTCTTCTGAGATGGATGGCCTTGATGGATCCTAGCTTGAACGGACGGCTCTAATTAAATTGAAAATCTATATAAGCAACCCAAGATTCAAACCTAAAATCTAATCAAAAATAAGAACAATGGCCGTCATGCTGTCACTCCAAAGCCTAGAGTAGCCGCAACAAAGTAGAAGCTAAGTGAAGATAATCAAATCAATTCAACTTAAGTCTAATCTAATCTTAACAACGAATTCAACATCAAAGGCGTGCTAATCAAATTTAGAACTCAGATTTCAGAACCCAAGAATTCCTTTAAATAGTAAGTATGGTTATTTTTCAGTTATGAATGAAATAAAGATGTGATTTGCAATGGAATGTAAATAGAATTCGTATCATGTTATGTGCGAAATTGATTCAAGTTATTCATATCTATTTAATCATGTTATATGCGAAATTGATTCATGATTATTTAAGAGTTATTGTGGATTTATTATGAGTATTTTTGCGGCCATGTTGTATGTGAATCTACGATCGAATTACTATTGTTGAAAGCTTTTAAATAAGCATATGTATTATTTGTTTGGCGATGACATGTTATGTACTTATGTATTGTATGTAAGTTTTTGGGATTTTGCAATCCTTATGCAAAATTAGACGATGCCATCATGTCATAACACATGCAAACCATAGGCTTAACATGACTGTGTAAACCTTCATAATGGATCCATTTGCTTTTATGATAAATCTACAACTTTTATGTTAACATATGTTAGATATATATACTCTTATGTTAAATCTACAATTTTTATGTTAGTAGACTCATATGCTTTTATGACAAATCTACAACTTTTATGTTAGTAGACACATATGTTAGACTCATATGCTTTTATGACAAATCTACATCTTTCATGTTAGTAGACACATAAGTTAGACTCATATGCTTTTACGACAATTCTACAACTTTTATGTTAGTAGACACATACGTTAGACTCATATGCTTTTATGAACAACTTTTATGTTATGATTCATGTTGCATAAATTAAGTTTGCAAGTTCATAATTAAAAGTATATTGTTCCTTGCCCATTCAAGAGACACCTATTAATTTAGATCCTATTTCAATGCAAACTTACCTCTACATGACATGTTTAAATTGTGTAAATTCATATGCTATGATTTAGAATAGTTGGATCTAAAAGTACAAGTTCCCCTTTTTATGCTAAGTTAATTTTGTACATGTTTATGATTCATGTTGCAAGTTCATCATCACATGAAGAACCTATATGTCACATATGTTATGTTGTTAGAATAATTCATGTTTTTCTCTTTTCCCTTTTATGTTTATAAGTTGGGCTAAAATGTATAGCCCAACGTTCCTTGTAATTTTGCAAACGTAAATGCGGGGGATATCGTGGGGATTAACATGAAAATATATGAAAATTGGCATGTTTGGCACATGCCAAATATTGATGACATTTAATGGTATAAATTTTATATACCAAACACGATGAACTTGATTAGAGGGAAAGTGGGCCATGTCAACAAATATTTGACAAATTTACATATAAATATAGAAGGATAAAAAGGGAAATATTAGAAAAGACGAATATGCTTAACCCGAGGTTGGATTGAGTTGTGATGTAAACCTGCCCGGACCCGCCCGGCTGTCCAGTAATCACAACAATACCTATCCAATGTGGGAGGTTAAGGCATTGAGCCCAATAAAGACGCGAGGTTAGACTTAGTTGTGGCGTAAGACTGCCCGGAAGCGCCTGGCATACAGGCAGCCACAACAATACCTGTCTAATGTGAGTGGTTGGTACTTTAATAAGACAATTAAAGCTAAGCTAGAATTGGTAGGGTTAAGTCAATTAAATAAATACTTAACCAAATTTAACATGTTAACTAGACTAGAAGGTGGGGTTAAGTAAACTTAATACACTTAACCAAATTTTACATGTTAACTAGATTAGAAGGTGGGGTTAAGTAAAATTAGAATACTTAACTATTATAACATGTTAATTAGACTAGTGGGTGAGGTTAAGTAAGTTTAGAACACTTAACCGTTATAACATGTTAGTGAAACAGATGGTAGGGTTAAAGTTAACTAAGGTAACACTTAGCCAATATATATATATATATATATATATATATAACATGGTGAATGAACAGGGTTAATTTAATAAATCACACTTAACCAATCCAACGTGATAAGTGAGAAAGGTTAAGTTAATAGGAAACACTTAACCAACATGACAAGACGAGTAGGAGGGTCAAGTAATTATCGGGTTGGTGGGTAATATTAGTAAATATTGGCCCACAAACTTAACCATTAATAAACATAATTGAATCAGTAAGAGGGTTAAGTACATATCGGGATGGTGGGTAATATCAGTAAATATAGGCCCACTGACTTAACCATTAATAAACATGCTTGAATCGGTGGGAGGTTTAAGTACATCACGGGTAGGTGGGTAATATCTGTATATATAGGCCCTCTAACTTAACCAGTAGTAACGAGGACCCATTTCAGCAGTAACCCAATTAGGTATCATGGTACCCTGAAACTAGGCAGGGTGGGCCACGATTACTGGGCTGATTGTAAGTGGTCAAAAACGACGGCGGTGGGTGCACAGTGTGGGTTCTAACGGGGTGCAGGCGTGCACACACTTCAGAGCAGACAAACATGGCATTGGGGCACCAGTAGTATAACCTATGTATTCTAGAATTGTGTCGGTCCATCACCATGGGTCTTGATACACCCCATGGTGGGACCAGCATAGGTATCTACAATTCTTGGGGGTCGTATGACACACGTGACACATGCGTGCAGGTAGGGAGCCGATCGATAGGGTAGTAAGGGTACATCTAACATATTCATGGCAATTGGGCTGATTTAGGTGGAATCCTCAAAATAGATGTACACCTGGCTACCACAACTGCGGGGATTGGGATCGTATTTATACAGATTACTAGTTGGGACACTAGTTAGGAGGTGCAGAGATATAGAATGAGGTGCGATAGTATATTCGGTTTAAACCGTCTTACCTTGGTTGATGATACTGTCTTGTTTACAGTTTATTCTTATCATGATCTTTCTCTTATTCATGCACTGAAGAGTCACTAGACTTACTCAGGCTTTATGTCTGACTCTATTTTTCTTTCGTCTTCTTTCCTTCTGTTCCCTCCTCCCCCCTAGGTCCGCAAGGGAGGGAATATTCCAGCTTAGTCAGACTCTTTGCTAGCTTCAAGATAGTGGATGTATGATTTGGATTCTCTTTCCTTGGATTATGGCTTTGGATACATTATATGGGGACTTATGCTATTTTGTTTTATTTTATGCTTCTTCATGGATAATCAAGACAGACATTATGATGTAATGGTTTGAAAGTTTGTTTTAAGACAATTTGTTGTAATACTTTTGTTATGAACCAAATTTAAATAAATAACTGTTTTCTTTTCCGCTGCTTATTTATATCTGTCTTGTAAATTATCTGTGTCTTTTACCTATAACCCTCCACCAAAGTTAAGGCATTCCCTTTGTGAGTGACCTTAATGGAGGTGGGGTGTTTCACTTGGTATCAGAGCAGAAGGTTACCGGATCAGGTGAAAAGATTTGAAAAATTATTTTCAAAATGGTTTTTAAAGAAGGATTTTCGAAAGAAAAGTTTTATTTTAAAGGCATATTCCCCAAAGCCATATGCACCATCTTTTGATCCTCTGCTTGATTCCTTGTTTCTTTCTTTCTTGAGTCTCTGAGGCTCCTGGCTTTCTAGGAGGCAACCTCATCGCAGCAAGGTTTCATAGGCTTGAAGACACTACGACACCGGTCAAAGGGAGAAAAAGTGCGCAACCTCCATCTATAGCCACATTAGTTTCACCTGCGGTTAATTTACTTCCAAGCTTCGTAGGGTTCTTTGTGCGATAGAGGTAGCTTTCGAGAGACCTGTCAACATGTTACACAAGGATGGTAAAGGCGAGAGATGAATAGTTGTGGCAGGTGCCCTAGGTAGGAAGAAAGACTGACCTTGAGAAAGGTAAAAAGTACATAGCAACTTTTAGCTTTAGACCCTCAGATTTGTAACGTGATAGATAAGCTAAGTAGAGGAGAGACCTCTAATCATCTTAGTATATACACTAGGTATCAAGGTTAACATCTGTTTATCTTGGAAAGATAGTTCGACTACATTGGATACCCTCTAGCATAGAAGTGATCGAGGTCCTATCTTTACCAGTGGGTTTTAGAAATTGAGGACAAGAAGCTTCGCAATCATGAAGATTAATTAGTTAAGGTACAGTGGAGTGAAGCACAAGAAGATGCGACATGGGAGACTGAAGATAAGACACGCGTATCATACCCTTTTTCTTAAGGATATATCCTTGATCTTTTTATAGGAATCTTATGCATACTCGTTTCTATCTTTTTAGGTATATCCTCTAGGTCATATCTTCGATCCTTAGGTAGGTATAAACCAATGGTTGAAACATGTGTTTGAGACATGTTATGTTTGGTGGATGCAAGTGGATGCAAGTGTTTGCTAGTGGTTGCTCGTGGATGCATTTACACACATTAGGCACTAGACCGGCTCAGTCACTTTTTCATATTGCATATGGATCCAAGTGCATATGTTTGTATATGGATTAAAAATTGATGTGTTATAATATGGATGTTGCATATGGATGAATGAATATGCACGCATATAGTATTTACATGGCTAGGGATGCTTGCATACATATTGGACGCATGACACTCTCATAATTCGCATTAAGGAGGTCAACTGAATCAATAGACCGCCTGATTTTGCATTAGATAAGAACATATACACACACTATGCATATGAACATGAAAGCATTAGAAGTCTTGTAAGGATTATGGATGCCTATGTTTGATGATTGAGTAGATGGACGATTGGAAGGTAGGATATACGTTCTTCTTGACTTGAATATTTCGGGGACGAAATCCTTTAAGGAGGGGAGAATGTAACACCCCGTATTTTCGGTTAACATTATAATAACAAATTAAATAATACTTAATTTAAAACATGAGAATTAAGTAAAACGGACATCACCATTGCGTTCGTCTCGGAATTCTGCTTGAGATGGAGTCCGAGTTTGCGTAAAACGGATAACGTTTGAAGAAGATATCTTTGAATTAAATATTGCAGCAAAACATGAAAAAAAAAGACTTAGTTGCTCATTTTGTTAGAACATGTGACTTGCATACAAGAGGTACAGAGTTCGATCCCCGCTAGCGCCATATTTTTGTTTTAGGGGAATAGCTAAAAAAGCGGTTTAGTGTGAACGCGGTTCTAAAAGTGGTTTAGTGTGAAAATGATTAATTGGGAAGATGGATAAAAAAGAAAAAATAAATATATATATATACATATATATTAGCATTAAAATGGTTAGTTTTAATATAATGTTATATTAGCATTAAAAAGGTCATTTTTAGAATAATGTTTTATTTAAAATAAGATTATCATTTTAGTGATAAATTTGTCGTATTTGTTAGAAATCAATTGTGTCATATATGTTAGAAATCAAGGTTGCCATTTATATCAAAAAAAAAAAAATCCTATATGTTAGGGATCATATTATGTAAATTAACCCATCATATATGTTAGGGATCATATTTGGCAAATTAACTTGTCACTTATGTTAGAATATGTTATGTTAACATAGAAATTGTCTGTTATTTGAATAAAATTGTCATGTTGTCATAAATGTGTTATTAGAATAAAGTGGTCATTTTGTCATAAATGGGTTATTATAATAAATTAAAAATTTCGTGAGAAAAAAAAAGTACATTTATGTTAGAATTCAAAATGACATTTATGTTAGGATTCAAAAAAATGTCATTTACGTTAGGTTAGAAATGTCCTTATATTGGAATAGTCATTAGATTAAAATGCTATTTATTAGGGAATGTCATTAGATTTGAAATATTCATTTATTGGTTTCTTCTGAGATGGATGGCCTTGATGGATCCTAGCTTGAACGGTCGGCTCTAATTAGATTGAAAATCTATATAAGTAACCCAAGACTCAAACCTAAAATCTAATCAAAAATAAGAACAATGGCCGTCATGCTGTCACTCCAAAGCCTAGAGTAGCTGCCACAAAGTAGAAGCTAAGTGAAGATAATCAAATCAATTCAACTTAAGTCTAATCTAATCTTAACAACGAATTCAACATCAAAAGCATGCTAATCAAATTCAGAACTCAGATTTCAGAACCCAAGAATTCCTTTAAATAGTAAGTATGGTTATTTTTCAGTTATGAATGAAATAAAGATGTGATTTCCAGTGGAATGTAAATAGAATTCGTATCATGTTATGTGTGAAATTGATTCATGTTATTCATATCTATTTAATCATGTTATTTGCGAAATTGATTCATGATTATTTAAGAGTTATTGTGGATTTATTATGAGTATTTTTGCGGCCATGTTGTATGTGAATCTACGATGGAATTACTATTATTGAAAGCTTGTAAATAAGCATATGTATTATTTGTTTGGCGATGTCATATTATGTACTTATGTATTGTATGTAAGTTTTTGGGATTTTGCAATCCTTATGCAAAATTAGACGATTCCATCATGTCATAACACATGCAAACCATAGGCTTAACATGACTGTGTAAACCTTCATAATGGATCCATTTGCTTTTATGATAAATCTACAACTTTTACGTTAACATATGTTAGATCTATATGCTCTTATGTTAAATCTACAATTTTTATGTTAGTAGACTCATATGCTTTTATGACAAATCTACAACTTTTATGTTAGTAGACACATATGTTAGACTCATATGCTTTTATGACAAATCTACAATTTTCATTTTAGTAGACACATATGTTAGACTCATATGCTTTTACGACAAATCTACAACTTTTATGTTAGTAGACACATATGTTAGACTCATATGCTTTTATGACAAATCTACAACTTTTGTGTTAGTAGACACATATGATAGACTCATATACCTTTTATGTTAAGATCTATGCTAGTTGATTCAACCCCTATGCATGTTCACTACTACATGTTTAATTAGGGTTGGCGTAGTTTTATGAACAACTTTTATGTTATGATTCATGTTGCATAAATTAAGTTTGCAAGTTCATAATTAAAAGTATATTGTTCCTTGCCCATTCAAGAGACACCTATTAATTTAGATCCTATTTCAATGCAAACTTACCTCTACATGACATGTTTAAATTGTGTAAATTCATATGCTATGATTTAGAATAGTTGGATCTAAAAGTACAAGTTCCCCTTTTTATGCTAAGTTAATTTTGTACATGTTTATGATTCATGTTGCAAGTTCATCATCACATGAAGAATCTATATGTCACATACGTTATGTTGTTAGAATAATTCATGTTTTTCTCTTTTCCCTTTTATGTTTATAAGTTGGGCTAAAATGTTTAGCCCAACGTTCCTTGTAATTTTGCAAACGTAAATGCGGGGGATATCGTCGGGATAAACATGAAAATATATGAAAATTCGCATGTTTGGCACATGCCAAATATTGACGACATTTAATGGTATAAATTTTATATACCAAACATGATGAACTTGATTAGAGGGAAAATGGGCCATGTCAATAAATATTTGTCAAATTTACATATAAATATAAAAGGATAAAAAGGGAAATATTAGAAAAGACGAATATGCTTAACCCGAGGTTGGATTGAGTTGTGATGTAAACCTGCCCGGACCCGCCCGGCTGTCCAGTAATCACAACAATACCTATCCAATGTGGGAGGTTAAGGCATTGAGCCCAATAAAGACCCGAGGTTAGACTGAGTTGTGGCGTAAGACTGCCCGGAACCGCCCGGCATACAGGCAGCCACAACAATACCTGTCTAATGTGAGTGGTTGGTACTTTAATAAGACAATTAAAGCTAAGCTAGAATTGGTAGGGTTAAGTCAATTAAATAAATACTTAAGCAAATTTAACATGTTAACTAGACTAGAAGGTGGGGTTAAGTAAACTTAATACACTTGACCAAATTTAACATGTTAACTAGACTAGAAGGTGGGGTTAAGTAAAATTAGAATACATAACTATTGTAACATGTTAATTAGACAAGTGGGTGAGGTTAAGTAAGTTTAGAACACTTAACCGTTATAACATGTTAGTGAAACAGATGGTAGGGTTAAAGTTAGCTAAGGTAACACTTAACCAATATATATATATATATATATATATATATATATATATATATAACATGGTGAATGAACAAGGTTAAGTTAATAAATCACACTTAACCAATCAAACATGATAAGTGAGAAAGGTTAAGTTAATAGGAAACACTTAACCAACATGGCATGACGAGTAGGAGGGTTAAGTACATA
The DNA here is from genome assembly GCA_030737875.1 of Allium sativum. Lineage (NCBI taxonomy): Eukaryota > Viridiplantae > Streptophyta > Magnoliopsida > Asparagales > Amaryllidaceae > Allium > Allium sativum. The sequence continues at coordinate 501,408,333 of CM060926.1, read as the reverse complement.
TCGGGTTGGTGGGTAATATCAGTAAATATAGGCCCACAAACTTAACCATTAATAAACATACTTGTATCAGTAAGAGGGTTAAGTACATATCGGGATGTTGGGTAATATCAGTAAATATATGCCCACAGACTTAACCATTAATAAACATGCTTGAATCGGTGGGAGGGTTAAGTACATCACGGGTAGGTGGGTAATATCTGTATATATAGGCCCTCAAACTAGGCAGGGTGGAGCACGATTACTGGGCTGATTGTAAGTAGTCAAAAACGACGGCGATGGGTGTACAGTGTGGGTTCTAACGGGTTGCGGGCGTGCACACACTCCGGAGCAGACAAACAGGGCACTGGGGCACCAGTAGTATAACCTATGTATTCTAGAATTGTATCGGGCCGCCACCATGGGTCTTGATACACCCCATGGTTGGACCAGCATAGGTATCTTCAATTCTTGGGGGCCGTATGACACACGTGACACATGCGTGCAGGTAGGGAGCCGATCGATAGGGTAGTAAGGGTACATCTAACATATTCATTGCAATTGGGCTGATTGAGGTGGAATCCTCAAAATAGATGTACACCTGAAGGCTACCACAACTGCGGGGATTGGGATCGTATTTATACAGATTACTAGTTGGGACACTAGTTAGGAGGTGCAAAGATATAGAATGGGGTGCGATAGTATATACGGTTTAAACCGTCTTACCTTGGTTGATGATACTGTCCTGTTTACAGTTTATTCCTATCATGATCATTCTCTTATTCATGCACTGAAGAGTCACTAGACTTACTCAGGCTTTATGTCTGACTCTATTTTTCTTTCGTCTTCTTTCCTTCCGTTTGCCCCCCACCCCAGGTCCGCAAGGGAGGGAATATTCCAGCTTAGTCAGACTCTTTGCAAGCTTCAAGATAATGGATGTATGATTTGGACTCTCTTTCCTTGGATTTTGGCTTTGGATACATTCTATGGGGAATTATGCTATTTTGTTTTATTTTATGCTTCTTCATGGATAATCAAGACAGAGATTATGATGTAATGGTTTGAAAGTTTGTTTTAAGACAATTTGTTGTAATACTTTTGTTATGAACCAAATTTAAGTAAATGACTGTTTTCCTTTCCGCTGCTTATTTATATCTGTCTTGTTAATTTTCTATGTCTTTTACCTATAACCCTCCACCAAAGTTAAAGCATTCGCTTTGTGAGTGACCTTAATGGAGGTCGGGTGTTTCACTGGTAAAAAGCAGCCTGGTGCCAAGGATGAACCGTCGAGCGTCAAATATACAAAAAAGAACAAGCACAAGCACAAGAGGAAGAAACATGATTAGTGTTGGCAACCTTAGTAGGAGTTACTGTTATTTTGGTAGTGTAGGCCGATAGTTTACGCGAGTACGACCCTCGCTTTTGGTTTTTCAAGACACGGTGTGGTTCTCATGTACACCCTGTCATTAATAAGTAAAAGATTTAGACACGTAGTTCGTTTAGTGTGTGTGTGTGTGAAAATGAAATATGAATTAGTAAAGATCGTTGTTTATGTTAAGTGTTCAGATGTTCTTTATATGTTTTCTATCGTCCTGTACTTGCATAAGCAGACTTATCGTTACACTTGCCACAAAAGCGATTAGGGGCCGTCTCTGGGTAAATTATTCCAGAGAGGTGAGGTGGAGCGCTGGTTTCAGTAAGTTTCCCTCAGCTCAGGAAATCCGTATTTTGCAAAACTAGGATGTGCGCCTGATGTTTTGGGTGGCTCAGGGTTAAACCTAAGTATAGTGAAGGCGTAGGGCGTCGCGTTGTGCGGTCCGCCAGGTGGGTGGCTCTCCCGTCGTTCATCGGGTTGAGGCGAGCCACTAGACGTCGTTTATTCGCCAGCGTAGTTTTCAGCTCCGATCATCAACTCATAAGGTCTGATCTTGGCCATGGGCTGCCCCTAAGCCTTGAGAGCTAAGGGGGAGGAAACGATTTAAGGTCGGTCTTGGTGCTGCGCCAAGATTCGACCGGCACCCGCAACCAGAGAAGAGAGATTTGCATCGATCTCAGTCGGTCGCTGAGTGGCGCTAAGTCGCCTGGACTAGGGCGCGGAACAATTTATCCTTGGCCTCGACACTGGGCCGAGGTTCGAGTTAGTGGTTGTTTATACTCGGTCGCGCCGTGGGATGGCGATTCGAGTAGCGTTGCCGGCTCTCGTGCTCGGGGTGCCGAGCATAGCCAAGTGTTTCAGACTCGATGTTGCCTCGAGGTTGGAACGGCATCTCCGGCTCCCATGCATGGGTGCCGATGTAGCGGTTGCAGGCGTGAATCGAGCCGGTTGTCGGTACTAACAAGATGCATTACATGAGAAGTAAACAACATGGAGATAGGAAACAGAACATCATTTCTACTAATAACTTTGGCGGTAACAACCTTTACAATGCCTTGAATTTCTTCAAAAACAAAACATCGTTGAAAAGCATAAAAAAATATGAATTGAGTTATGTAAAGTAGCGGTGGATGTGACATCCCATCTCCATTAAAGTCACTCACAAAGGGAATGCCTTAATTTTGGTGGAGCGTTTATTGTGTATAGAACAGAAAAGTAAACAAGACAGATAAATACATTGGTACTTGGAAAGTAAAAAAAAAACAACTTTTATTGCAGCGGAGAAATAGTTTGGTTACATCATATCAAAAACCAACTACAAAACCAAATACACTTATTATCCATCTTGACAAATAAGTTCTGATTACATAGAATACAATACATAACCCCAACATAAAATAGCCATAAATAAGATAGGCTGAACTTTACTTCAGCAATCCAAGCAACTTCCAAAAGGAAGAGATAAAGCTGTCCAAATCAAGCTCCACTAGTACTAGTCCCACCCTGAGCACCAGGGGGGTGGGAGAAAGGAAGAAAAGACGTGGAAATAAAGGGGTCAGACATAAAGTCTAGCGAGTGCAATAACTTTAACAATATAATCATTAAAGCAACTAGGATAATGCATAATCTGGTAAATAAGGAAATGACTATGAATAAATGAGCATGGCAGAGCAAACAAAGGGAATAAGATGAACAAAGATAACGTTAAAGGCGCACCTAATCACTATAAGATAATTACTACATTGCACCACAGCAAACACCCTAAAAGTTGATCCCCACCTACAAAACTTAGTAGTCATAATAGTAGTTTCGCGTACCCCTAACTGTCTACATAGGTGTCGCCTGCCCCTATCTCCACTAGGTGTGCCCACTACCCCCATGCAATCGGCTCCCTAACTCGTAGACACCCATGCTGGCCCCATAGGGGGGTGTATCACTCCCCAAAGTGGCAACCTGATACCACCAAAGATGCACAACTTATATCTACATGATGCAACAACGTTTTACCTACCAGCCCGGGCCCACGCACGCACATGACCCCGTTGGACTTGCGTTGCCACCGCTAACCCGTTTTGACCTCTTACAATCAAATCCAATAAGCGTGTCCCGTCCTCGACTTGGGTTGAGCTCACAAAGATACTTAATGGGTTACTGGTTTGAAAAGGGTCCCTCCCATGCAAGACACAAGCTTTCCACCTATGCTTGGTCCCCACTAAGGTTTCCCACTTAACCTCATTTTTATTCATGTCTTCTTACATGTTTCAACTTGGTTAAGTGCATCTAATCGTATTTCACATGCCACCCAAGGCACCCACTTAATTTCACATGCCACCCAAGGCACCCACTTAACCCCCCCATGTCCCACCATATGTTTATCTGGTTAAGTGTTACTTAATTCATTAGAACCGTAACCTTGTAAAGACCTCCCACATTAGATAGGCATTTGCGGTTGCTGGATTAGCCGGGCGGGTCCGGGCAGTCTTATACCGAAAACGAGCCTAACCTCGTGTCTTTACAACTGTTACGCATTTAATTCATGCCTTTGACCTCTCACATTAGACTGGAATTTGTGGCGGCTGGATTTGCCGGGCGGGTCCGGGCAGTCTTACACAACAAAAGAGTCTAACCTCGTGTCTTAGGCGGTTTATTATTACACATCATTATTTAACCCCAAATTGGATTAGTATCCCTATTCAAATTTGTAAATAAATTCCAAATTTATTTATGTCCATAATTGTCTCTCAAAATTATGTCCATAAATACCAATTATGCCAATTAATGTCTTAAATTAATTATATGCCTTTTAAGGCTATTTATGCCAATTTCACCATTTTTATGTATATTCAATATTATCCCATCATCCCCACGCTATTCGTATGTTGTCATATGACATATGTTAGACTTGCTAATAGTCTAACTCATAAAAAGAAAAACAACATCACATAACACATAAAATAGATCTAAGGATCATGACATAAGATTACATAGCCAATAACTTGCATTTGAATTTCATTCAAACTAGCATATGATACAAAACTAGCATAGGTGATGGACATAATCTTGCATAGTTTATGTACTCCTATAGATCCAAACATAAAGGTGTGAACTTGCATATGGATCTAAACATAAAAGTGTAATCTTGCTTATGGATCTAATAATAAAGGTGTGAAATTGCATATGGATATAAACATGTAGATTAATGCCGCATAAACTAGCATGTGTATATAAATGTTTCACATATATTTTAACAACCCAAACTTGCATAAAGTTGAAATAAGAATATATGATCCAATCACCACAAACTTGCATAAGATATAAGATTCAACTTGCATAGGATTCACATAAGAACTAACATATGATCCAACTTGCATAAAATTCACATAAGAACTAACATATGATCCAACTTGCATAAAATTCCCATAAGAACTAGCATGCATATAATTTACATCACATGATTCACAATCATATTCTTATGATCCCAATTATATCTTATCATAACTAAATTAACGAATTATCTTGTGAAAGCTATCATACTCATAATCAAAAAGAATAGTCTTGTCTTTCTTGAATCTGTATTCTGAAATTGATTTGACTCGCCTTTGAAGTAGACAATTTCGTTGTTGTTGTTGTTGTTGTTGTTGTTGTTGTTGTTATAGACTTGAGTTAAATTGAGTTAATTAGCTTTTCTTTGCTCCTAGTTAGTGGCGGCTACTCTAGGTTGCGGGGTGATAGCATGACGACCATGGTTCTAATTTTTATTAGGTTTAGGGTTTGAGTATACATGTGTTTATATAGAGATTAGGATTAGTTTAGGCCATCCGATCATCCTAGAAGCAACATAAACCATCCAAAAAGCCAACTCAGCCCTAATGACTCAGCAGCAGCTCAGAATTGGGCTTAATTCAAATCTGCCCGAGGGGGTTAGGTCGACCACCAGGTCGACCCCTAGGTCGACCCCCAGGTCTACCTATAGGGTAGGTCGACACTAAGGTCGACCCCCTGGTCGACCTGGTTTGGGGCGGGAAATTTCCCGCCCTGCCCAGTTCTGAGTCTGAATTCGTTTTTGAATTTAAATTGGAACTTCTGGAAACTTCCGACAGCCATAACTTCTTCATACGAAGTCCAATTTACGCAGACTCAGACTCTATCTCAACCAGAATTCCGAGACGAACACAATGGCGTAAGCAATTTCCCTTCATTCTTACATTTAAAATTAATTATTCCTCAATTCGCTAGTTTAATGTTAACAGAAAACATGGGGTGTTACATTCTCCCCTCCTTAAAGGTTTTCGACCCCGAAATCTTCAAGTACGAAAATACATATCCTACCATCCAATCGTCCATCTACTCAATCATCAAACACAGGCATCCATTGTCCTTAAAAGACTTCTAATGCTTTCATGGTTATATGCACAGTGTGTGTACATGTCTGTATCTAATGCAAAATCAGGCGGTCTACTGATTCAGTTGACCTCCTTAATGCAAATTATGATATTGTCATGCGTCCATTACGTATGCAAAAGATTCCTAATGATACATATTATTTCTACATGCGTGCACAACCATTCATCCGAATGCAGCATCCATATGATAACACAACCATTATACATCCATTAACCTAAATAAGCACATTTATATGCAGCATGAAAGTGATTGAGCCGATCTAGTGCCTAATGTGTGTATATGCATCCACGAGCAACCACTAGAAAACACTTGCATCCACTAGCATCCATCAATCATAACATGTTTCACATACATTTTTACATCCATTGGTCTCTACCTAAGGATAAAGAATATGACCGAGGAGATACACTAAAAAGGTAGATACAAGCTTGAATAATCTTAAGGAAAAAGAGATCAAAGATGTACCCTCAAAAAGAAAAGTGTAGGCTACACGTATTTTGGCCTCAGTCTCCCAAGTCGCGTCTTCCTCGGTGTTGCTCCATTGAACTTTGACAAGCTTAACTTCATGGTTGCGTAGCTTTTTGACTTCCATCCCCAAGATATGAGTTGGAACTCTCCTCATAATCTCTTCTCATTCCACTTCAACTTCCTCTAGTATGGTTAGCTCCACAACTTCTGCCGACTCATGTAAGCACTTTCGTAGCTGAGAGACATGAAAATCATTAGGAACTCCATTCAGTCTTTCAGGCAGCTCTACTCTGTAGGCCATCGTCCCAACCCTTTCGATGATAGGAAATGGTCCTACAAATCGTGGTGCCAACTTTCCTATGGACCCAAAGCGGATGACATTCCTCAAGGGAGATACTTTAAGGAACACCTTATCCCCAACCTCAAACTCAAGGTCGGTCCTTCTATTGTCTGCGTAGGATTTATGTCTATCTTGGGTTGTCTTCATTCTCCTTCGTATCAAGTCCACTTTCTCTGAAGTCTCTCTAATCATGTCCGGCCCAAGTATAAGTTTATCTGTGGACTCCCACCAACAAGTTGGCGATGGACATGGCCTTCCATATAAAGCTTCGAAGGGTGCCATGCCTATAGTGGCTTGGTAGCTATTGTTATAAGTGAATTACACCAAAGGGAGATGATCCTCCCAAGATCCTCCAAAGTCAAGAATGCACAGTCTCAAAAGATCTTCCAGTACTCTGTTCACCCTTTCCGTCTGACCATCGGTTTGAGGGTGATAGGCTGTGCTTAAACATAGCTGTGTGCCTACAGGCTCTTGCAAACTCTTCCAGAACTCGCTTGTAAAGATAGGATCTCGATCACTCACTATGCTAGAGGGTATTCCATGGAGTCGAACTATCTCCTTAAGATAAATGGAGGCTAAAGACGTGGCGGTCCTCCTACTCTTGACAGGTATAAAATGAGCACTTTTCGTGAGCATTTCCACTATTACCCAAATACTGGTATTGCCCCTCCTAGACCTAGGCAACCCATCAACAAAGTCCATCGAGATGCTTTCCCATTTCCATTGCGGAACTTCTAGAGGATGAACCAAACCACCAGGCTTCTTCTGCTCCGCCTTGACTTGCTGGCATATCATGCATTTCGAAACAAATTCAGCTACATCCCTCTTCATGCCATTCCAAAAGAAAACTTTCTTGATATCTTTATACATCTTGCCTCCACTGGGGTGTATGGTCATCTTGGAATGGTGTGCTTCTTCTAGAACCATCTTCACTAAATCTCTTGCTTGTGGGACGCATAGTCTTCCATCCCATCTCAACCAATCCTTATCATCGATGGACTATCTATTGAGGTGACTGGAAGTCTCTCCCCTAATCAACTTATCTATCACATCAACTAGCTGAGGGTCTTCACGTTGCGCGGTTCCTGTTGAGTCCAACAAAGTAGGCCGCACCTCTAGCATTGCCATCAAGCCGGTCACAAAATCAACAGAGGGTCTAAAATCAAAATTTGCTATGTACTCCAAGCTTTGACTTTCTACAAAGAGAGGACTTAAGGTCAGCTTCTTTCTACTTAAGGCGTCTGCTAATACATTGCCCTTGCCAGGAGTATAGGAGATCTCAAAGTCGTATGAGGCAAGAAACTCCATCCATCTTTGCCGCCTTAGATTGAGGTCTTTCTACGAGAAAAGGTACTTCAACGATTTATGGTCAGTATACAATTCAAATTTCTCACCTAAGAGATAGTGGCACCAACACTTAAGTGCAAAAACAATGGCTGCTAACTCTAGATCGTGGGTTGGGTTGTTTTTCTTATGCACTTTCAACTGCCTTCCACCATAAGCTAATACCTTCCCTTCTTGCATCAAAACAGCGCCTAGTCCCGTACCGCATGCATCTGTGTATTAGTAATGTCAAAACTGGGGCTATTGTCAGAGCCCTCTTCAACTGTTGGAAAGCGACTTCGCAATCCAAACCCTAAGTGAAATTCAGGTTCTTCTTCGTTAAACTTGTAAATGGAGATGAGATTTTCGCAAAATCTTTAATGAACTTGCGATAAAAGCCTGCTAGTCCAAGAAACTTCAGACTTCGGTCGCATTCTTTGGAACCTTCCAACCCTGGACCACAACTACTTTTGCGAGGTCTATAGCTAACCCTTCTTTGGACACCACATGCCCAAGAAATCTTACTTCTTCTCTCTAGAAGGGGCACTTGGAGAATTTTGATTTTAACTGATGTGCACAGAGAGTATCCATGACTTCCCTTAAATGCAAAGCATGATCTTCCTCATTCTTTGTGAAAACAAGAATATCATCTATGAAGACCACCACAAATTTATTGAGAAATTCCCGGAACACTCTATTCATCAAATCGACAAAATAAGCAGGTGCGTTTATCAAGCCGAAAGGCATGACGAGCCATTCGAAGAAACCGTCCGGGGTTTTGAACGCGGTCTTATCAATGCTATCTTCAGCCACTCTTAGCTGATGAAATCCGGTAGCCATATCTAATTGGGAGAAAACTGTTACACCTACAAGTTGATCGAACAAATCGTCTATTCTTGGCAGTGGGTGCCTATTCTTCTTGGTCATCTTGTTTAGCTCCCTATAATCAATGCATAGGCGAAGTGAACCGTCCGCTTTGGCTGCGAACACCACTGGAGCACCCCATTCCGAAATACTCCGCCTTATAAACCCTTTTTCTTGCAGCTCCTTAACTTTCTTGCTAAGCTCCTTTCTCTCCCTTGGAGCCAAGTGTCTAACGGGTAAAGCAACGGGTTTTGCGTTATCAACTAGGTATATGTAGAAGTCTATCTCCCGCTTCGGAGGCAAACGCTCTACTTCCTCAAAGACATTTGAGTACTTACGGACCACTCTAACAGACTGCAAATTCTCAACAGACACGTCAAGCTATTCTAGATAACTTAGCATAACAGAATTCATGGGATTACAAGAGATTTCGAGAGTGTTGCCCAAGTGAGTCATAAGCCTAACCTCTCTCTTTTCACAATCTAGGACGGCTCCATTACTGGATAACCAATCCATGCCCAGAATTAACCCATAGCCCGTGAAGCCCAAAACATAAGCATCACATCTAAACCCAACGCTAAGTACAGAAATTTCCAAATCCAAACAAATCATCGACAAATAGGCTGAGCCCCCAATTGGATTTAAAACAACTAAGGGATCCTCTACTATACTGGTGTTTAGGTGTAGTGACTCAACTAAAGCAGTAGATATAAAAGAGTGTGATGCACCAGAATCAAAGAGTGTGCGAACAGGATGATCAAAAAGATAAACTAAACTTTCAACGGAAATCGCTCTACCTCGTTCTTGCAGCGGTGGGGCCACGAGAGCCTGGACCTGCCCCCTTGCCTGCCCTGGTGCCATGAGAGCCTGAATCTGCCCTCCAGAGGTAGGCCCTGCCCTCTGCCCTTTCTTTTGGCAGTCCTTAATCAGATGTCCTGCCTCACCACAGTGGAAACAACCAGTTTTCTTCTTCTTCTTCCTACAGTCTTTGCTCAGATGGCCTGGTGTCCCACAATTAAAGCATCTTTTCTTTCCCTTGTCATTGTTGTCTTTACCACCCTTCTTGTTCTTATATTGCTGTTGTGGTTTCTTTTGATCCCCTTTCTTCTCAGGTGCCTTATTAGCATTAGCGCCTTTCTCCTCTTCATGCATAAGCGCCATGTCCACCAGTCTCTCAAAGGTGGCCCCGATAGGGATGTGGGTCATAGCTAACCCATGTAGCGGCTCGTTTAAACCCTTAATAAATCTCAGGGCCTTCTTTTCGGGTGTATTCACCAAGTCCAAGCCAAATCTAGCCAATTGATTGAACTTGTTGACGTACTCTTTTACTGAAAGATTTCCCTGCCTCAATGCCAAAAACCTTTCCATGTATAGATTCTCTTCGGCCCGTGAGAGAAACTTTTCCTCAAACCTACGGCTAGAATCCGGCCAAGTATCAACTGGACGCTCTCCATTAGTGACCTCCCACCAAAACGAGGCATCATCCTTCATTAACCAGGCAGCTAATTGGACCTTTCTTCCATCTTCTACCTCAAAGATTCCAAACAATTATTCCACCTCCTTTAGCCAATTTCGAGCTTCAACTAACAGCTCAGACCCGTGAAAAGATTTTCCGCCCATTGCCCGAAAGTCCTTGCATATCTTTGTGAAAGTATCAACATGGGGAGGAGGAGGAGGAGCATATGTTGGGCCTGCGATATTGGCCCTATCTTCCAGATACCTTCTAAACCATCCTGGTATCGGTATCCCCTCGGGAATTCCATACATGCTGAAAAGAAAATGAAGAGATTCAAACGGAGAATTCGAAAGAAAGATATATGGATCTTGGGGGTTTTGTTTTTAAAATAAACTTTTCTCTTGAAAATACTCTCCTTAAAACGTATTTTTGAAAGTATCCTTTATGAAAATGTATTTTGAAAAATAGTTTTTCAAAATATCTTATCTGTTCCGGTAACCTTAAGCTCTGATACCACGTGTGACACTCCATCTACATTAAGGTCACTCACAAAGGGAATGCCTTAATTTTGGTGGAGCGTTTATTGTTTATAGAACAAAAAAGTAAACAAGACAGATAAATGTATTGGTACTTGGAAAGTATAGAAAACAAATTTTATTGCAGTGGAGAAATAGTTTGGTTACATCACATCAAAAAACAACTACAAAACCAAATATACTTATTATCCATCTTGATAAATAAGTTCGGAGTACATAGAATAAAAGACATAACCCCAACATAAAATAGCCATAAATAAGATAGGCTGAACTTTACTTCAGCAATCCAAGCAACTTCCGAATGAAAGAGATAAAGCTGTCCAAATCAAGCTCCACTAGTACTAGTCCTACCCTGAGCACATTGGGGGGGAGAAAGGAAGAAAAGAGGTGGAAACAAAGGGGTCAGACATAAATCTGGCGAGTGCAATAACTTTAACAATATAATCATTAAAGCAACTAGGATAATGCATAAGCTGGTAAATAAGGAAATGACTGTGAACAAATGGGCATGACAGAGCAAACAAAGGAAATAAGATGAACAAAGATAACGTTAAAGGCGCACCTAATCACTATAAGATAATTACTACATTGCACCACACCAAACACCCTAAAGGTTGATCCCCACCTACTAAACTTAGTAATCATAATAGTAGTTTCGTGTACCCCTAGCTGTCTACATAGGTGCCGCCTGCCCCTGTCTCCACTAGGTGTACCCACTACCCCCATGCGATCGGCTCCCTAACTCGTAGATACCCGTGCTGGCCCCACAGTGGGGTGTATCACTCGACAAAGTGGCAACCCGATACCACCAAAGATGCACGGCTTATATCTACACGATGCAACAACGTCTTACCTACCAGGTCGGGCCCACGCACGTACATGACCCCGTTGGACTTGCGTTGCCACCGCTTACCCTTTTTGACCTCTTACAATCAAATCCAGTAAGCGTGTCCCGTCCTCCACTTGGGTCGAGCTCACAAAGATACTTAATGGGTTACTGGTTTGGAAAGGGTCCCTCCCATGCACGACACAAGCTTTCCACCTATGCTTGGTCCCCACTAAGGTTTCCCACTTAACCTCATTTTTATTCATGTCTTCTTACATGTTTCAATTTGGTTAAGTTCAACTAATCGTATTTCACATGCCACCCAAGGCACCCACTTAATTTCACATGCCACCCAAGGCACCCACTTAACCCCCCATGTCCCACCACATGTTTATCTGGTTAAGTGTTATGTAATTCATTAGAACCGTAAGCTTGTAAAGACCTCCCACATTAGACAGGCATTTGCAGTTGCTAGATTTGCCGGGCGGGTCCGGGTAGTCATATACCGCAAACGAGCCTAACCTCTTGTCTTTACAACTGTTACGCATTTAATTCATGCCTTTGACCTCTCACATTAGACTGGCATTTGTGGCGGCTGGATTTTCCGGGCGGGTCCGGGCAGTCTTACACAACAAAAGAGTCTAACCTCGTGTCTTAGGCGGTTTATTATTACACATCATTATTTAACCCCAAATTGGATTAATATCCCTATTCAAATCTTTAAATAAATTCCAAATTTATTTATGTCCATAATTGTCTCTCAAAATTATGTCCATAAATACCAATTTTGCCAATTAATGTCTTAAATTAATTATATGCCTTTTTAAGGCTATTTATGCCAATTTCACCATTTTAATGTATATTCAATATTATCCCATTGCCCCCACGCTATTCGTATGTTTTCATATGACATATGTTAGACTTGCTAATAGTCTAACTCATAAAAAGAAAAACAACATCGCATAACACATAAAATAGATCTAAGGATCATGACATAAGATTACATAGCCAATAACTTGCATATGAATTTCATTCAAACTAGCATAGGTGATGGACATAATATTGCATAGTTTATGTACTTCTGTAGATCAAAACATAAAGGTGTGAACTTGCATATGGATCTAAACATAAAAGTGTAATCTTGCTTATGGATCTAATCATAAATGTGTGAACTTGCATATGGATCTAAACATATAGATTAATGCCGCATAAACTAGCATGTGTATATACATGTTTCACATATATTTTAACAACCCAAACTTGCATGCATATCTTACTCACAATCATATTCTTATGATCTCAATTATATCTTATCATAGTTAAATTAACGAATTATCTTGTGATAGCTATCATACTCACAATCAAAAAGAATAGTCTTGTCTTTCTGGAATATGTATTCTAAAATTGATTTAGCTCGCCTTTGAAGTAGACAATTTCGTTGTTGTTGTTGTTGTTGTTATAGACTTGAGTTGAATTGAGTTGATTAGCTCTTCTTTGCTCCTAGATGGTGGCGGCTACTCTAGGTTGCAGGGTGATAGCATGACGACCATGGTTCTAATTTTTATTAGGTTTAGTGTTTGAGTCTACATGTGTTTATATAGAGACTAGGATTAATTTAGGCCATCTGATCAACCTAGAAGTAATCTGAACCATCCAAAAAGCCAACTCAGCCCTAATGACTCAGCAGCAGCTCAGAATTGGGCTTAATTCAAATCTGCCAGAGGGGGTTAGGTCGACCCCCAGGTCGACCTATAGGGTAGGTCGACACTAAGGTCGACCCTCTGGTCGACCTGACCTCGTGCGGGAAATTTCCCTCCCTGCCCAGTCCTGAGTCTGAATTCGTTTTTGAATTTAAATTTGAACTTCTGGAAACTTCCGACAGCCATAACTTCTTCATACGAAGTCTAATTTACGCAAACTCGGACTCTATCTCAACCAGAATTCCGAGATGAACACAATGGCGTAACCTGTTTCCCTTGATTCTCACATTTAAAATTAATTATTCATCAATTCGTTAGTTTAATGTTAACAGAAAACATGGGGTGTTACAGTGGAGATGTTCGTTGTTCCATGCCCTTGGGAGTTCAGCTCCATCGATGGTGGCGATTTTGAAAGTTCCATTGCTGAGTATTCGCTGTATCGAGTACTGTCCCTCCCAATGAGGCGCGAGGCCTATTGGTGGTGGGAATACCCGCTTTAGGGCGAGGTCGCCGATGTTGAGGTCCGGAGGGCGGACCTTGGAATTGAAGTATCGGGCTACTTGCTGTCGTTGGACGGTGGCTCTGACATCGGCCTCTTTCTTCTTTTCTTACAGCAAGTCGAGTGATCCCATAAGTAAATCTTGGTTCATCCTTGGATCGAAGTACGTGACTCGATGGGACTGAAGCTTGAGCTCCATGGGAATGACGGCTTTAGATTCGTATGCGAAGGCGAAAGGAGCATGACCGGTTATTGTCTTGTGGGTGGTGTGGTAAGCCCATAAAGCTAGAGGATGTTCTTCTGCCCACATGCCCCTGGCCTTTTCCAAGCGCTTCTTGACGATAAATTTAATGACATTGTTAACCGCCTCGACTTGCCTATTGGCTTGAGGATGAGCCACCATTGAGAATCTTTTATCGATGTCGTGATGCTGATAGAAGGTTTTGAACTCGATGCTCTCAAATTGAGTGTCGTTATCAGAGATGATAGCTTGGGGAACCCCATAGCGGGTACTAATGTTGCGGACATAAAAGTTGATCATCTTCTTCGTGGTAATGTTGGCGAGAGCTTCAGCTTCTACCCACTTGGTGAAATAGTCCACTGTAACGACAACGTATCATGCCCCGCCTCTATCCATTGGAAGGGTTTCGATGATTTTGATCCCCCACATGGCGAACGGCTATGGGCTGACCATTTGGGACAATTCGGTAGGCGGGGCCCTTGGAATCTTGGAGAAGCGCTAACACTTATCGCACTTGCGAGCGTTGTCCACGGCATCTTGATCAAGCTTGGGCCAGTAATTACCATGTCTAAGAATCTTTCTGGCCAGGGTTTTCCCTTCAGTGTGGTCGCCGCATTCGCCTTCATGCACACTGCTTAGCACTCGAAGGGCGTTGCTATGGGCTATGCATCGAAGCAAGGGAACAGAAAAACCTCTGCGGTAGAGTATGCCGTCCATGAGAAGTTAACAGGACGACTGGTGAGTGAGCACGCGCCTTTCCTTGTAATGCCTCAGTAGGGTTCCATGCTGCAGGTAATTTCTAATCGGTGTCGTCCAGGACTCGATCTCGGGTTCAGTGCTCATGATCATCTCATCTTGCTTGATGCTCGGAGAGTTGAGCACTTCAACCGAGGCGAATCCATTAAGTTGCGGATCTTCGTAGCTTGCCATCTTAGCTAGGGAATCTTCTTTTTCATTTTGCTCGCGTGGGACAAGGGTGATGGTGAAATGTTCGAGGTGGGCGAGTAGCCCCCGGACCCGGGCCAGGTATTGGGCAAGTCGTCCCTCTTTCACTTGGTACTCTCCCAACAATTGTCGGACGATAATCTATGAATCAGAAAAGATGTGGACGGTCTCTAGCTTGAGTTTGATCGTGATTCTAAGCCCAACGCTCAAGGCCTCATATTTCACGTTGTTGTTAGTAGCAAGGAAATTTAGCCTTAACGCGTAACACATCGGCCGTTCTTCGGGGGTGATGAGCATAACTCCGGCCCCGGTGCACTTTCTCTTAGAGGAGCCGTCTACGAACAATTTCCATTGGGCGTCGTGAGCCCCAGCTTTCTCTGTGGGAGCCTCCTCGGGGGCTGTGAACTCCACGATGAAATCTGCAAGTGCTTGTCTGAGGATGGCTCATCGGGGGATGAAGGTTATCTCGAACTGGCTTAACTCCATGCTCCATTTTAATAATCGACCTGACGCCTCGGGTCGTTGTAGGACCGGATGCAGTGCCTGTTCGGTGAAATCTTTTAAGGGATGAGACTGGAAGTACGGTCGGGCTTTCTAGAGGAAATCAATAGGCAGAACTTCATCTTTTCTAGCTTCGGATAATTCTTCTCTACCTCCGTCAGCTGCTTGCTAATATAGTAGATGGGCCATTGGGTGCGATCTTCAAGGCGTATTAGCGCCGAGCTGATTGCCTGCTAAAAAACAACCAGGTAAATGTATAAGTCTTCATGATCTATAGGCTTAGAAAGGATAGGTGGTCGCTATAAGTGATCCATAAGTTCCTTAAATGCGGAGACGCATTCGGGGGTCCACTCGAAATTTCGTTTCATTTTTTGGAGTAAATCGAAGAAGGGAATACACTTGTCGGTGGCCTTAGGGATGAATCGACTTAAAGCGGCGACCTTTCCGTTCAGACTTTGGACATCCCTGATGTTCTTTGGAACTCGGATGTCCGGAATAGCCTGAATATTTTATGGATTGGCTTCGATGCCTCGAGAATTGACAATGAAACCCAAGAACTTTCCCAAAGCGAATCCGAAGGAACCTTTCAAGGGGTTGAGTTTCATGTCGTACTGGCGGAGGACATCGAACATTTCAGAGAGGTCGTGGACATGGTCACTTGATATTTTAGATTTTACCAGCATATCGTCCACGTACACCTCCATGGACTTTCCAATCTGATTTTTAAAGAGTTGATTAACCATTCGTTGATAAATGCTGTCGGCATTCTTGAGGCCGAAGGGCATAACATGGTAGCAGTAGAGCCCAAGGTCGGTTGTGAAAGAGGTATGGTCTTGGTCGCGGAGACTCATCGAGATCCAGTTGTAGCCTGAGTATGCATCCTTGAAAGATAGCATCTGGTATCCAGCGGTCAAGTCGACTAATCGATCGATCTTTGTGAGTGGAAAACTGTCCTTGGGACATGCCTTGTTTAGATCAGAGAAGTCGACGCATGTCCTCCATTGACCGCTGGCTTTTTTAACCAAAATTGGATTCGATACCCATTCAGGATAGTCGGCTTTGCGGATGAAATCATTGTTGAGTAGACGGTCTACCTCTTCCTCAAGTGCTTTTGATCTATCGTGTCCCAAGAAGCGGTGCTTCTGTTTGTCTGAAGGCATTCTAAGATATAAGCTAAGGGAATGGAAAGCAAACGCGAGGTCGATGCCCTTCATTTCAGAGTGAGTCCATGCAAACACATCCAGATTGGCTTTTAGGAAATATATAAGGTATTCTTTGATTACGGGGTGGAGTTGTGACCCTGCCTTCAACACCCTTGTTGGGTCGTCGAGGTTGATGGGAACGTCCACTGTGGATTCTACCGGGGTAGCCCTCTCATACTCGGGCTCTTCGTCCTTCCGTGGGTCGAGGTCGTCGGAAAGATGGCAGTGACGCCTGATCTAGGGCCCAAACGCCGCTGATTGCTATGCTGTTACATTCTTGGCATAAGAAAGCGTGGGCATGGCTTTTCCCTTTTCCTTGTTGCATGCATTCTTCCATTCTATCGCGTAGCATTCCCCGGCGCTTACTTGATCGACCTTAACGGCTCCAATCCCGTTTTCTGTTAGGAATTTCATTAGGAGAGCCCATGTTGACATATAAACTCGGAATTCAGTGAGAATAGGACGCCCTAGAAAAGCGTTGTAAGGGGAGTCGATGTCTATAACCATGAAAGAGAGAATTCAGACTCGGCTTCGGTCCCCCTCGCCCAGTTCCACGGGTAAGTCGATCATCCCTACGGGGGAACTGGAGGTCCCATTGAAGCCGTTGATCGCAACGCGACATGGCTTCAAATCATTCGTTTCCAATTTCATCTGCTCGTAGGCCACCTTGAAGATGATGTTGACCGAGCTCTCTGAGTCAACTAAAATCTTTCGAACGGAAGCGGCGCCGATCTGGGCAGTGATGACTAATGGATTGTTGGTCGGGATTTCTACCATTGTTGATTCTCTTTCTTGGACGACAATGTCATCTCGCATGGTTTTTTGTAGCTCTACTTGAACGGACTCAGGGAGAGCGGAGCAGGCTTCGTAAATAGCGTACTTTATAGAGCTCACTTATTCCTCCATTTTTTGAAAACTGTCGTGTGCTGGTAAAGTCCGCCACATATGGTGTTGATCACGATTCCTCGCCTTGGGTTAGACGGTCCCGGAGCTGCCTTGGTGGCTGCTAGTGGAGCTGGCGCTGGAGGCTGCGAGTTTGCTTCAGGGGGAAGGGCTCTTGGACATATTGCTCGAGCCGTTTCTCATGAATAAGTTTCTTGATCACATCCTTGAGTTGGCGGCATTCGTTGGTGTCATGCCCGTATACGTCGTGGTATCGACAGTACCTCCCGGTGTTCTTCTCGCGGTCAGTTGATTCTCTGACGTGCGACTTCTTGTATGGAAAGGAGTTACATGTTTCCAAGTAGATTGTCTCTATTTCTTCATTCAATGGGGTGTAGGTTTCGAAAGCTTGGCGAGGGTCAGGCTTCCTCGATTCTGCTGGGTCTTGCCCATTATTCTGTCCATCCGGTCTGCCGTTGTTTGGTTTTTGCCTATAGGGACCTGCCCACCTTTCTTGGTTGATGGGCTCCCTGCCTCGCCCTCCCCTGGGGTTGTTATTTGTGGCATCCGCTTGAGGGCTCAATGGGATGAATTGTGGCGGAGAGACAATCCCGCCTTGCCTCTTCTTGGCACAAGTATTGATCTGCCTTCTCGTAGAAGGCATCGAGGCTTTTTGGCTGCTTCCGATTGATCCAGGCCCCGAACTCTGAAGTAGGGAGGACACCATTCGCCAGTTGAAAATTATGGTGCAAGGATCCGGATCCTTGACCTCGGCGAGAGCGATGTTAAACCGGGAAAGGTAACTCCTAAGCGACTCGGCGGGCCCCTGGTATAGGTTGGACAAAGTGAGGGCATTCTTCGGAGTTGGGATATGCACCCTGAATTGCTTGTCCAGCTCTGTTGCTAGTTGCCCAAAGTTGTTAATGGAATCAAGCGGGAGGCGAGATAACCAAAGTAAAGCAGTACCGGATAGGAAGACATGAAAGCATTTGCATTTGGCTGGATCATCGCCTCGGCTCGAGTCCATTTGCCATTCATAGCAGTTCAAGAAGGCACAAGGACCAATGGTACCATCGTAGAGTGGCATTTGTGGCATGCTAAAGCGCCTTGGCCACTCGGCCTCATTGACTCTCCTTGTGAAGGGGTTGCGCCTGATGTGAACTTCCCACGAGCCGTGCACGCCCCCTCGCATTTCCCTCATGATCCTTCGCATCATTTCAGGAAGGTATGTTGGATGGGGATCCGCCATCGGGATCCATGGATTTTGACGCTGCTACGGAGTCTTGTTGCGGGGTCGTCTTCTATGATGGATGTCTAGATTGTCTTCCTATATGTCCTCAAAATCTATGGTTGGGTCTTGGTGTGGATGGTTAAGCGGAGCAGGGTGATGTGGATCCTTCTCTAGTGGAGCACGGGCAGCTGGAATAGTAGGCCCATTAACCTAATTAGCGACCATCAGGTTGTGTTGAGGAAGAGGCTGGTTTGTAGGATCTGGTCCGTCGTTGATAATCAAGCGAGGGCGGTCTCGGAACTATGCCCCCTCTCTATATGTGACTGTAGTTCGGTCGCCATTGTCATTTCCATTGCCGTTGGCATGACCATTACCGCCATCAAGGGCATTGGTGCAAGAGGCGTCGTTGTTGATGAGGGTGAAACTCCTCCTTTGGTGCGGGCCCCTTGACTCGGAAGAGGAAGTTTCCGAGGAAACTGGTCTGGGTCGAGCGTTGTTCTGAGTTAGTTGAAGTCGGGCGACAACGCGTTGACTTTCTTGAAGTTGCCGCATAAGGTCGATGTTTCCTTAATGCTTGGTTGAGCTCGACCGAGGTATTCTCATATCTTTCATTAAGCGTGCGAATTTGAGCTTGTGTAACGGGCGCTTTGGGGTCCACAATAGGAGGGACGGTTTCATTAGTGGCCGGGATATCTACCGGTGGAGGTTGTTGGGATGTACCGGCCATGGCTGCGGCTGAAGAGACGACCATTGCATTCTTTGTCTTCTTTACCATCGTAAGCGGACTCGACATCAGGTTGAGTGAGGAATCTTAAGCTCGTCGAAGTAGAGATGATAATGTGGAAGAAAGACGCAAATCTTGAGTTCAACTCTCAATGAAAGCATCAAATGTTGACGGAAAAAATTGTCGAAAACACCAAAGATTCCTATAACTAGGAATAGTTAATTTGGTCGCAATACTTAGTAGAAGAAAGCGGTAAATGACACAAGTATTTATAGTGGTTCGGCCGCAGATTAGGCCTACGTCCACTTTGGAAAGGTGTTGGAATTTTATTAACTACTCAAGAATTACAAGGTAGAGCTACGCTCATTACATTTGCTTTCATAATTACCATATGCTAGGTATTTGGGAAAAAGAATATTTAATTCTTCTTCTTCCTCAAATAGGAGATGCCATTAATGGGGTTTAGGAAGCTCTAGGAAGGTCTCAAGTGAAGAAAATCCAACCCCTTTGAAGTGTGAGGCCATAGGCTATTTATAGGAGAGGGGTTAGGTAGGATTAGGTAGGAGTAGGTAGAAATAGGGGACCACTAGTAGAATGTCGCACCCGCCACTAGCAGCTGCAGAAATTTCGCCCCCGGGGCTGGGTGCGAGATTTCACACCCGCTGGGCACGAGATTTCGCGCCCGCTTGGGCGCGAGATTTCGCACCTGCTGGGTGCGAGGTCCGCTTTTCGAGGTGTGGAAGGACCGCGGTTCCGGGTGTCTCGGGGCGTGCGATTCCTTCGGGATTTGAGATCTCGACTCGGAAATGGTTCGTGAATACCGCAAAGTTCTAAGTGGTTCAGTCCCTTCTCGATCCTGTCTCCTTTGCTCCTAAGTGTCCCTCTCTCTTAGCTTCACGCGATACATTGGGTTGAGCGTGTCTGATGCACTCTTGGGAACCAGAACAAAAAGTCGAGTAACATTTTATGGAACAAATGTTTTAATTAAGATTTAATGGAATTTTCCAATGGGAAGTTTTCCAATTAATAAATTTAATTGTAATTGAGTGGAAATCGATTTAGTGATAATCGAGATGAATTTCCACGGAGGCAGACCTTTACTATTTAAGGAGTTTAAATGGCTTTGCCGTTATTCCACTTATAGTATTAGTCTGATACAGAATTTTATATCGATTGTGGATGGATATGGTATCCGTGAAGATTCCATTTCTAATGGAAGTTTGAATTTGAGTTTATCGTGAACGATGTTTTAAATAACATTTGTTCTTTAACCCAGTTTAAGGAAAGATGATTTCTCAAGTTTGAGTTGTAATAAATCTTTCAATAAAGATTTGATTGAATGAAATGAGATTAAAACTTTGTTAGAGTTATAATAAATTTTTCAATAAAGATTTAATTGAATGGAAATGAGATTAAAACTATGTTAGAGTTTTAATAAATCTCTCAACAAAGATTTGAAAGGTAAGAAGGTAATTAAACTTACCAAAACCTGAGGGTTGTTACATATGGATTACCACCAGTTTATCTATATGGGATGAATAGGATGGGAATGGGATAATGATAAGAAAGACTACCTTTTTGTAAGGCTTGATAATCCCGATAAGGCTTATAAACCTTAATTTGGGATAAGTTTGTGAAAAGTGATTATAAATTGAAATGATATTCAAGGAAGATTTAAACAAGAAGTTTAAATGGTGTAAACCTATGATAAGATTCAGAGGAGTAACTCCCAATGTAAAAAATATTTGATTAAAAGAATATTCTTTATTGGAATGAGGCGTAGGATTTATTTGTATATCACTTGATTTTAATAAAGCGATGGTTGTTTGGAAAGACCAGATTTCAACCCATTCTAAATAGCTAATACGAAGATTGTCAAAGATATTGAAGACGATGGTTGAATACCAGAGATCTTCACATTGTTTGGATTATTGTTGATGCCTTGGGTAGCTCCCATAATAAGGTCAAAGCGGCGGTCGTCCAGATGCACTTGGAGTTTGACCGGATATGCAAGGGCCTCTCTCCCTTAGGGGACGAGGAACAAGGTGCCTTCGGTTTCGTTCAAATCTAAAACGAAATTATAAACGGATGTTTTTCTGACATTGTAAGTCACGTCATAATAAATTGATGTCTATTGATATTATATCAGCTTGGTGGTGGAGAATTTATTCTCTTATCTTAACACCCTCCTCTAAGGCTTATATACCTAGAGGGTTATATATATATATTAATAAACACCGATTATGTGTTGTGAATTGACAATATGGCATGCTATGTTGTTGATTGATTAAAGTTTTTGTTGAAAAGAAGATTTTTGTGGATTATGATCAATGCATGGCTGATATTGTGTAGCTTTGTGTTGAGATGTGACTCGATAAGCCTCACAACCCGTGAATGGCCGAAAACAGGATAATAGACAATAGATTAAGGACATAGGTTTCCTTCTAGCTGAAAGTGATGCCATGGTATGGATCCTAGACATTTTAATTATGTGGATGATGGAATTGAGGCACCTCGGATAATGGTCGACGTACTGAGCAGATTGTTGGTCCGATAGGACCGAGGAACATTTTGTTCAGGAATAACCCTAATCCAGGCTGGCTTTGCCGCTCTAAGGTGCACACGCATGTGAGTCCTGGGCATCATACTAGAGATGGCCCGAATTGGATAAGGAAAGATACTTTGCCTCGGTCATTGATGGAAATCCAACTTCCAATAATAACCTTGCGTTTTTAGTTGTAAAACTATACGGCAACATAATAGGATGGGGTGTTATGCCGTCTAAGATTGATACATTTTCTTTTGAAATTGTTTTCAAAACTTAGACACTAATAATAATATCAAATGATTTAGACTTCCTCGTATCAAGCATGTTTGGCTATTATAAGGTAAAACTCTATCATTCGGCTTGTGCTTGCATTGTGTGATGGGACATGAGTCTTATAATAGCTCCATTTTTCAAAAAGCATTGTGATTTGTTTTATGATTGGTATTCATGTG
This sequence comes from Allium sativum, assembly GCA_030737875.1. Classification (NCBI taxonomy): domain Eukaryota; kingdom Viridiplantae; phylum Streptophyta; class Magnoliopsida; order Asparagales; family Amaryllidaceae; genus Allium; species Allium sativum. The sequence continues at coordinate 501,385,840 of CM060926.1, read as the reverse complement.
GAGGAAACCCATTCCATTTTATACGGCGTAATCCCGTGATTTACCCAACTTTAAAATAAAGTGTAATAACTATTTTGTTTCACATGCCAGTTCCATGACTGACTTGGAGTTTATTGTTTTCCACCTAAACTCTGGGTGCTTATATTTTCCACACGGGTAGGTAGTAGTTTTAGTTTTGCAAATATTTTCAAACCAGGATCTTAGATTATGATTAGAGCTATACTCTAAATCATTGTGGAGTCTTCCACTGAATAAATTTATGTTTTCTGCCATGTGTTATAATTTATTATTCTTTGATATTTTTCCGCTGTGTATCGATTATTAGTACTTTGATATATTCTTGTACTCTAATGTAGAATTGCTGTGATAGCAATGAAAAGTTCTCTTGTTTTTGTTCTGGCGTGTTGCATCCCATAAAAGTTCGAGGATTTATTCCCTTTTGGGTCGGACCTGTGTGGTTTATGGTCATTCAAAAGGCGGGGATTTTCGAGTCATTACTATTGATGTTGTTGGTTGTTATTATTACAATCAAATGGGATCACAATATTGAAATGGTTATATATAGCCAAGTACAAGTTGTACAAGAATGGAATATACAAATAAGGTAAACCAAAATTGGATTCAGACCAGAAATGAGATTGTTTAGAAAATAGTTTCTAAACTATTATAAAGTAATCTAGTATTACTTTCAAAGAATTTTTGGATTAAAAAATCATTTTTAAATAGATTATGAAAGTGATAAAGCACTGAATTCACTTCATTCGCTGGAAAATAATTCTGATAATGGATCGCGACATTATTGGAGTTCATTTTAGAGTTTATAAGTGATGGATTGCCACCGTAGTAAATTTCTAATGGAAATTTATTTGAGGAAGTTGTTTTAAAAAAAAATGTTTTGAATTTGCAAATGGTTATAAATATATGTGTATGATTATATGGTTTCATACCGATTTGAAATAAAAGCCAGGAATTTGAATTCTAAATTTAAGTTTAACTTGTTCAAGTTAAATGGATTGAAATTATATAAGTAATCAAATAGATTAAAATTTAACTTAAGTTAAGTAGAATCGTATTGGATTGGAAACTAAATTAAATAGCTTATAAATTGGAAATAAATGAATTGATTTAGAATCAAATTGGATGAATGTGAATGTTTGTATGATGATTATGAATTAGATGCAATAATATGTTAGAGTTTATGTCCTAGAGGCAATCCGTTTGATGTGATTAATAACATTGTTGATGTTATTATCTTATTTGGAATGAGAATATTCTATTATGTAATATTTACTGTGTAATATAAATATTAACATAACAAGAGTTCTTAGAATAGTAATACAGAATTATATAGTTCGAGTAAGACTTGAACTTAAGATTATTAATATATTAAGCATTATAATCTTAAATGTCCCGAGTCAAGTTTTATTGTTTATATATAGGAAAACAATAAAACATTAAGACTAGTTTGTTGATTCACTGATGATCACATCTCATTGATCATTAATATACGTGATATTAATGTCAAGGCATAAATACGTATTGGAGAATGGCGTATTAGGCTGACCCACCGTGAGATAACTACATGGAATATAATTCACAGTATCATATGTTATTCTCATAGTGACAGTGTTGTAATGGTCCTCAGACCTGAAATCATTATAATTTTATTCGAGGATATTTGTATTTTGATATCATATAAAGTTACTCGTAATAGAGCAATGATAACGGTGATTATTGGATACATCTCGAATCGAATGAAAATTATGAATGATCTAGATGGAATTTAACCCTATAATATATATATATATATATATATTTGTAGTGATATCTGTGGGCCTCTTGATTGAGTAAGACTGTGAAATGCATGGTCATGCTCAAATATTGATTTATTTTAAACAGTGTAACAATACGGATTTTGCCTGGACCTATCGATCGCTAAATCAACCAAGACTGTTCGAATCCCACATACGCTAACTTTGGGCATACAACACATCAGAACAAATAATAGAAGATTTTTATTACATCATAATAACATAACATCAGAGTACATCAATAAATAATAATACAGCGGAAGATTAAATTACAATAAATGTAATACAATGCAGCGGAAATAAATAAACTAGCACATCGGAAGACTATCAATGACCTGGACACATCTCTAAGCTTTGATCCAGAATCCTACTCAAATATATCTGCAAAATAAGCTACTCAACTGCCCGTGTGGAAAATAAGGGCATCCGAGTTTGCAAGTGAAAAGAACTACCAGTCAGTCATGGGACTGGTATGAGAAATCTTACTTAACTTATCTAATATTAAGGACAATCACAGGACCACACCGCTAACGTGGAACGGGTTTACTCCATTGGAATGCCAGTGCATAAATTAAATAAATCTTTTAAAACAACGCAATGCTTTTTAGCAAAAGATATCATTATAAGACTCAAGCCCCATCACACAATGCAACACAAACCGGAGGATAGAGTTTTACCTTATAACGATCAAACATGCTTGATACGTATAAAACAATATTTAATATTATTATTAGTGTCTAATCAATTTTAAAATACTTTCAAATTAAATGTATCAATCCTAGATGGCATAGTACCACATCCTACTATGTCGCCATATATAGGTTTACAATCAAATCCGTATTGTCGTATTGGGGATTGGGTTTCCATCATGAGTCAAAGCTAGGGATGATCTCCTTACCAATTTGAGACACTCTAGCAAATACTTTAGTGGATTGGAAAATCCTGAACACACGCTTCCTGGTCCTATTGGACCTATCATTTGGCCACTATCGACCAATATACCCGAAGACTCGTAATCCATCATCCACATAAGTAAAAATGTCTGGGCTCCATACCATGACACCACTTATAGCTAGAAAGAAATGTGTGCACTCCTTGCGTTCCCTTATCCCGTTTTTGACTCATACCGGGGTGTGAGGCTCACAAAATAATGCTATACACAAAGCTATGTCTAAATGGGTTGTGCTTTGATCATCAACCACATGGCTTTGCTTTTCAAAAAAAGCCTTGATCATTTGCATCTTGGCATGCCACACAGACAATCCACGCCATGCGATCAATAACTATCAATATATAACCTCTGAGCTCGTGCGTCTCATAGAAGGGTGTTAAACAAGAGAATAAATTATCCGCCACCAAACATATATATATTAGATAGAAACCAATTTACATCGAATGAAATCCAATGTCAGACACACATCCATTTACAAGTCCGTTCTGGGTCAGAACGAAGAAGGAGACACCTTATTCCTCGTCCCGGATGTTCAATACGGAAGAGAGGTACTCGCTTGTCCAGATAATCAACAAGTACGTCTGGACAACAACCACTTTAACCCTTTCCTGGGAGCAAATCAGCCCAGGGCATCGGTAGTCATCCATTAGATGTGAAGATCATCGATCTTCAACCATCGTCTTCAATGTCTTCGACTTTAAATCGTCGTATAATTATTTGAAATGAGATTGAACTCAGTCTTTTCAAATAATTCTCGAATATATATAATTTAAAATCATTTCTTATCGTTAATATTATTTTATAACGATTTATCGCTATTTTTATTTATATAAAAATAGTCTAATTTAATTCAACAACACTTCGGGTCAATGGGCGGCCCTAGCGCTGTTTTTACCCAAATTTGATTTACACATTTCTCGAAATCTAACCGTTGGGTTTTAACAAATTTTGTATCGTTGGAAAGATCTTCCTAAAGCGGACCTAACGGTTTCAGTTTTAGGAAAAATCTGACGGTCGGATCTTTTGGTATAATCGTTTAAAGTTACGAGTCCGATACGCGAACTACCGCACGCGATTCGTTTAATTTTAATTTATATTTATATATATAAAATTATATAAATATAAATCATTCGACGATTCCACTAATGTGTTTAACATGCCAAATAAAAGAATGTTTTATTTGCATAACATATCTACATGTTTATAATGTCAAATAAAATATAATTCATTTGCATTCATTTCTACATGTTTCTAATGTCAAATAAAATGTAATTTATTTGCATTACAATGTCGCTAATGACAAATAAAAAGGATAATTTTTATTTTCATTATTATGTATGCAATTTCTATTTTTAACTTTAACAAATAAAAAGAAATATTTTTATTTGCATATAATCTCAATGTATAACATGACACATAAAAATGTTTATTTTAATTTGTATACAAATTCTATGTATAAAATGACAAAAATGTATGGTAATTTGTATACAAATTCTAATGATGATAAACATGTCTCTTTTAAATTATATACAATTTTAATATATAACATGACGAAAGAAATGTCTCTTTTATATTGTATACAATTCTAATTTAACAAAAAAATTAAAAATGATAACTCTATTTTATTGACAATTCTATTTCAACAAAATGATTAAAAATGATGACTTTGTTTTGTCGACAAATCTATTTCAACAAAACAATAAAAATGATGACTTTGTTTTGTCGACAAATCTATTTCAACAAAACCATAAAAATAATGACTTTGTTTTGTCGACAAATCTATTTCAACAAAACAATAAAAATGATGACTTTGTTTTGTCGACAAATCTATTTCAACAAAACAATGAAAATGATGACTTTGTTTTGTCAGCAATTCTATTTCAACAAAACAATAAAATTGATGACTTTGTTTTGTCAACAAATCTATTTCAACTAAACAATAAAAATGATAACTTTGTTTTGTCGACAAATCTATTTCAACTAAACAATAAAAATGATTACTTTGTTTTGTCGACAAATCTATTTCAACAAAACAATAAAAATGATATTTCTACTTTTGTCGACAATTCTATTTCAACAAAAAATGATATTTTTATATTTGACAATTCTATTACATCAAAAAGGACATTTTCATATTTGGCAATTCTAATACATCAAAAGTGACAATTTTATTTTGTCGATTCTAATTTCAACAAAAATGACAATTTTATATTTTCAATTCTAATTTCAACAAAACTGACAATTTTATATTGACAATTCTAATTTCAACAAAAATGACAATTTTATATTGACAATTCTAATTTCAATAAAAATGACAAAAAATGATTCTTTTATATTGTTGACAATTTTATTTCAACAAAACGATTAAAAATGATTCTTTTATATTGTTGACAATTTTATTTCAACAAAACGATTAAAAGTGCCAACTTCATTTTATTTACAATTCCATTTCAACAAAATGAATAAAAATGATAACTTCATTTTGTTAACAATTCTACCTGAACAAAATGATTAAAATGATTTTTTTTTATTTTGTTGACAATTCTATTTCAACAAAACGATTAAAAATGATTCTCTTATATTATTGACAATTTTATTTCAAAAAAACGATTAAAAGTGATAATTTCATTTTTGTTAACAATTCTACTTTAACAAAATGATAACTTATTTTGTTGACAATTCTATTTCAACAAAATGAAAAAAATGATTTCATTATTTTGTTGAAAATTCAATTTAACAAGAATGTTATTTTTGTTTTAACACAAATCTATTTCATTTCAACAAAAAATGATATTTTAGTTTAAACTATTTTATTTCAACAGAAATGTAAATTTTTGTTTCAACTATTTCTATTCGACAAGAATGTAAATTTTTGTTTCAACTATTTCTATTCAACAAAAATGTAAATTTTTGTTTCAACTATTTCTATTCAACAAAAATGTAAAATTTTGTTTCAACTATTCTATTCAACAAAAATGTAAATTTTTGTTTCAACTATTTCTATAAAAAAAATGTAAATTTTTGTTTTATCTATTTTATTCAACAAAAATTGATATTTTTGTTTTATCTTATTTCTATTCAACAAAAAATGTATTTTTTGATTTTTCTATTTTATTCAACGAAAATTGATATTTTTATTTATCTATTTCTATTCAACAAAAAATGATATTTTTGTTTTATCTATTTTATTTTCAACAAAAATAATCCATTCAATCAATAGATCAACATAACAACATTCATCAACCCAAATCAAATCCCGAATAACAACAAATTAAATTTAACAGCAGATTGGCAAAATCACAATCATAATTAATTAATTTTAATTATTTTAAAAAAAATAGAATTCTCACCCATGGTTTATGGTTAATCAGAAATTATAAATCGCTCCAAATCTATTTCAGTCTGTTCCAGATTGTAGATCTTGATTTTTCGGTTCCAATGCAATGAAAATCGTTCAGTTCTAATAATCTAGTAAAAAGTTATCACAGTTATAATAACATGGTTTAATTAAATGTATTTAAATTCTATTTATTTTTAATTAAATACTAATTACATGCTTAGGCCATCATCTTCGTTTTCAATTTACTGGACCATGCTCGAACCCATATCGCCAAACTAGGGCTTCACACCGCTCGATGCAGACACCACCGGCCGACCATCGGCAACCAGCACTCCAAAGCCACCACTCGCCTTTACCACTACCTGGAAGTTGGTGCAGCTCGCACCTATCCTCAACGCCAAAACCTACTTCAAAAACCGCGTCTTCCAGGCCAAACTGCGTCCACCACGTTGACCGACAACCCATCACCACCATCCACTTTGTAAATCCCAAAACCCTCTTCCGTTTCCCTTTTGAGATTTCGAATTTCGTAGAGTGGATTGAGAGATCATGGAAGATTAAATTCGGAACGCCATCACCAATCAGATTTGAAGTGGTGGCTGTTTGATTAGAGATTAGGGTTAGGGTTTGACCGTATACACTAGGGTATTTATAGAAAATATATTTTAATATTTAATTCCAATTTTTATTTGTTTATCACTATTTAACTCCAAATCAAACCCAACAACTACCACTCCTAGCTAAATACCCCCATTACGGACACAATAGGCTAGGTCCCGTCAGCCCTATCGATCGTTTTCAGCTTGTATTTTTCAAATTAAAATATAAATCATTTAATTATTTAATTTGATCGTACATTTAAATTTACCGAGGCCACATACTGACTCCAAAAATTCTTGAAAAATAAATCTAGCTATGTTTTGACGATACGGTCCTAACAAAATTAATTTCGTCGAATTTGGAGACAGTTTGAAAAATGGTCATTTTCTGGTCGATCTAAATTGACTGAAATTGACAAAACACGTTTTGATTTACCACGCTCACATATTAATTCCAAAAATTATGAAAATTGGAATCTTGCAATAATTTGACATTCCGGAACCAACCAAAGTGGTTTCATCGAAAACGGAGGTCGTTTGCAAAATGGCTATTTATTATATTTATATATATATATATATATATATATATATATATAAATTCCATAACGACTGTTCTGAATATTTAACTGGGAATAACTTTTGATTCCCGTTATGAAATTTAAATTTTTCAGATTCGTTGGAAAGATATTTTTAAACAGATTTAAATATTTTTGGTTTTACTGAAATCCGATTTATTTTGAATCCTGTACATTCAGTCAAAGTTCAAATTCAAATTTTCAAACTACCGTGCTATTTCTAATTCTTTTTATAATTAAAATAAATATATTTGTTCTAACTTCGATTTAAATAAATTTTTAATTGTTATTATTTAAAATAAATCATTTTAAATATTCAAAATTCATTAAAATTCCTAAAATAAAAATTTTAAATTGGTTCCGAAATTCTGGGTTGTTACAAACAGTCTACTCATCGATCAAGATAAATGGATTAAATTATAAAGAGGATAATATGATCGATGTCTCGAGTTTAATCCTAGATATATTGGTTAAAAGGATTATATTACATTGATACACTAGTCATGGAAAGGTTGTATCGAACCATTGATCTTATTACAACTTAGGTAGCAATGACATATTGCTAGATGCCAATCACTGTTTATGTTTTTAAATACAATTTAAAAAAATTGCCAACGTTGTAATAACCTATAGGGTCACATAATAGAACATAATAAAGGAGAAATTATTTTAGACAAATAAAATATCAATATGTTGATATTTTAATTGAGAATGGATTAAGTATTCGGTTTGGATCCTAATTTTATGGTTTCCATTTATTTTATAAAGGACATGTTTTCTTTTAAATAACCGGCCAACATAAAAATTATATTATCCGATAAGATCAATAAAAACCCTAGCCGGATTCCTTTTCCACAAAAGACCAAACACCGTCCTTTATTTCTTCCTTGACTCGATCGAAAGGAGGAATCGTTCTAATGGATACCTGTACACACTCGGAAAATGATGGGTTTTCGATTCGGTGCAACATCGGATGGTTTTGATTTCGAAGATGATCTAGGTTTGTGGATTCAACGAAGATCTGGTATGATTCTAATTTCTATTTTCTTTTAATCGTAAGATCCAGTTATAAGTAGATCATATTTACAATTTATAGGTTATGGTTTGTTTGAATAAACCTAACAGAATATTGGATGTGAATCATTCAAAACCAAAAGAAATAATGTGGTTACATAAGTGAAAGGAATGAATGATTATTTAAATTTCATGTTGAGACTTACGTCTTCTAAATGAGTAAGTACAAGTACCTGGAGCTATTGGCTTGGCTTGGCTTTGCTTGCATAGCTTACATAAATATGAAGTGAGTTCGCTTAATAATGCTTATATAAGGTGCACCTATGCAAAAAGAAATTGGTATATAAATTTTATTTTCCATCCATGGATGTATATATAATTATCACTGTTGTTATATTGCGGAAGTACCTTCGTATAGAAGACACTCTGCCAAAAAAATTCGAAAATTCAAAGCGGTAGAAAATTTTCAAGATTTCTAAAAAGATTTGTTAACAGAAATTAATTGGTGTTTTTATTGAAAGTAATTAAATCAATTGGAACTAAAATTTTAGAAAGTCGAATGAAAGATTTTAGCTAAGGGGATTTGTGAAAAGATAAGAAGGTTGAACCATTTTTCCTACCCAATAATTGCGAAGATGAAATTATTTTAAGGGGTGAGGAATGTAACGACTCATATTTTTAGCCATTAAGTTTGAACATTTAAAATTAGTTTTAAATGTTGAATCAACAATTTAAATTACTCGAACCCTATGATTTTGAGTATTAATTTAATTTGGATAATAAAATAATGAATCTAACTCTGAAATAATTGAGATTAAATTGAATTTGAGATATAGTATGAATGAGATGATTTATTAAGATCAAATTAAGGTTAAATTCGAATTATAATAAGGAATTTATTAATAAAATAAAGTTCGAATGTATTAAATTAAATCAAAACGAGCTTGCAACGTCGTGATAGTTCCTAGTTTACGATTTGAACTTCAATTGAGTGTACAAGATCTAATATAAGATGGAATTCTTTGAAACAAGAATCTTTCAGATCTATTGAATTATAGTTTTCTAACGAAAGAGAAAAATTGAGATTTCATCTTGTAGATTTTGAGTTATGTCCATATCAAATTTCTAGAGAATCGCTAAATAACCGTTTATGAACTATAACGATTATTTAATAAAATAAAAGGATTTTTAAATAAACTGAACATTGATTTAACTTGAAATAAATATCGAGTTTAAAACACAATTAGATTATTTGGAAGTTATATGAATTTTATTTGAATATATGTGACAATAATAATTTATTATCAAAAGATTTGATTATTTTGGAATCAATTTTTATTTATCGATTTAATTTGGAACTTGAGAATAGTTCATTTTAAAACGACCTCAATTTAAATGAAACCAATTTAAAAAAAAATTCCGTAGTGATTAATTATTGTAAGATTTCTTATTTCAAGTCAATTGGAGTTATTTTGTGATCGTGCGTGATATAAATCTGTATCGATTTACATTGTGAAATTAAAAAGGAAGTTTCCAAATGATCTCAGAATTTGACGAAACCAGTTCCATCACGTCCAGAATATTAAGTTATTTCTAAATTTCAAGTTTCGAGCTAATCGGAGTATGCAGATGATCGTCCGAATTTTAAACGTTCAATGCGAAATAGCAACAGAATATTTATAGAATATTCCAAACCCACTTTATAAATCATCCTAACAATCCCTAACCCTCACCACACTCCATTCGTGATTATTGAAACAAAATCGTGAGCCTCCACTCTTACAAATCGTGAATTTTTTTAAATCAAATACTTAATGATATCGGTAAACTAAAAATCCGTTGATCTTGTTTTTCAAAAAGCTTCAATTCTACGTATATATCGTTGGGTGCGCTGCATAGTTAGGTCATTCGAATTTCATCAAGGCTGAGGTTAGGTTTCAATTTAAGGCTGATTGGGGAGGTTCTGCATTGGACGGACGGTAGTTTTTCGTTTTTGGCATCAAGACGCATGGGTGGTGAAGTTTTTGTGGAGGATGGTGTCAAAATGGTTTGTGACTGTCACTGTAGGTAGCGTGGAAGCTGCAAAGCCGTGCCTCAAGAGGGAGGTACGAGCTCGTTGATATGGTGACAAAGAGGTGGGTTGGAAGAGAAAGAGTTCAATTATGCCCTCGTCACTTTTAGGGGACCTGAGGAGGAGAACGCGAAGGAGGAAGGATGCTTTTGTTGTGTTGAGAAGAGGGAGCGGGTTGTCTTACTGGGGAAGGAGAAGGACCAGTAATATAATTAAGGGTTAACTAACTACTAGTTAACTCGTTAATGATGTTTAATTCATTTATAACTTTTAATAATAATAATTCGTTCATACGTTATCAGGATTGCACGAAACAGGATCCGTTGGAATCGTATGGGTGAATACCACGAGTACGAGCTAGAATGGAACGATTCAGAGCCAATTGGAATTTTATATATTTTCAAATGCTTGTTTGAAATTATATAAATAGACCTAATCATCGAATCCAAACAAATGTGAGTTAACTCACACGCTTTTTGAAATACCATGATGTAATAAAATTCATATAATATTATTATCACTTGTTAGTGTATATTGGATGGTTACTATGGATGATTATCATTTGTTTGCTTGTATATGGTTGAAGGCATTTATATTTCCATCATTTAAATGATTTGATTAGATTATGTATTTCATATGCATTTACTGAATGATATTATGAGTTGTGATGGAGGGAAAAACAGGTTGGAGAGTTCCAAATGGATTCCTCAAATAATTGTATGTTACTTGTTTTTCATATTATCATTATATGGATTGTCTATCTAAAGAAACGTTAAATCCTATTTGGATGTTGATTAACAAATTGGATGTTGATTGTTGAATTCAAATTCAACTTTGATGTGATATTAATCAATAGACCGTATTGATTTAGTGATTGGCAGCTGATGGCCTAAAATTCATCTTTTTAAGGCATTGATTTGTCACCACGCAAATTGGCTTAATTTAAGTTATAAAATTATTTTTATGACTAAAGCAAGATTTTCAATTATATTTTATAAATTATGTAAACAAAGAAGTTTTATAAATAAATATTTATAATCGGTTTTATAAAATATTATTAAATGATTTATATTGTAATTTCTTATTTTTTAATAAATTTTATAGGCAAGTATGTTGGAAATTAACCAGAGGTCAAATAATTTGGGATAATTGTTTTTGCGAAAACAATTAAGTGATATTTTAAAATTATTTATATTATTAATTAATTTAACAGTAATGATTTGTGAAAATCAGCTAACAAGTTAACCGATGTTTTTAAGTTGACCAAGTAATCTTTTTTAATTGGAATTGGGTATTATATTAATTTGCTATCAATTAATCTAATAGAAATAGTTTTGAAAAATGATTTATAAAAATATAACAAGACTTCTTTAAAAGTTAATTATATTTTAATTAACAATATTTAAAGTAATTATCGAGTTATTTATTATTAATGAAATTAGCAATTATTCTAATAAGGTTTTAAAAGAGATCAACTATTCTATTTTAGATAATAATGAAGTAAACTACTTTTGCTTTAGTTAATGATGAAGTTAATTATTATTTTAATTAATAATAATTAAAGTGATCACGTTTTATAAAAGGAATTCATTTAAAAAGAAATCGAGTGGTCATGAGATTTTAGTTGGAAAAAGGGTTTGTAAAAGGATATCCTAGTCTTATAAACAAAGTCCATAAAAGAAGTTTAAACCCAAGGCGATGATTTATAAGTGTTTACTTAAGAATTAAATTAAATAAAGCATGTGCAATTGGAAGAAGTATTTTTAAAAAATACCAAAGGAAGAATAATTAATGGGTTTGTGTAAAGGATATGATTAATGGTTTTTTGGTAATAAACCAAAGATGAAGATAGAATGTATTAAATCGATTTAAAGCAAAAAAATTGGTGTTTACTAAGTGTTTACTTATTAAACGAGTTATGTAAAAATGATTCCGGATATAAAGGAGATGTCAAAATGTAATGGTTTTGGGTAATCGATATTGTAATGGCCCAGATTTTAGTAAGAAATATTTAGTGGATATTAAATATTTAAAACGATTTATTTTAAGAAATAACCACTTAAAATTTATATAACTTGAATTAAAAACGAGTTTAAACGTATAATTTATATTACAATTAAAAACGAGCTCACAACGTCGTGGTAGTTCATAACATTACGTTTTGAACATTAGATGATCATACAAAATTCAGTATAAGTCAGAATTTGTTGAAACAAGAAACATTAGAGTCTATTTAACTATATCTTCCTAACAAATATAAAAAATTGAGATTTCGTCGTATAGATTGTAAGTTATGTCCAAAAAGTCGTCATGGAATCATTTATAAATTATAACAATTTATTAAATAAAATGTAATGATTTTATTTTATATTGAATACCGATTTCACTTAAAAATGGAAGCATTGAGTATAAATCCAATATAGTTTATTCTGAAGCTATATGAAGTTTTATTTGGATATATACAATAATAATAATTAGTTTATTATTAAATTGAAGAGTTTTGGAATTAAATAATATAATAATAATATTACATAGGCCTTAAAAATAGCCATTTTGTTGCAAAGGAAACTGCTTTCTCTCCACCTTTCCACCTTTCATGTCTACTTTCTCTCCACCTTTCCCACCCTGTCCCATCGCCAAACCTGTCCCATACCTTCCATCCTCGAGCCAAAAGCCATCGATTCCTCTGCCTCCTGACCCTCCCCCAATCCCGCCTGACCCTTCTTCTTTAGAACCCCCAATCTCCCTAGCCTCTATTGATGTCCCAACGCTAATTGAACCATGAAATCTGATCAATCAAGCTTCCTTCTATGTTCCTCTCAATCAAAATAAAGTCATTCAACATCCATGGACTTCTTTCCTCTTCAAGCGTAAGACTTTAAACGCTGGGAAGTACATCCCTGTTGAGTTGACTCCAACAGTCGTCGACGACACTCTGAAAATGATTCAAGGAATTCCAAAAGCTAGAACTGAGGGCTGGAACGATTCATTGGTTTGGTTTTTCTTAAATAAACCTCTTTCATACACTACCGTGGTCGCTAAGCTCAATTCTCTATGGAGGCTTAAGGGTTCAGTGAGTGTCAAATCCGATGGCGTGTTGTTTTTATTCGACTTAACTTGCAATGAGGATCGAATTGTATTCTTCAAGATGACCCTATTATTATGAACAAAATGTTGTTCATCATTAAAAAGTTCGATCCTTCTATAAGTAATGTCTGTGGAAATGTCAAATCTATCCCTGTTTGGGTTAAATTCTATAACATTCTGTCAGTTGCGTGGTCTAATTACGGGATCAACTGGATTAGTAGTATGTTAGGAAACCTTCTTTGCATGGATGAGATGACTGAAAGCAAGCGAAGACTGCAGTTTGCTAAGTGTCTGATTGAAGTAAAACCAAATAAGGAACTTGTTGATGATTTTCTTGTTGAGACAGTGGAAGGTAGGGTTCAACGTATTTATGTAGAATATCTGTGGAAGCCGGACATATGTAGCATCTGTCAATCTTTTGGTCATTTGAAATGCAACTTTGATATAGAGGATGATAGCAGAGAAAATGAAATCATTATCAAAAGAAAGGAGATCGCTGAACATGCTAGTCAACAAACTAATCTCTTACAGAATATGCAACTAGATGAACAAAATAGAAGAATCTCACAAGTTAATAGAGAAAGTCATAATTGGCAATATGTTAATAAAAGGAGAATCAGCAATGTTATCAATGCTCGAGAAAATGGAGATAGTCAGTCTAGAAAAGGTAGTTGGGTGAGCAAAATTCAAAATGTAGAAGTGGTTCAAAAGGCAAATAGTTTCTCAGTTCTTGAAGAGGGGGAAATTGAAGATGAGACATTACAAATAGATGAACTCAAAGATAGTGAAGAGGAATTCGCTAATATGGACATGCAAGACATAGCCGACATTCCAATGCCATCTCTGGATAGCCTTGTTAATGCACAAAGTCATGACCCTATTGTAATTTCTTCGGATCTGGTTACTCAAAAATGAACACGTGGAAGAAACAGTAGACGAAGAAGAAATCCATAACTATTTTCGTGAGCTGATCATGTAAGAATGTATGAAAGAAAGAATACAAGTGACAAAAGAAGGAAAAGCAAAAACAAATGAAATGTCCAATGAGATAAAAGAAGCAACATTTCACCGGAGCGAAGACAATGTAATTGTAATCAATTCAGCCTTTAAAGAAGTTAATGTCTTACCCACTAAACCAACGACCCAAGTTAATGAAGCATGCATGCAAGCCTCCTTGTTATTTAAACTAACCCATGATCCAAATATTCTTTTAGCTTCCAGGCTTGTTTCCTCCCCTCCTCATCTTGAAAACAATATCTACTCCAAAATCAAACCTCCTCTTGCTTTCAAAGAACCACCTGATGACTCCTTCTCTATTCCTTTCGACATAATGACCTCATCCCTAATCCAACAACTCCTAGTTCTGCTCATAGGAAGTACTTGACAAGGAGTATGAAAATGAAGATTGTGCAACCCCCTGTATTTTAATTTATGGTGAAATTTGGAACATCTGGGGTTGTCATCGTGATACAAAACTGGATCAATGCAAGCTTCTGATATCTGAGAATAAGTTAAGTATTCTCGCCATAGTTGAAACTAAACTCAATCTTGCTTTAACAACTCGTGCAACTTACTACCTAGATCCCTCTTGGAATCATATTCATAACCTCGTCGAGGCTCCTTATGGTCGCATCCTTGTGCTTTTCAACCCTAAAATTGTATCTTTAACTCCCCTTCACTCCATGGATCAACACATTCATCGCCATGTTGTTAATCTCAGTAATCATTCCTCCTACTACCTTACCTTCATTTATGTTGCAAGCAGCTCTTCTCCAAGGAAAAACTTGTTCAAATCCATCCTTTCCTTAAGACAGTCCTCTCATCCTTGGTTTCTTCTTGGTGACATCAAATGTTGTTACGAAATTTCTCAACTCCTAGGTGGTAATCCCCTCTCTATCCCTGAAATCACCCAGCTAAAAAACACCATCTTTTATGATGATCTAACCAACATCATTTGCTCGGGTATGCCATTCTCTTGGAACAATAAAAAAAGAAATGGTATGTGTACATTTTCTCTCATTGACCACGTCTTTTGCAATGCAAAAGCCTTTGATTTCTGGCCTTCCCTTCACTGTAACACGCCACATCCCGTTCTTTCCGATCATTCCCCCTTATCCTTCACCTGAGTAAGCTTGACATGAAAGGCAATCCAAGTTTCAAATTTTTAACAACTGGGTCGATGACCCTGAATTCTTTGACCTTGTTCGAGGAATTTGGGAGAAATCGCATTTTGGTAATCCACTTGTTATTTTGCAAGCAAAGATGAGGAGCACTAAGAAAGAATTTAAAGTATGGGCTAATCTTAAGTATGGCTGCGGTAGTAAACAAAGTAACCTTTGGAGAGATAAATTAAAGCTTATTCAAACTCAAATGATGGAGGATCCGACGAACCCTGTTCACTCTATTAATGAAAGTGAAGCCACTAAGGAGTACATTTCCGCTCTGAATGTTGAAGAAGCAATGAACAAACAAAAGGATAGAATTAAATGGCGGATCGATGGGGATAATAACAGTGCGTATTTTCATGCGACACTCAAAATTAAGCAATGCAGAGAAAATAACGTCCGAATTGTAGAAAATGAAGGTGTTACTCATGATAATCAAGGTGATGTTAACAATGCTTTTTAACACATTTTTCTAACCTGTTTGGTAACAGTAGCAATTTCAACCCTAACATTGATTTGGTTGATCCTTATATTCTTCCCAAATTATCCTCCTTTGATCGGCATTCTCTTTATTTCGAAGTTAATGATAGTGAAGTCCGTGAAGCTGTGCTTTCTCTCAACAGTAAATCAGCGGGGGGACCTGACGGATTCAATGCATGCTTCTTTTCTTCATGTTGGGCTTTTATTGGTCTAGATGTGAGTAGGATAGTTCGTCATGTTTTCTTAAAATCCAACATGCATCCCTCTTTCAATGCTACGAATATCGCACTAATTCCTAAAGTCAAGAACCCGATGATAGTCTCATATTATAGACCTATCTCTTGTTGCAACACGCTCTACAACTGCATCTCTAAGATTATTGCTTCGAGGCTAAAAAAGGTTCTTCCATTTTTAATCTCGTCACATCAAGCTGCTTACTTGCCTGGAAGGAATATTTTAGACATTGCTCTTCTATCGCATGAACTGTTAAATGGTTACTCGCATTTGAATATTAGTCCAAGGGCGATGTTCAAGCTCGACATCATGAAAGCTTTCGACTTGATACAATGGGATTCAATTGCCAGGATTTTAGGCTATATGAACTTCCCACATCATTTTGTTGCGTCGATATTTTGCTAGTAAACAAGGAATTCGACAAGAAGACCCGATCTCGGCGTATATTTTCATTGTTGTGATGGAGGTGCTCACTCAAATGTTAAATAAGAAGATCGATGGTGGAGCGTTTAAATTATATCTGATGTGCAAGCAACCTAGAGTTTCCTCCTTAATGTTCACCGATGACCTTGTCATCTTTTGTAACCCTACAGTGTAGACCATCAATGCTATATTTGAAAATCTTGATGAATTCTATGCTACGACTGGCTTGCGTGTTAATCTCCAAAAATCTAACTTAATAGTTGCCGGCATTTCAGAATTAAAGACACAAGCCATTCAAACACGAACTGGTTTATTGAGTAGTTTAGAAACATTATCGTACCTTGGTCTTCCTCTAACCATTGCGAAAATTACTGTATGACAATGCTTAACTCTCTTTGACAAAATAACTGCGAGACTTAACTCTCAGACCTCTAGATTGTTGAGCCAAGCAGGAAGATTAACACTTGTTAAATCCTTCATCTTTTCGATGCAGGTGTACTGGTCTAGGGCATTCATTATTCCGACTAAACTAGTTTCGATGATTCGTACTGCAATTATGAAATTTTTTTGGAAGGGAAAAACTGTTGGGAACTATTTGACGCTGGTTGCCTTCTACATTGTTGAGCGTCCTTCTTATAAAGGAGGTTTGGGAATAGTAAACGTAAAGATGTGGAACAAAGCGGCCTTCGTTAAGCATTTAGATGACTATCTTAATTAGACCAACAACATTTGGGTCGCATGGTCTTCTATCAATGTTATGAAAGGTAGATGTTTTTGGACCATGTTTATACCTCATAAATTGAGTTGGATGTGGCACAGTCTTTTTAAATTAAGAGATGATGTACTTCCGTGATTCGATATGCCATCTGCGAGAATTCTAAAGTCCAATTATAGGAGGATCCTTGGCTAGAGAATGGCAATATTTTGAGAAAATCTCTCTCTCATTGGAAATTTTATCATCATGGATTAATGTCAAAGCTAGGATCGGTGACTACGTTAATAATGGTATGATCTGTATTCGCCTGTCACCAGTTGCAAGCATTAATGTATTATGGAGTAAGGCTCGGCGGATTGAACGTATTAACTTTGATAATTGCGTTACTACTTGGTGTAATAAAGGTAACAAATTCCGCATTAGCAGGCTGTACAACTATTTTACTGCAATTTGTGATATGCCGATGTGCAGTTGGAGTGCTAAAATCTGGAAGAAGGATAACATAGTGCGTGAAAATCTTATGTTGTGGAAGGTTATAAACAACTCTCTGTTTACTAAAGACAAGCTGCTTCAACGTGGTATCATTTGCAATCAGGTGTGTGTTTTCTGCAAAGCTGACAATGAATGCAAGGACCGCTTATTTTTCCAATGCAGTGTTGTCTTTAACATTTGGGAGGAAATAATGGCTAATGTTGGGAGAAATGATGCATGTCAAATGCCACTATCCAGTGGAATACTTTGCTTAATCAAATGGGGACGAAAAGATACAAAGGTAGGTTGCTCAATTTTGTGCTCATGAAATTCTTCTACGCTGTTTGGACTGAAAGAAACACTCATATATTTGACTGTGACAAAGCAAAATATGGTGCGAATCTAAGAAAGCATGTTAAGAGGGTCATCAGAGATGGAGTTAGGCTTTTAAATTTTACGTTTGACCCGGGTATTCTGAACAACCTAATGTAACGTAATCTATGTGTTTTTTGTGTTGTTTTCTTGTGCTTGAAGAACCGTGTATCTGCGTTTTCTTGTGTGTTGTATTTTCTTTTCTTTCTCCGGTTCTTTAATAAAAGTGGTAGGTGTCCACTCAACCCCATAAGCCTTGCAAAAACAAAAAAAAAAAAATTAGCAATTTTGCAACGACCTATATTTTCGATAAAACTAATTTTTTTTGGATCTAGAATAGTAAATTATAGTCAGATTCCAAATTTTAGACCAATCAGAGTTAGTATGTGGTCGTGCATGATATAAACGTTCGATGTAGATAACCGATCAATAATTTAAGCTCGAATGAGCGCTATTTGAGCAAACAGACTCGGAATTCAACGAAATAAGTTTCATTAGGACCTTAATGACAAACTATTGATGTATACCAATTTTCACCCTGAGCAGAGTTCATGTGTGCTCGTGCGAATTTTAAACGACGATCGGAGTAGCGATAACTAAGAAATTAATGAAATGAAAAAACAAAGCTTACCCTAGAACTAACCTACCCCTATATAATATCTTATCTAACCCTAAACCCACGTTTCATTTTCTCCATGATCAAAGAAGTCTTGGACGCCATCAAAACTTCACGGCAAAAAGAAACCGTGAATTATAAATTCAAGTTAAAATCATAGAAAAATCCATAAATCGTGAGACAAGTTTATTTAGATTCATGTGGTATTCCTCTTCAAGATGGTATCAATTTTGTCAGGTACAAACACAAAAATGTTCATAGCGTTATTTCATGTGAGCCTAAGGCTCGAAGTTTTGAGAGATTGAAGCATCTATTTACTAGTTGAAAGTTGTATTCGTATTCGTTGTGGAGAATAGCATTGGTTTTGATTTTTAGAGATTTTATAAAATGAAATTTCGCAACCTACCGTGAAGCAGCGTTTGTGAGCTTGGAAATCGCAAGGAGGAGATGGCGTGCGAGTGAAGCATGAATGGGATGGAAAGGTGGAGCTTTTGGAGGACAAGCTAGTGGTAGCCATGGTTTTGGAAATGGTGAAGCATGGGAAGAGAACATGGGGATGAGTTCATGGCAATGGCTATTATTTTGTTAATGGAACGTGAATATAAGAGTGGGGAAGAAGAGATGTGTAACGACCTGCCTTATTGACTGCTCCAAGTCGGTAATTAAACCAATTCGGATCATTCAAAACGACAAATAGTTATTTAGCTTACAGGGTTTAAATAGAATAAACACACAGAATCACAAACAAGATAAACATCAATATCTCACAACGGAATTTTTATTTCAAAAATATCAGAGTTAATACAACATTTTATTTTACAACGGAAGAATTTACAATACACGTACATAGATTTTATATTAAAATAAAAATGGAAGAACCCAAAGAGAGCGCGTCTTCATGTGTTTCAAGCTTCAATAGCTGGAATCTCTAAAATCTACAATACTCGTATTTGACCCGAGCATTCCATGCAAAAAATACAAAGCACTTGAGTCAGAATTAATCATTGTTCAAGTAAATTGACTTAACCAAACACTAAATATAATAGTCATATTGACGTTAACAACATTTTAAGTGGATTAGCACACCATGGTTAAAATTTCACAGGCACGTAATACACATATATGTACATGTATACTCATTTATGTAATTAAATGAAAAGTGCAGGTGCTTGTAGCATATAAACTGGTCTGGTAACATGGCTAAGAAGTGCTAGAATTTCTGGTACAACAAATATATACATTGCGTGGTTTCAGGGGCAACCCAAATTCCATTTCTTTTTTTTCTAAGTCACGGAATGCAATTAAGTTTAGTACACAACCTAACAAAACATTTCAGTTGCATGTCAATAATAGCTAGCATGGGAGAGAAAACTTTGCATAACACAAAATCATTCAAAGCAAGATGTAAGGTTTGGGTAACGATGGTGAAATGTCCAATGGACAGGTTTGCAAACACAATATATACAAGACCAGTATGTCAAGGTCAAACATATCTACAAGATCAACATAATTTTCATGGCGAAGAATGGCAACAAAACAAGTTCATCAAAGCACATGGCAAATTTTTCAGTGTTTACATTAGAAATGCAGGTACTCAAATAATAACTTAACCGTGTATACATAAAAATTGATTTGCTTGAGTTTTATTTGCCTGACATGTGAACTAGACCTTAACCATTTACTTGTCAAAATAAACAACTAACAAAAAGGGAATCTTCAATTAAGCATGTGTATTGCATAGTATTTTTATAACCAACGTACTATCCACCAAAAAAATTCAAGCAAAAGTTACTAAACATGTTAAAGCCAAGGGACAACAACACATTTAATGGTGAACAAATTAACCAAGGCACAGACAAATTCTCAAGCCACGCATGAAATGGTCAACTCAACTTCACAGAGTATATTAACATATAATGAATCTGTATACCAAATGAAGGTAGACTAGTGCAAGCAATCATCGACAACATGCATATTTCAGGGTGGACAACAAAACGGTAGTGAGAAGACCAGTAATCTGCACAATGGGTCACTACTATATTTAGTTTATATCGAGGTCGAAATTCTTTAAACTAAATTAATCGTGAGCAAAAATACTCACCTTAAAACTGAGGCAGTAGAAAGCGAGAGAACCGTTCGGAGGTGCTGCATAGTGCTCGTGAGCTACCAAATTCATTTTACCAACTAGTCACAATTCACTATATTTAGTTTATATCGAGGTCGAAATTCTTTAAACTAAATTAATCTTGAGCAAATATACTCACCTTAAAACTGACAGCAGCAGAAAGCGGGAGAACCGTTCGGAGGTGCTGCATAGTGCTGGTGAGCTACCAAATTCGTTTTACTAGCTGGTCACAATTCCTTTTGTCAACGATAAAAGAAAATTAAAATGTTTTTATTTTTCAGTCAAGCAATAGTACAAGAGAATGCTTTTCAGATAGATAAGATGAATGTACATCGTGCCTCTTATATACACGAGCAGGCAACAATTTAATAACATATTGAATATGAGTATCGGCCCATTTATGTAACAGATAATATTAATCTGAGTCCAGCCCATCAGTGCTTGGTAAAAGGTAATGCGCTGTAACTCTTTACTGTCATTTCCCACCCTCAAATCAGGCTAGGGTTAGGGTAGCCGCCTTTCTCTTCCTCGTTATCTCTACCAGGAATCAATTGCTACTTTTAATTTCATCGCCTTTGTCTGAAATCAACAGCTCTTCCCTGAATCTATGAAAATTCTTTGCTGTGAGAGCTTTAGTGAATACGTCTGCTCTCTGGAAGTACGAGGGAACATGTCGAACTTTGAGTTTCCCTTCGGCTATCTGTTCTCATACGAAATACAAGTCTATTTCGATGTGTTTCGTACGTGAATGCTAGATTGGGTTTGCTGATAGTGAAATCGCACTCTGATTGTCGCACCAGATGATTGGCTTGTGCTTTAATTCTATGCCGAGCTCTTGGAGAAGATATCCTATCCATATCAGCTCCGCCGTGGCGCTTGCAACCGATCTGTATTCTGCTTCAGTGCTAGAGCGAGATGTAGTAGCTTGCTTCTTTGAACACCACGATATGGGGTTGGATCCGAAATAAACACAGTACCCCGAGGTAGATCTGCGGTTATCTGGGTCAGAAGCCCAGTCCGCGTCACTGTAAGCTTTTATATCCGTAATTTTGCTCGATTTTAACACCAATCCATGATCTAGGGTTCCTCTTAGGTATCGTAAAATACGTTTGACTGCTTTCCAGTGCTCACTTAATGGGTTTTGCATAAACTGGCATACCTTGTTTACACTAAAACATAATTCTGGTCTCGTTATGGTCACATACTGTAGAGCGCCTACGATGCTCCTATATAGTTTGACATTTTCAATAGCATCACCACTTCTTT
Source organism: Allium sativum (assembly GCA_030737875.1). Taxonomy (NCBI): domain Eukaryota; kingdom Viridiplantae; phylum Streptophyta; class Magnoliopsida; order Asparagales; family Amaryllidaceae; genus Allium; species Allium sativum. The sequence continues at coordinate 501,363,524 of CM060926.1, read as the reverse complement.
TGGATAAACGTAGATTGCTTGTCATTGGCGTTGGTAGTGATTTTGCCTTATTCATGTTTGCTCGTTCAAGTATTTCTGTGATATATTTTCTCTGTGATAATTTGATTTCAGAATTGGATAAATACTTGACTTGAATTCCCAAAAAATAACTGGCAGCTCCTAAATCTTTGATCAAAAATTTCTTGTTGAGGAAAATAACAATGACATTGATTTCTTCTTCATTATTTCCAGTAATCAAAATATCATCAACGTAAACTAGGACATATGTGACTGTTTGACCCTTCAACTTTATGTATAGAGAGCAGTCTGATTTGGCCATGTGAAACCCAAGGTCAGTGAATGTTGCCTTTAGCTTATCATACCATACCCTTGAGGCCTGTTTCAACCCATATATGGCCTTGTGCAGTTTACAAACGAGTCCCTTTTCTTCTGATTTGACATATCCCGTTGGCTGTTGCATGTACACATCCTCTTGTAAATCTCCATTAAGAAATGCATTATACACGTCCAGTTGTCTGATTTTCCATCCTCTATTTAGTGCAACTGACATTATAATCCTGATAGTTGTGTGTTTCACCACCGGCGAAAATGTTTCACTAAAGTCAAATCCGTATTGCTGTGAATATCCTTTGGCGACCAGTCTTGGCTTGTACTTAAGTATACTTCCATCAGGATTTTTCTTCAATTTATATGTCCATTTACACCCTATGATGTTTTTATGCTTGGGTGGATGCACAAGTGTCCATGTCTTGTTCTTAATCAACGCATTATATTCTTCATTCATATCAGCTCTCCATTTGTCACTGTTGATAGCTTCCTCATATGTGTTGGGCTCTCTCTTGTCGAGTATTGTAGTGTAGACTTTGGGTTTAAAAATTCCACTTTTAGCTCTTGTTATCATATGATGAGCATTTCTGTCTGTAGTCTGCTTATTTGCATTTTCTGTTGTAGTTTCATTGTCACAATTGCTTAAGTCACTTTGATTCCCACAGCTGCTATCATCATTGTTATTACTACTGGTAGAATTTTCTGCTGTGCATTGTTGCGTCTGCATATTGTCCTCATCTGTGCTGTAATAGGATTTGGTGCTAGCAACTGTATGAGAGTCACTTGATTCTTCATGTTGATCTTCAATAATTTTGCTGCTGTGCCAGTCAGTTAAAACCGTAGGTGGCTTGAAATTGCTTGCTGTTTCAATAACCCTGCTAGTAGTCTTTACTCCTTTTTCTGCAAAAGGAAAAATATTTTCATTAAAAATAACATGTCTAGCCACATAAACTCTGCCATTACTGTCCAGACACCTATATCCTTTCTGATCATTCGGGTAACCTAAAAATGTGCATGGTCTGGACCTAAAGCTGAGTTTATGTTGGTTGTATGGTCTAAGATAAGGAAAGCAAAGGCACCCAAAAGTTTTTAATGCTTTGTAGTCTGGTTTGACCTCATATAATTTTTCATAAGGACTTTTTCCATCTATAACCCTTGTCGGCATTCTATTTATTAAATAAACAGATGTAGCAAATGCCTCTGCCCAAAATTTGAGTGGCAGGGACACTTGCGACATCAGTGTCAATCCTGTGTCAACAATGTGCCTGTGTTTTCTTTCTACTAGTCCATTTTGTTCAGACTTATGTGGACAAGTAACTCTATGTCTGATTCCCTTATAATCAAGAAATTTCTTTAAGGTATTAAACTCACCTCCATCGTCTGTTTGCAAGCACTTCACACTATGATTGATCTGTTTTTCAACAAACTTAATGAACTGAACCACAACATTACATACTTCTGATTTTGTTTTAATGAAGAACACCCAACAATATCTACTTTATGCATCAACAAGAGAAAGATAGTACTTGTATCCTTGATCAGTATGGACAGGGGAGGATCCCCATACATCTGCTGCAACTAATTCAAGTGGATTATTATATATAGTTTCAGTATCATTAAATGGCAGTTTATGGCACTTGCCTATTTGACAGTGAGAACAGATATACTTATCAGGTAATTTTTCAACACAAATATTGTTATCATGTAATATCTTTTTTACAATTCTAATGCTAGGGTGGCCAAGTTTTCTATGCCAGACATCAAAAGAGTCCTTATTAGCTTTAACAGCAAATTCAACATTATAACATTGTTTGCCATGATAGTTGTTGTTTTTAAGACTGGAATTCTTGAATTTGTACAGCCCATCCTCCATGCTACACTGTAATAAGACATTGTCGTCAATTAGGTCTTTAACGACACAATACTTAGGATGAAACTCAAAGTAGACATGGTTATCATTGGCAAATTGCGAGACACTAAGAAAGTTTTTCTTAATTTTAGGAACACGTAATAAATTGTTAAGATATAGTTGCCTCTTACCATTGATAAGACCATCACCAATGTGAGATATACTTATTGTTTCACCGTTTCCCATGCGTATAGCTTGCGTACCTGAATAGTCTCTGTTCCCAAGATTTAAGTTCTGCAAACTGTTAGTCACATGATTCGTAGCACCTGAATCCGGATACCAGTCATCCAAATTTATGTCTTCAGATTTGTTAGAATCTTCAACATTTCTAGCTGGTCCTTTACTGTTATCTGCATTACTCCTTTGCTGATTGATCTGCGCCATGTTAACATTAGGCCTTGCTTGACTTGACTGACCTTGTCTTGCCACATTATATTCCGTATTAAATCAGAAATAACATCTACTAGCGACATGACCAAATTTTTTGCATATCTGACATTTAGTTCGATTGTTACCACTCCATCTACCCCTGCCTCTGCCTCTTTAGGGTTGATTTCCCCTGTAGAAATTGGGTTCTTGATTGCTAGTTTGGCTTGTATTGTTTCTTGGTTGGTTCCTGACCTTAGAAGTAGTCGCATAATTGACAGTGTAATCCTCCTGTGATGTTTTCTTCTGCTCAATCCTTCCTTCGTGTGCAAGTAGGGTTGAATGAACGTATTGTATGTCTGGAATAACTCTTTGTGATGCAATAAACGTAACAACAGACTCATAGTCATCATCTAACCCGCCAGTAATGTATAGAACTTGTTCACTTTCTGAAACTTTGTGACCTGTTGCCCCTAGTTTGTCGCATAATGTCTTGATTCTGGTCAAGTACTCACTCATAGACATATTATCTTTCTTGATGTTTTGCAATTGGCTACGATAATGCATAATTCTTGATGCTGACTGGGCAATAAAGATTTGTTCTATTGCATTCCATATCTCATATGATGTGTTACATCCTATGATCTGTGACATTAAATTTGCACTAATTGACGATATGAGCCATGATGCAAGTTAACTGTCTTGCTTCTGTTGTATTGCATAATCTTGATTGGGGATCAAGTTGCCATTTTTATCTGCCACCATTGGTGGTGGGACTGTGACAGTGCCTCTGATATATTCAAGAAGGCCATAACCTCTCAGTGCTGTCTCAACCTGATATTTCCATAACATATAATTGTCTTTGTCTAAGGGAATATTAATTATATTACTCTTTGGCTTGATTAGGGTGATGGAACTGTCGGTGGATACGCTGGCTTCATTTCTTGACGTGGCAGAACTCAATGTATCATTGTTTCCTGTCATGTTGGATGCAAATCAGGAGTAAAAGATGGTCAGAAAATGATTCTTGGACGGCAAAAGGTTAGTATGAGATTTTTTCTGCAACCAGAGACCGAATGGTGGTTGAATAATGGTTTCTTGGAAGGCAAGGAATCTTGTATTAGCCTTTATGCAACCAAGAACAGAGGGAAGTCTGATCAGATGAGGATGCTAGTCCGATGATCAGCACTGCAGCCTAAATCTATGAAAGATGCAAGTCTTTAATCAGATTCAGGCGAGGCAGGTAAGAAATAATAAGAACAGCACTGCACTTGATGAAAGGTTCGCCTTTAATGATGAAATTTCTCTGAGAAGCGAAACCCACACCTTTCTCTAATTACTGATTTCAATTTGATCTTTTCTTGATGTTCAAATTTTTGTATGATGTTGCCGTTTGGCTTTTCAGCTCTGATACCATAAAAGAAAATTAAAATGTTTTTATTTTTCAGTCAAGCAATAGTACAAGAGAATGCTTTTCAGATAGATAAGATGAATGTGCATCGTGCCTCTTATATACACGAGCAGACAACAGTTTAATAACATATTGAATATGAGTATCGGCCCATTTATGTAACTGATAATATTAATCTGAGTCCAGCCCATCAGTGCTTGGTAAAAGGTAATGCGCTGTAACTCTTTACTCTCGTTTACGAGAAAAAACATTTAAGCAAATTGCCAATGTTTTACCCTTTTCCTTCGCTGAAAGCATCCATATTTCCATACATGCATGCAATTTTCAAACATTTTTTGTTTCTATTTCTTTGCCAATGCAATCAGCTGGTAGTCTGGCACATATATTATTAACGCAAGGCACCACTCACACTTTCATCTCCTTTTTCTAACCTCACAACACATGAATTCATACACAAGAATCGAGATTTTCACCAAAACAAAGTGTTCATCCAAGGGGAGTTTTAAGGAGATAGTCGTCTGCTCGCTAGGTGGTGTTCCATTGTAGGTCGACGTGAGTCATTAGAAGGTGAAGATGGTGCGGCTCTGGCGAAGGAGCTGGCTGTCACGTGGGTACGCGGTGTTTTGGTCAGCTAACAGAGGTGGGAGGAACAAGATGACGATGGGTTTCGATTTGAGGAGGAGGGAGCAGTGCGATGGAGGTGGCAACCGATTGTCAGGCTCGGCGGCCATGATTTTAGGAAGAAGGTTTTTTTTCGTGGAGGCCTTTATTTGGTTTGGGGAAGAATTGATTTCGACGGAAGAAAATAAAAAAACTGGAACTTCTGAAAGTAAAATGAAAAAGGAAATGAGGGGAAAAAAGGGGTGACACGCATTTTAAGTTAACAGACCGGTCAAACACATGTTAAGGTGTTGTTTTAAATTTTCACCAAGTGTATAGTTTTCCTCTTTTTTTAAACCAAGTTTCAAACCAAATAACTTCTCTTTATATTAATTCAAGTATAAGTGTTGAACCATTTTGTGTTGTTTTAATTTCTTAAATCATATTTCAAATTTGAATTTCGACATCACCATTAAATTAATTTAATTAGTTTAAACATACAATATCGTTTAATTTTTTATCAACCATTTAAACATGTATTTCACAATCAATTCCAACTATCCCTCAAACAAATTTCCATTAGTTAGAATATTTTCAGTGTTTAATTTAATTGAACCATTTAGATTCAAATATTGAAAATAAATTTAACTTGCACAATTCAGTACAAAACCAATTTAAATAGACTAGATTCAAGATTCTAAGCAAAAAAATTCAAACATGAACATTGATATTTAATGCTAAATCTTTAATTAAATTAACACTCAAAATTTAAAAACCAAAAATTTTGGTTTGTTACAATCTCCCCCCTTATGGCTTTTCGTCCTCGATAAGGAGAAGTTGTTAAACTCATACTTATGCATGAAAATTTTACATAGCTTAGAAGACCCCTTTTAGAAACAAAATAAGTTATAGAATTTTAAACTCAAATTTTTTCTAACCCCTAGATTTACGGAAAAAATTTGGCAGCGTCTCCTTTGTATGACTCGATCGGAAAAAATTTACAAAACATAAATATGCGAATATACATCATATCCACACGATGAGGCATCCCAAACCAGGGGAATCAACACAATAAACCCAAGTACAGTATCAAATTCGAGATGTCTACCTTATATTGGCGTTTATAAGCGTGTTTGCTTAATATTTAACATTTAGCACAAAAGCGAGCTCTCATGCGAAGCGCATGACATGGCATCCTACTAAAGCACTTAACAAATAATGAGAATCATATATATAACAAAATTTAATACATAAAGCATAAGAAATCTCAGTATGTAAACTTTGGTATACATGAAACAAGATTAAATACTATAACGATCCAGATTTTGAGCGTTCAAATCGACAATAAACTACACATGTCGACCCAAACAAATCATAAATACAGGCAGTTATTGAGAAAAGAAGAAAGAAGAAAGGAGAGAAAAACAATAACAAAGTTCTCACAGTGGAAGGACAATATATAATAAATAACTATCAGTTTAAAACAGTTGAAATATATACATTGACTAGAATATACAGCGATTATCAGAGTTACACGTTTACAGATATACATAACAAAACAGCGGAAACACAGTGCAGCGGAAATACATATATATATATAATAAATATATAACAAATCTTCGTCTCCATCCTCCAAGCTATGAAATCTTCGCTAACTACAACATCTGCTGACCTGAGCATATTGCATAAAATAAAACACAACAAACACTCGGATCAGCACTAAATCATTCTCATATTAGTCAAATTAAAATACGAAATAACATCAGTGTCATGGGTACAGTAACTCAAGAGATGTTACGCGATTTTTCCATCTCTCAAGGATCCGTTAAACTAATACATACATGGTATAATACGCTATTATGATAGTGTCTATCCAGTAAAGTAAATATCATAAAAATAGCGTAAGCGTGATTACCATATTACCCTTACGCCGTTTACGAGCATCAACAGTCTATACAGTACCGTAAATTCACTGTACTGGTGTTATCAGAGGGCACCCCATAGAAGGCAATGCTAAATCAAAATCGTATGAGGCTCGATATGGGTAAATATGACAAGGCACTTGAGGAAATGTCCAGGGTAGGATTCTACCAATTGCACTCCTGGATCGATGGTAATGCATAGCAGCCACTACCGCCCACCTCAAATCACACTCCCAAATCAAATAGGCCCAAATCATCATCATCATCATAGTCATAGAAATAGTATCGAAGAAGTGTGTCCGATCAAAGGTGCTACCTTAATTAGTCACGGTATAGCTCCTGTTTTAGTCATTTCAATTCTGACTCGAAGGTCAGGGCTATTTCGTCATCGTTCATCTCCTTCGATTCAATAATCGCCTCTAAGTCATCATCTTCCATTCTGGATACGTCAAAACATTCATAGTTGTTAAAGTAGTATCGACACTGATGGAGAGTATGCCACTTGTCGACTCCGGTCTATTTAACAACCAACGCTTACATTTTCCACATCGGTTGGTTCTTTTATATTTCACAAAGGTTCGCTTTCATATCAAAATATCATATTCTATTTCGAACCACATTTATATTGAAATAGAATATAATTTCATATCAAAACGTCACAAATCAAACCAAACCGATTATATTCTAAATTTCAATGTATTTTCATATCCTTATATTATAACCATATAATATTTCAAATCAACATCTATCCAAATAGAATATATTTTCATCCCAAAGATTTCAAATTATTCCCAAATAGATTATGTTCGAAATCCATTCATATTCAAATAGAATATATACTTCTATAACTTATTTTCAATCCCTTAAGAGATAAATTTATTTTTGGGTAGCATATAATTCACATTTCCATGTCAAAAATCGGTTTAGGAATCGATTAATATTCAAATAGAATAAAATTCATCTCAACTCCATTTGAACAACGATTTAGATCCAAACACTTTCCATTTGGAAGATATTTACACTTTATAAAAATATAATTATGAAACAGATACTTATGAAAGAAACCCTATATATAAAATTATATATATATAGAATAAAATGGTTTGAATGGGATAAGATAAATTTTAAAACTATATATATATATATATACATAAATTAAAATTTTACTATATAGTTTAAATAATAAAATACAAGGAAAATTTAGTTGCAACAAAATAGCTATAGGTAAAAGTTTAAATAATTTTTTTTTCATGGAAAGAATCATTATTTGAAATCAACAGTGTAAATATATATAAAATAAAATTCTTTAACTAAAATCGTTCCATTCTTCCGAACATCAATAATTGAATCTAAACTCCAGTCTCAATGGAGTATGCCTAGCCCAATGACTTGTTCCAAACCCTATTCCAAACCCATTTTCAAAGTCAAGGATTCAAAACCATACTCGTATTAAGTTTACAACACTCCAAGTATTGTCGATTATCTTTATTCCAATATTAAATTCAATAAGAATTTATTTAATTCGAGTCTACCCAATCCTTGAAAATCCCAAATCATATAAATTTTGAATCTTTAAAACTTCAAATTCAATTTGGGAAAATTTCCTTAATTATTTCAAATAACATTCAAGATTCAGATCTTTAAAGGAAGAATAAAAGCTTATCAAAATCGACACATTTCCTTTATATGAATTTTCCCTCAAATAGAATTTCAAATATTTAAATCATTTAACCAACCGATGTCTATATAAAATTTGTTACCCTATGGCCAAGTAATTTTAAATTTAATTTCTCGATATTCAGGGATGGATCTATCATTTCAATCCAAATCAGGGTCACAAAGATTTATCATTTCACTCTGTGTTCTTAATTTATTTAAATCGATTAAATCCTGGGTTCATTCGATGCCCATAACATCAAGGGTAAATGGGATTAATCGTCACAATGAACAAGCAAATACACTATACTAAATACGGAGCATTAGCATTGTAAATCTCAATTCAGTAAAAATTTCAATCAAACATCCATCACAACCATTCCATTCAGCTTGTCAGTATTAAACTATTTTCAGAATTTACAAAAATTAGAATTTCCCACTAGAAATTTCAATTTAATTAAATGACTAATCATTGACTAGATTTGCATGTTAACACACTAGCATGTTAATTTTAAGCAACACATCATCAAGCAAACACAACCATGAAACCAAACTTATTTCATAATTTAGTTTAATAAACACGCGAATAATATAGTTATTCGTGAGTGAGAAAATCACTCACCTTTGGGTCTATAGTTAGTCGAACGCCCAACTAAAGCAAAAAATTGGACAGTCTCCAAATGCAGCCAAACCAGCCTCAGATTGACCACGATTCCGCCACGATCCCAACGCACTCAACCGCATCGAAATCCGAGTTGAAACGAGGAAGTTATTAGCATTTCTTCATTTGAATTTTAAATATATAAAAATTAACAACATTAATTCTCACTCTATCCACATTTGACATGTCAATGTAATAACCCGGAAATCTAAGCCAATTAAATTTTTTTATTTTGGCGATTTTAATGAATTTTGCATATTTAAAATGGATTATTTTAAATAATATCGACGAAAAATTTATTTTCGACAAAGTTAAAACGAATAATTTTATTTTAATTATATAACGAGCCTGAAATGTTGCTGCAGTTCGAAAATTCGATTTCCAATTTCAAATGAATATACAGAATTCGTTTTAAGTCAAAATTGGATGAAACCAGAAATATTTGAATCTGTTTAATCATATCTTTCTAACGGATGTAAGAAACTGAGATTTCACTTTAAAAGTTGAAAGATATGAACAGTTTAAAATTCAGAAAAGTCGCTGTGGAATTTATATATATTTTAATATATATAAAGGCCTTTGAAAATGGAAATTTTGCAAACGACCTCGGTTTTCGACGAAACCACTTTTGTTGGATCCGTGATGTCAAATTATTGCTAGGTTTCAAAATTCTCAATTTTCTGAATCAATATGTGAGCGTGGCGAGGTTAAACGTGTTTTATCAGTTTCAGTCAATTTCGATCGACCAGAAAATTGCCATTTTTCAAACGGTCTCAGAATTTGACGAAATTAGTTTTGATAGGACCGTATCGTCAATACGAAGCTAGAAAATATTTTTATAGAATTTTTAGAGTTCATATGTGGCCCCAGCAAAATAACGGTGGAGTGGAACCCTCGGTGAGAACTCCTCACTTTTTATTTCTATTTCTAGTTTAAAAGATATACTAGAATGCAGACGGTGCTTAGCAGCACCCGACACCCGTCGTCCACAAAACATGGATGACTTGTTTGTTTGATTGCTGTGTTGTGAAATTTGATTGTGTGATATGAAGTGGAATGAAATATTTTATAGCGGAAAATATTTTATAGTTAAAAATATGATTTTTAACGTGTATATAAAATAAATATTTATAAACAAATTGGAGGTTTGTTTATATGCACTGATTTGATTGATATTGATTGGGACGATAAATTTTACACATCTCCCAACTGCACAAATAAAATCTGTGTTTGTTGATTTGAAACCCCACATGGGTATTGGGATGATATGTGACATACACTAATCCCAATAATTAGCTGTATGTCGTTTGATTGATTGACAGACTGTTATAAGCATTGAATACTTATATTTGATGCTTATACAGTGTAGAACGCACTTTGGATGATGGTTGATTATTTATCGTTATTGTTGTATATATGAATTGGATGAAATCCATATAACTGAAATTATATGGTAATTAACTGTGTCTGATTCCAGTTCAAAATTATCGAATAATTTAAAATAATATTCCATGAAAATTGAATTGGGAAGCCGTGTTAAGTAGTTAAACGCCATTTCAACGCGAACGTGAATTTTGTCGATTTTATAATGAATATCAAGAAGTGATTTCAAAATCAAATATTTTGAAATGAATTTGAATTGAATTGAATATTTTGAAATGAATTTGAATTGAAATTAAAATGAATTCGAATTGAATTGAATAGAAAATGAATTCGAATTGAATTGAAAATAAAATGAATTTGAATTAAATTGAATAGAAATGAATTTGAATTGAAATTGAACAGAAAATGAATTCAAATTGAATTGAATAGAAAATGAATTCGAATTGAAATGAATTTGAAATTTGAATTGAACCGAAATGAATTTAAAACGAATTTATAAGGAAAAATTCAATTTTGATTTAAAATTGAATATGAAGTTGAAACTGTTTTGTAAAACGAATGTGAAACGAATTATTAAATACATTTTGAAAGGAAATCGACGAAATGTATATAATATATATATTATATATAATGGTCTGAATAGAACGCACCGCGCTGCGGGAGTTCGCGAATTTCGACCATTGACTTCGAATGGACATTGCGGGAGATCCGACCAACGGATTCTCCTAAAACCGGAACCGTTGGGTTCGTATCGAAAAGAGCTTTCTAAAGAATATTAGTGATTTGAAATATAACGGTTGGATTTGGAATTATGTCCAAATCAAATTTGGAAAAGGTCGTTGTAAGTGCAGTTCGATGGCCGTTGAGGGAAATCGACTGTACGGGCCTTGATAAAATTATTGAAAATAGTAATAATTTGTGTAAAATCATAAGAAATGATTTGTGAAGAATTGGGATGAAAAACTCCATATTTGAAAAGATAAAAATAGATTTTTATCTAAATGAACTAGTTTTGAACTAGAATTATAATTCTATTTATTTTTAAAATAAATAAAGTAAATTTGAAATGGTTTTGAAAATAAATAGAATTTCCAATAATTGAAGTGGAAATGGATTTGAATTGAAATTGTCTTTGGAATATTTCGATGTTGGATTTCGTGATGAAATAGATATTTTTATGGGAATTTGAAAGATATATTAATATCGTTATTTCCAATACGATATTTGTTGGTCGTAGAATTTGATATTGAATATAAGCCGATATATTTTCTATTCAGAGCCTTGCATTTAATATCAAATGTGATTTGGGTTTGTCGTGAATGGTGTCTTCATTGACACTGTTCTTAAACCCAGTTGAGGAAAAGATTAAATCTTTTTATTTAGATTTAATGAAATGTACGAATTAAATAATATTTAATTGGAATTGAAATGGGATTGATTTTGGGGTTTATCGTGAATGGTGTTTTAAATCACACTGGTTCTTTAACCCGTTAATTAATGGAATGTGATTTTGGGTTGTCGTGAATGGTATCTTCAATAATACTGTTCTTAGAACCAAATGAGTTAAGAAAATCAGAAACTAACTGGAGATTAGTTAAGTTGAATGGTTTCTTGGGTATTGATCTGATGTTGGTTTCGGCCTTCGGGGTTAATACTTAGGGAATTGCTCACTTGCTATTTTACGTTTAAAAGCTGATAGAATGGAATGTGATTTTGGATTTATCGTGAATCGTGTTTTAAGTGACATTGGTTCTTTAACCCAGTTAAAGATTAAAACCAAGTGGAGTTTTAATGAATCTTTAATTAGATTGAAATGATCGAGAATGGAGTATCACCTGTTCTTCTCCAGGCGATAGTTAAATCTTTAATTAGATTTAAACGTGAAATGGTAATTGAATTTACCGATAACACTGTGGTGTTAGATATGGTGTATTACCAGTTTTCCTCCTTGGGATGAATAGGTTGGAATTGGGAAATAAAATAAATAATTACTTCGGTGTGGTTCGCTAATCCCGACTAGTTTGAAGTGATATTCAAAGGAAGATTAAAGAACAAATTTAAAAGGAATTTATCTTTGATAAAATTAATGGGAACCTTTCCCTAAGAATGTGAAATTTAGAAACTAACTGTAGGTTAGCTAAGAAGAATGGTTTCTCGGGTATTGATCTGATGTTGGTTTCGGCCTTCGGGGTTAATGTTTGGGGAATTATTCTCTTGCTAATTTGCGGTTAGTGACTGATGAATTGGAAAGAGGCGTATGTTGTGTTTTTGTAACACTTGTTTATTATATAAGCGAGTTATTCAGAAAGACCGGGTTTATCCCATTCTGAATAACTGATTCGACGTGGTGTCCAGGATGAAGACGGTGGTCGAAGACCGAAGGTCTTCACGTCGTTTGGGTGATTACTGATGATCTTGATTGGGCCGTACACCCAAGAGGTGGGAATTAGTTAGTGATCGTCCAGACGTACTTGGAGATCGATGGATATGCGGGGTACTAGGTGCCTCCGGTTTCGTTCAGACCCAGAACAAACTTGTAAATGGACTGTGTGTCTGACATTGGATTTTATTCTGTGTGATTGATTTCTATTAAATATATATCTGTTTGACGGCGGAGAATTTATTCTCTTGCTTAACGCCCTTCTCTAAGACGTACGAGCTCAGGGGTTATATACTGATGGATATCAAAAGCATAGATTGAATTGCCTGTGTGGCATGCCTAAGTGGCAAATGATCAAGGCTTCTGTTGAAAAGCAAAGTCTTGTGGTTGATGATCAAAGCACGGCCTTTTTGGTATAGCTTTGTGTAACATTTAATTAGCGAGTTTCACACCCGGTATGAACCAGAAACGGGAGAAGGACCTCAAGGAGGGCATGCATTTCCTTCTAGTTAGAAGTGGCGTCAGTGGTTTTACACGCCCTGACGAGTTTTACTTATGTGGTTGTTGCTATTGCGAGGCGCTTCGGATATATCGGTGACTATGTGAAGCCGATGAAGTCATTTGTTGGCTCATTGACACCCCAAAGGGCGGGGAAACGCAGTGTTCAGGCATTTTAATCCACATCGGCGGACCGGCCCTTTCGCTCCAATGGTCACTCGAGCTCTGATCCTGAGACACGGGCTAGAGCGTCTCGAATCGGTGAGGATGATCCCTAGCCTCGGTTCATATCATAAATGATAATCCAACTTCCAATACGACATTTTGCGGTTTTGATTGTATACCTATATATGGCGACATAGTGGTATGGGACATTCATACCGCCTATGATTGATATTTATTATTGTATATAAAATCAGAAACTAACTAGAAACGAGCTAAGATGGGTGGTTTCCTGGGTATTGGTCTGATGTTGGTTTCGGCCTTCGGGGTTAATACTTAGGGAATCGTTCTCTTAGTAATTTATAGTTGGAGTCTGATTTAGAATCAAGAGATGAAATTTAGCATATAAAGCATTCTTTGGCTATTATAAGGTAAAAACCCTATCCTCCGGCTTGCGTTGCATTGTGTGATGGGACCTGGGTCTTATAATAGCTTCATTGCTCTTTATTTAGCATTGCGCTGTTGTTTTATGCACTGGTATTCTTGGGGGGAAACCCGTTCCGTGTTATATGGCGTGGTCTCTTGATTTACCTAACTTTAAAATAAAGATAAATAACTGTTTTAATTCTCAAACCAGTCACATGACTGACCTGCAGTTTATTGTTTGAACCTAAACTCTGGGTGCCCTTATTTCGATACGGGCAGCTAGTAGTTTTGGTTTTGCAGATTTATTTTGACAGGATCCTGATTTACACCTGGAACGATACTCGGAAAGCTCGGTATCCGCGTATTACTTCTAGTTGTGTATTGTATTATTTTCCGCTGCTATGTAATGTATTGTAATCTCTGATATTTTTCTGTTGTACATTATTTGTTTATACTATGTATATTCTTATATTTTGATGAATTATTGTAATTAATAATGAAATGTTCTTCTGTCTGCGTTCTTTTGTGTGTTGTTCTCAAAGTATCCGCTCTTTCCTTCACGGGGAAGTAACGGGTCCTCATAGTCAGCACCCTCCAAAGCAATTCTAGCTCATGCCCCCTTTCTCTCCCGTCTACTGTAGCTCGCGGAAAAACCCCAAAACCCGAAACATTGACTACAAATCACCATTCTACCGACCGAACTAACCTCGTCGGCCACCACCACTAAGACCCGCACCTTGAGCCGCATCCACCCATACTAGCGCCATCACCTTAGGTTGTCCACCATGCTTGTACAATCCATGAACGGAAATGGGTTTTCCGGACCCAAAATGCGATTTTTCGGCAACCTACTCCACTACAGAGCCTCCGACCACTTCCTGTCAACTCGTACCATCAATCTCTCTAATACCCATATCACAATTTCTTCGATTAGGTTCTAAATCAAAAAGCCCCAAATTTCATGCTAGGGTTCCATAGTTCAGGGGTTTGACCATCAATTTCTGGCAAATCCGAGCACTGCATGTCACAACGAATGGTATTAGCGGCCTCGTATCGTCGAGAGCTTCGAAGCGATATATAATTTGCTATGGTTTAAGGAGATTTGAATTTTAAGTTAGGATTTTTATTTAAATCTAGGGTTTAGAAATTTGATTTTCTTTCTACCATTAGAGAAAAATGATGGAGGAGTTATACGTATAGAGAGAATGAACTGATTAGGTGGAAAAGAAATTTTACTTGAATTGATATAGAAGGCCCAAATGTTAAAACACCCAATTATCCATTTACATTGATTCCTTTCACACTTTCTCTAGTACAATCAAACAACAAGTTCGTTTGTAACGCACATTGAAATCCTACTATAATTCATCGTTCTGAATCCAATGGCGCCAGTTTCGTCGAATTCTGAGATAGTTGCCAAAACAGTTAAATTCCACGGTTAATTAACAAATAAAATATTCAAATATTTAATTAACTGTTTTAATTCAAATTTTAATATTTACTAAATTCCATTTTAATTCAATTATAAATTAAATAAATTTATAAATAAATTTTATAAATCTTAAATTCCCAAACTTAATTATTTGAATAAAATTTGATTTTAAAATTTTTCTTAACTTAAATAGCTTAAATTTCATTTAATCATTTAAATGTTAAATCCTAAATCAGATCATTTCCAAATAACCCAATTTTAAAAATATATTTAATCAACTCGAACAATCATCATCATTATAATCAATAAAAAATTGATTTTTATCCAATATTATTCCATTTATTTATTTTAAATCGAAATTTAAATAAATAGAAAATATGGGATATTACATTCTCCCCCACTTAAAGATCTTTTCGTCCTCGAAAAGAGAACGAAATAAGGTATAAAATAAATCATACTTCCATTTCCATACTTATAAAGTAGCACTTATAAAATAAGTTATATAGTTGAAAATCTCATAAATTTTGTGGCGACCCGAACTTCCCCGTGATGGAAAGAACGAATTGCTTTGAGGACAAGACGAATTGGAACACAAACAGAAGAATATTTCATTGTTTATTACAACAATTTCCATCAGAATACAAGAATATACAGAGTGTGAATAAATATTACACATTTGATAAATATCAGAGATTTAAATTACATTTAAGTACATAGCAGCGGAAAAATAATACAAAACATAACTGAAAGAAATACACGGATACAGAGCTTTCCGAGTATCGTTTCAGCTGTAAACCAGGATCCTGTGAATATAAATCTGCAAAACCCAACTACTAGCTGCCCGTGTCGAAAATAGGGGCACCCATAGTTTAGGTTAAAACAATAGACTCCAGGTCAGTCATGTGACTGGTGTGAGAACTAAAACAGTTATTACTCTTTATTTTAAAGTTAGGTAAATCAAGGGACCACGCCGTATAACATGGAACGGGTTTTTACCCCTAGAATACCAGTGCATATAACAACAGCGCAATGCTAAATAAAGAAAATGAAGCTATTATAAGACCCAAGTCCCATCACACAATGCAACGCAAGCCAGAGGATAGGGTTTTACCTTATAATAGCCAAAGAATGCTTGATATGCTAAATTTCATCTTTTATTATTACTATAAGTGAAGAAAACAACTTCAAATATAAATGTATCAATCATAGGCGGCATGGGTACCATATATCATGTCGCCAATACTAGGCTCTACAATCAAAACCGAAATATCACGTATTGGAAATTGGATTTCCGTCATGAGTCGAGGCAAGGGGCAAGCTCCTCTCCGTTCGAGACATTCTAGCAAATGTCTCAGGACCACACACAGCGATCCTTGGAACCTCCAAGGACGGTCCTCTCCTTCTTTTGAGGATTAATTATTCCTAAACACACGTTTCCCGGTCCTATAGGACCTATATCCGAGGCACCTCGCATTCCAATAACCACACAGGTAAAAATAATATAAATGTCAGGGCTGGGTAGGCCACTGACATCACCCATAGCTAGAAAGAAACGTCGTGCACTCCTTGGTTCTTTATCCCGTTTTTGACTCATACCGAGGTGTGAGGCTCGCGAATTAACGCTATACACAAAGTTGTGCCACATAAACCATGCTTTGATCATCCACCACAAGACTTTGCTTTCCAACAGAAGCCTTGATCATCTGCCACTTAGGCATGCCATACAGGCAATTCACTCCATGCGATTGATTTCTATCGATATATAACCTTTGAGCTCGTACGTTTCAGAGAAGGGCGTTAAGCAAGAGAATAAATTCTCCGCTGTCAAACAGGTGTATATTTAATAGAGATCAATCAACACAGAATAAAATCCAATGTCAGACACACGGTCCATTTACAAGTTCGTTCTGGGTCTGAACGAAACCGGAGGAACCTTATTCCTCGCATATCCATCGATCTACAAGTAAGTCTGGATGATCACCAACTGATTCCCTCGTCTTGGGTGTACAGCCCAATCAAGATCATCAGTAATCATCCAAACGATGGGAAGACCTCCGGTCTTCAACCACCGTCTTCATCTTCTACCTATCATCAAATCAATTATTCAGAATGGGTATAAACCTGGCCTTTCCGAATAACTCGCGTATATAATAAACAAGTGATACACAAACACAACATATGCTTCATTCCAATTCAGAATATTCTTTTATTCAAATATTCACATTCTTAGGGAAAGGTTCCCATTAATTTTATCAAAGATAAATTCTTCTAATTTTATTCTTTAATCTTCCTTTGGATATCACTTCAAACCATGTTAAGGTTTTCCAAACTAGTCGGGATTAGCAAACCACATCGAAGTAATCATTTATTTTATTTCCCAATCCCAACCTATTCATCCCATGGAGCAAAACTGGTAATACTCCATATCTAAGACCACGGTGTTATCGGTAAATATTAATTACCATTTCATGTTCAAATCTAATTAAAGATTTAACTATCGCTTGGAGCAAAACTGGTGATACTCCATTCTCAATCACTTTAATCTAAATAAAGATTCATTAAAACTCCACTTAGTTTTAATCTTCTCAAAAATCAATATCCTGTCTTTAACTGGGTTAAAGAACCAATGTCATCTAAAACACGGTTCACGATAAACCCAAAATCACATTCCATTGTTAATCGGGTTAAGGAACAGGTGTTATTCAAAACACCGCTCACGATAAACCCCAAAAACCAATTTAAATTCAATTCCAATTAAATACTAATTAACTGGACAATTTCACTAAATCTTAATTAAAAGATTTATTCTTTTCTAAACTAGGTTCAAGAACAGTGTTAATTAAGACACCATTCACGACGAACCCAAAACACATTTGATATTAAATACAAGGCTCTGAATAGAAAATATATCGGCTTATATTCAATATCAAATTCTGGAACCAACAAATATCGTATTGGTAATAACGATATAAATATATCTTTCAAATTTCCACAACCATATCTGTATAATCATGAAATCCAACATCGAAATATTCCGAAGATAATTTCGATTCAAATCCATTCCAATTCGTATATTGGAAATTCTGATTATTTTTAAAACCACTTCAAATCCAATTTATTTATTCAAAAATATTGGATTATAATTCTAGTTCATAACTAGTTCATTTCGATAAAAATATATTTTTATCCTTTTAAATATGGGATTTTTCACCCCAATTCTTTCTAAATCATTTACTATGATTTTACACAAATTGTTGATATTTTTAATAATTTTATCAAGGCTCGTACGATCGATTTCTAATAACGATCGTCGAACTGCACTTACAGTGACCTTTTCCAAATTTGATTTGGACATAATTCCAAATCCAACTGTTAGATTCCAAATTTCTAATATTCATTGCAAAGCTCTTTTCGATATGAACCTAACGGTTCCGGTTCCAGGAGAATCCGATGGTCGGATCTCCCGTAACGTCAATTTGAAGTCAATGGTCGAAATTTGCGAACCGTCACGGCGCGGCGCGTTCTATTCAGGCCATTAATATATATAATATATATATTACATATACTTCGTCGATTTCAATTCTAAACGTTTTTTATAAATCATTTAAATTCGTTTTAAAAACGATTTCAACTTCATCTTCAATTTTAAATCAAAATTGAATATTCCATATCATTAATATATAAATGATAATATTTTCAAAACGTTTTATTTTGAAGTCACTTCCTTTTCTATATTCATTATAAAAATGAATATATTCGATATAAATATCGTTCGCGACAAAATGGCGCATATCTAATCAACACGGCTTTATATATTTCAGTAACTTCGTTATTCTATTCAACAAATGAATATTTTCTTCAACACATGAATATTTATCTTATTCAACACATGAATATTTATCTTATTCAACACATGAATATTTATTAATTCTTACTTACAATAAAAATGTGAAATTTATTGTATAAATATTTCGTTCAACACATGAATAGTTTCAACACATGAATATTCTCAACACATGAGTATTGTCAACACATGACTATTTTTGTTATTTAAAATATTTGAAAAATTTATGATTTTTATCGTTTAATTCTTAATCAAACTCTAACCATAAATTAGTAAGAGAACGATTCCCTAAATATTAACCCCGAAGGCCGAAACCAACATCAGATCAATATCCAAGAAACCACTCATCTTAACTAGTTTCCAGTTAGTTTCTAATTTTATATATGATAAAGATGTGAATTTTATTATTAA
Source organism: Allium sativum (assembly GCA_030737875.1). Taxonomy (NCBI): domain Eukaryota; kingdom Viridiplantae; phylum Streptophyta; class Magnoliopsida; order Asparagales; family Amaryllidaceae; genus Allium; species Allium sativum. The sequence goes on along the minus strand of CM060926.1, from coordinate 501,344,136 downwards.
AATATTTCTCAACACCTGAATTTTCTTTTATTCAACAGATGAATATATATTTTATTCAACACATGTGTAACACCCCGTAATTCTGTTAATATAAGTATTCACAAATTAAAGAATAAATAATCTCAGACGTGAGAATTGTGGGAAACAGGTTGCGCCATTGTGTTCGTCTCGGAATTCTGGTTGAAACAAAGTTTGAGTTTGCGTGATTTGGACTCCGTATGAAGGAGATATGGCCATCAGAAGTTTTAGAAAATTCAAAATTCAAAATTCGAAGTCAAACTGGCCATGCGGGAAATTTCCCGCCCAGCACCCCAGGTCGACTAGGGAGTCGACTGGGCAGTCGACACCCCCAGGACCAGGTCGACTGCGCAGTCGACTTGGGTGTCGACCTGGTCAAGTCGGCCAGGTTTTGGCAGAGCCCAATCTTGAGTGGCTGATGTGTCTTTAGGGCTGAGTTGGCTAATTTAACGGTTCAGGTTAGTTCTGAGTTGATCTGACGGTCTAAATAAATCCTAAACTCTATATATACCTAGGTAGTCTCTCACTCTAAAATCACATGAAAAATAGAATAGCCGCCGTCATGCCATCGCCATGGAACTCAGTGTAGCCGCCGCCAACTAAGAAGGAAGAAAGCTAATCAAAACTCTAATTCTACTCAACTCTAAAGCAAATCAAGACTCTCTTTCTTTTCTAATTGTGAGTATGATGATTTTAATAAGATTATTACCAAACTAATTAGATTAAGATGTGATATGGATCATAAGAAAATGATGTGAATTGTCATATATGTTGTTGTAAACCTTATGCTATCATGTATGTTGTAAATCCTATGTTATGTGATGATGATATCCTATATGTTGTAAATCATGCTATGATGATATTATATATGTTGCAAGTTTCTATGCTAAGTTGCGATGTTACAAAGCCATGATGTTATTATGTTGTAGTTAGCTTATGAATCATGATGTTGATTATATATATTTGGGCTATGATGATTCACATGATAAATCACATGTACCTATGCAAGCATAATGATGATGTCTCACATATTGTATGACATCTATTTATATCTAGAATATTGACATCTATTTAGATCTAGAATTATGCTATGACATGTGTGAGTTCTATGTGTTAGATGCTAGTTCACACCATCATTATGCTGCATAAACCACATATGCAAATTTATACATGAACTTGGGTTATGATCATATTATGTAAGTTGTGACATTTAACAAACAAGTTGGCTCCTTTAGATCCATGACATGTGTAGTTTTATGCAAGTTTCACCCCTATTATGATTAGATCTATTTTATTTGTCTATATGTTGTGATAATTTATCTTTGTGCTATGAGTTAGACTATTCGTGTCTAACGTATATGTTGCGTTGAATAAGCGAACGTATAACGTGGGGTAGGGGTAATATTAAGGATTTAATATTAAGAAATTGGGGTGCAATTGATATGATTTTGCATACTGTAAGTGGATGGACATAATTGAGTCAATTATGGACATCATTAAAATTGGAATTAATTAATGATTTGAATAGGGATATATTTAAAACTGGGGTAAAAGATTATAAGTGTTAATCAATGCTTAGAACACGAGGTTGGACTCGTGGGTGGCATAAAACTGGCCAGACCCGCCCGGCAAATCCAGTAGTCACAAATGTCAGCCCAATGTGAGAGGTCCTAGGCCCAAATTAAAGCATAACAGTTGTAAAGACACGAGGTTAGACTCTTTTATGGTGTAAGACTGCCCGGACCCGCCCGACGAATCCAGGTGCCATAAATGCCAGTCTAATGTGAGAGGTCTTTATGAGGTTATGGCCTGAATGAAATAAGAAATACTTAACCAGATAAACATGTGAAGTGGGACATGGGGGTTAAGTAAGTGCCTTGGGTGGCATGAGGAATCTATTGGGTGCCTTTAGTGGCATTTGAAATACGATTAGTAAGACTTAACCAAACACACACGAAAATGAACATGACTAAGAAGAGGGTTAAGTGGGATATACTAGTGGGGACAAGCTTAGGTGGATAGCTTGTGGTAAGTAATTGGGGGCCCATTTCAACCAGTAACCCGAACGTATCTTTGTTAGCTCAACCCAAGTCGAGGACGGGACACGCATACTGGGCTTGACTATAAGAGGCCAAACGGGTTAGCGGTGGCAACGCAAGTCCAACGGGTTTCATATGCATGTGTGGACCCGGGCTTGTAGGTAAGACGTTGTTGCATCGTGTGGGTATAAACCGTGCATTCTTTAGCTGTATCGGGTTGCCACTTTAGGGGAGTGATACACCCCACTGTGGGACCAGCACGGGTATCTACGAGTAGGGAGCCGATCGAAAGTGGGTAGTGGGGTACACCTAGTGGAGATAGGGGCAGGCGGCACCTATGTAGTCAGCTAGGGGTACACAAGGCTATTTATATAATTTCTAAGTTCAGTGAGCGGGATCAACCTTTACGGTGACTGGTGTGGTGCAGTGTAGTAATTATTCGTTAGTATTAGGTGTGCCTTTAACGTTATCTTTATCTGCTCTTCCATACCCAATAGTTTATAGACATTTCCTTATTTTCCAGCTTGTGCCCCAGTCCAATTATTTTGATAATAGTATTGTTAGAATTATCATACTCGCCAGCCTTTATGTCTGACCCCCTCCATTTCTATCTTTCCCCCCCTCCAGGTCCTCAGGGTGGGCCCAGCTCTAGCAGAGCTTGATTGGATTGCTTTATCTCTCTTTTGGAAAGCTTGGACCGCTGAAATAAAGTCCAGCTTGTTATCTTCTTTAATGGCTATTTATGTAATGGGGTTATGTATTTTGTTTTTTTCAAGATGGATATTGTGCTTGACTCTGATTTATGGTTGTATGATGTAACAAACATGTTTAATTTCCGCTGCAATGAAATTAAGTTTTAGATTTCCAAGTACTACTTATTATCTGTCTTGTTGTAATTTTTCTGTTCTATATTCACTTAAAACCTCCATGGAAGTTAATGCATTCCCTTTGTGAGTGACATTAATGGACGTGGGGTGTTACATGTGGTATCAGAGCTTAAGGTTACCAGAACAGATAATTTTTTTAGAAAAACTATTTTTCTAAAGTATTTTTGGAAGAAGTATTTTCAAAAACATGTCTTAACGAGTGATTTTAAGAGGAAAGTTTTTAAGAAAAACATAATCCTCAATAGCTATAACCTTATCTTTCGAATTCTCCATTTTGAATCTTTCCTTTTTCATTTTAGCATGGATGAAGATCTTAACCTTCCGGATGGTGCAACGATACCAGGATGGTATAGGAGGTTATTAGAGGCTAGGGCCGCTGCAGGTCCAGCCAATGTTCCTCCACCACTAGTTGCACCCGCTCCTCCTCCTCCTCCCCCTCCTCGCGCTGATACTTTTGCAAAGACATGCAAGGAATTTAAGGCTATAGGTGGTAAACCTTATCAAGGGTCAGAAACATTTGTGGAAGCTAGAGATTGGCTTAAGGAGGTGGAAAAATTGTTAGAAATCTTTGAAGTAGAAGAAGGGAGGAAAGTCAAATTAGCAGCTTGGTTAATGAAGGGAGAGGCCTCGTTTTGGTGGGAGGTCAATAATGGGGAGCGTCCTGTTGACTCTTGGGCGGATTTCAGACGTAGGTTTGAGGCAAAGTTTCTCTCAAGGGCAGAAGAGAATCTATACATGGAAAGGTTCTTGACATTAAAGCAAGGAAGCTCATCATTGAAAGAATATGTCAAGAAATTTAATCAGTTAGCAAGGTTTGGCTTGGACTTAGTGAACACGCCGGAGAAGAAGGCTCTGAGGTTCGTTAAAGGCTTGAATGAGCCGTTGTTGGGGTTGGCTATGACCCACATCCCTTTAGAGGCCACCTTTGAGAAGCTAGTAGACATGACACTCATGCATGAGGAGAAAGGCGCTAATGCTAATAAGGCACCCGAGAAGAAAGGGGATCAGAAGAAACCACAACAACAAAACAAGAAGGGTGGTAAAGACAATAATGGCCAAAGAAAGAAAAGATGCTTTAACTGTGGGACACCAGGCCATCTCAGCAAGGATTGCAGAAAGAAAAAGAAGACTGGCTGTTTTCACTGTGGTGAAGCGGGACATCTAGTGAAGGACTGCCCAAAGAAGGGGAAGAGGGCAGGGTCTACCTCGGGAGGACAGGTGCAGGCTCTTATGGCACCAGGGCAGACAAGGGGACATGTTCAGGCTCTCGCGGTCCCACCACTGCAACAACGAGGTAGAACCATTTCTGTTGAAAGATTAGTTTTTCTGTTTGATCATCCTGTCCGTACTTTATTCGATTCGGGCGCATCGCATTTGTTTATCTCTACATCATTAGTTGAATCACTGCACTTAAACACCAGTTTAGTAGAGGACCCCTTAGTTGTTTCGAATCCAATTGGGGGCTCAGCTTATTTGTCCATGATATGTTTGGATTTCAAAATTTCTATACTTAGCGTTGAGTTTAGATGTGATGCTTATGTTTTGGGCTTCACGAGCTATGGGCTAATTTTAGGAATGGATTGGTTATCCAGAAATGGGGCCGTTCTTGATTGTGAAAGGAGAGTAGTTAGGCTCATGACTCGCCTTGGCAACACTCTCGAAATCTTTTGTAATCCCATAAATTCTGTTATGCTAAGTTATCTAGAATCGCTTGACGTGTCGGTGGAAAATCTACGATCTGTTAAAGTAGTCCAAGAATATTCGGATGTGTTTGAGGAGGTGAAGGGCTTGCCTCCGAAGCGGGAGATAGATTTTCGAATATATCTTGTGGATAATGTAAAACCAGTATCTTTGACAGTACGCCACATGGCTCCTCATGAAAGGAGGGAACTCAATAAGCAAGTGAAGGAGTTGGTTGAGAAGGGGTCCATAAGACGAAGTATATTGGAGAAGGGTGCTCTAGTAGTATTTGCCATGAAGGCGGATGGGTCCCTTAGACTTTGTGTGGACTATAAAGAACTTAATAAGCTTACTAAGAAGAACAGACACCCACTGCCGAGGATTGACGATCTCTTCGATCAGTTAGTTGGCGCCTCAGTGTTTTCGCAGTTGGACTTAGCCACTGGTTTCCATCAGTTGAGAGTGGCTGAGGATAGCATAGACAAGACTGCCTTTAGGACTCCGGACGGTTTCTATGAATGGCTAGTGATGCCCTTCGGTTTGACAAACGCTCCCGCATACTTTGTTGATTTGATGAGTAGGGTGTTTAGGGAGTACCTTAATAAATTCGTGGTGGTCTTTGTAGACGACATCTTGATCTTTTCTAAGAATGAAGAAGAGCATGCCCTACATCTTAGGGAAGTGTTGGAGACTCTACGAGCGAATAACCTTAAAGCTAAATTTACCAAGTGTCACTTCTGGAGAGAGGAAGTGCGATTCTTAGGGCACGTGGTTTCCAAAGAAGGGATAGCTGTGGATCCCGCGAAGGTGGTGGCCATCCAAGATTGGAAGGTCCCTAAAAATGCTACCGAAGTAAGGAGTTTCTTGGGGTTGGCTGGCTACTATAGGAAGTTTATCAAAGACTTCGCAAAAATATCAGCTCCATTGACACGTTTAACGAAGAAGAACCTAGTTTTCACATGGTACGTAGATTGTGATGATGCGTTCCAACGTTTGAAGGGAGCTATGACTTCAGCCCCAGTCTTAGCACTGCCAGACGGGAGTAAGCCATTTACTGTTTATACCGATGCTTGTGGGGCAGGACTAGGCGCAGTCTTAATGCAGGAGGAAGGGTAATATCCTATGGGGGAAGACAGTTGAGAGCGCATGAGAAAAATTACCCTACACATGACCTAGAATTGGCCGCTATTGTTTTCGCGCTTATGTTTTGGTGTCATTATCTTCTTGAGGAGAAATTCGAATTGTTCACTGACCACAAATCGCTAAAATACTTGTTCTCTCAGAAGGACTTGAACTTAAGGCAGCAAACGTGGATGGAGTTCTTAGCGTCCTACGATTTCGAAATAACATATACCCCTGGCAAGGGTAACGTGGTGGCAGACGCCTTAAGTAGGAAGGGGCTGTCCTTGAGCCCGTTGTTTGTTGAACGGCGAAACTTAGAATTCATCTCTATGTTTGATTTTAGACCTTCTGTTGACTTCGTACCCGGTTTGCTTGCATCCTTGGAGGTCATACCTACGCTTTTGGGACGGATTGGTGAGGCACAGCGAGACGACCCACAGTTGGTTGAGTTAGTGGAGAAGCTCAAAAGAGGGGAGTCATCAAGCCATCTCCGTAGGTATACCTAGATGATAAGGGTTGGTTACGTAGGGATAGTAGACTTTGTGTACCTCGAGACGAAGGTTTGAGGAAGGCTATTCTTGACGAAGCACATCATTCGAAGATTACCATTCATCCCGGCGGGGACAAGATGTACAAAGACATGAAGCGAGTTTTCTTTTGGGCCGGTATGAAGAGGGATGTGGTCGAGTATGTTGCTAGATGCTTGGTGTGCCAACAAGTAAAAGCGGAGCAAAAGAAACCCGGTGGGTTGCTTCACCCACTGGAGGTTCCACTATGGAAGTGGGAAAGTGTCTCGATGGACTTTGTGGATGGATTACCATGATCAAGGAAGGGTAATACGGGGATTTGGGTTATAGTAGATAGACTTACTAAAAGCGCCCATTTCATTCCCGTGAAGAGTAAGAGGACTGCTCCATGGTTAGCTTCTGTATACGTTCGAGAGATTGTTTGTTTGCATGATGTTCCTTCTAACATAGTAAGCGACCGTGATCCTATCTTCACTAGCGAATTTTGGAAGAGCTTGAAAGAGGCGGTAGGGACTCAGTTATGTTTGAGCACCGCGTATCGTCCTCAGACGGACGGCCAGACTGAGAGGGTGAATCGCATTCTAGAGGATCTTTTGAGGCTATGTATCCTAGACTTTGGGGGTACATGGGAAGAGCATCTTCCATTGGTAGAGTTCGCATATAATAACAGCTTTCAATCTAGCATTGGCATGGCACCTTTCGAAGCTCTTTATGGACGACCTTGTCGTTCACTTACATGTTGGTGGGAATCTACCGATAAGATCTTACTTGGGCCCGATATGATTAGAGAGACTTCGGAAAAGATCGACTTGATTCGAAGGAGGATGAAGACGACGCAAGATAGGCATAAATCTTATGCAGACAAAAGGAGGACAGATCTTGAGTTTGATGTTGGGGACATGGTCTTTATCAAAGTGTCTCCATTATGGAATGTTGTTCTCTTTGGATCCTTTGGGAAATTAGCACCAAGGTTTGTAGGGCCGTTTCCTATTAAGGAGAAGATTGGACAGATGGCATATAGAGTGGAGTTTCCTGAGAGACTTGTGGTGTACACGACGTATTCCATGTAGCACATTTGAGGAAGTGCCTACATGAGACCGCGGAAGTGGTAGAGCCGAGCTTGCTTAGAGAGGTGGAGATAGAGCGTGATGCGACGATTCGACGAGCTCCTACGCGCATTCTTGGGTCGGAGATCAAGAAGCTGAGAAATCGAGAGGTCAGACTAGTCAAAGTGCAATGGGGAGATGATGAGAGCAACGCTACTTGGGAGACAGAAGAGAAGATGCGTTCATTTTACCCTTTTCTTTTTAGGGTATGTCTTTTAATTTCAACTTTATCGCTTAGCTTGTACTTATCTTATCTTTAGTATGTCCTCCCTCTAGTATCTTTGACCTTTAGTTAGGATAATCCTATGGTTGAAACATGTGTTTGAGACATGTTATGTATGATGGATGCAAAGTGGATGCAAGTGTTTGCTAGTGGTTGCTCGTGGACGCATATACACACACTATTAGGCACTAGATCGGCTCAATCACTTCATATTGCATATTGCATATATATGGATGTATTTAGTAAAATGGATGTATGAGGATTTTTATTATCATATGGATGCTGCATTCAGATGATGATTGTGCACACATATAGAGATAATATGTAGCATTAAGGAACTTTTGCATACATAATGGACACATGGCACTATCATGATTTGCATTAAGGAGGTCAACTGAATCAGTGGACCGCCTAATTTTGCATTAGATAAGGAACATATACAAACACTTCTTGCATATGTTCATAAAGCATTAGAAGTCTATAAGGACAATGAATGCCTATGTTTGATGGTTGAGTAGATGGACGATTGGATGTTAGGATATACATTCTTCTTGACTTGAAGATTTCGTGGGCGAAATCCTTTAAGGAGGGGAAAATGTAACACCCTGTAATTCTGTTAATATAAATATTCATAAATTAAAGAATAACTAGACGTGAGAATTGTGGGAAGCGGGTTGCGCCATTGTGTTTGTCTCAGAATTCTGGTTGAAATAGAGTCCGAGTTTGCGTGATTTGGACTTCGTATGAAGGAGATATGGCCATTGGAAGTTTCAGAAAATTCAAAATTCAAAATTCGAAGTCAAACAGGCCATGCGGGAAATTTCCCGCCCAGCACCCCAGGTCGACTAGGGAGTCGACTGGGCAGTCGACACCCCCAGGACCAGGTCGACTGCGCAGTCGACTTGGGTGTCGACCTGGTCAAGTCGGCCAGGTTTTGGCAGAGCCCAATCTTGAGTGGCTGATGTGTCTTTAGGGCTGAGTTGGCTAATTTAACGGTTCAGGTTAGTTCTGAGTTGATCTGACGGTCTAAATAAATCCTAAACTCTATATATACCTAGGTAGTCTCTCACTCTAAAATCACATGAAAAATAGAATAGCCGCCGTCATGCCATCGCCATGGAACTCAGTGTAGCCGCCGCCAACTAAGAAGGAAGAAAGCTAATCAAAACTCTAATTCTACTCAACTCTAAAGCAAATCAAGACTCTCTTTCTTTTCTAATTGTGAGTATGATGATTTTAATAAGATTATTACCAAACTAATTAGATTAAGATGTGATATGGATCATAAGAAAATGATGTGAATTGTCATATATGTTGTTGTAAACCTTATGCTATCATGTATGTTGTAAATCCTATGTTATGTGATGATGATATCCTATATGTTGTAAATCATGCTATGATGATATTATATATGTTGCAAGTTTCTATGCTAAGTTGCGATGTTACAAAGCCATGATGTTATTATGTTGTAGTTAGCTTATGAATCATGATGTTGATTATATATATTTGGGCTATGATGATTCACATGATAAATCACATGTACCTATGCAAGCATAATGATGATGTCTCACATATTGTATGACATCTATTTATATCTAGAATATTGACATCTATTTAGATCTAGAATTATGCTATGACATGTGTGAGTTCTATGTGTTAGATGCTAGTTCACACCATCATTATGCTGCATAAACCACATATGCAAATTTATACATGAACTTGGGTTATGATCATATTATGTAAGTTGTGACATTTAACAAACAAGTTGGCTCCTTTAGATCCATGACATGTGTAGTTTTATGCAAGTTTCACCCCTATTATGATTAGATCTATTTTATTTGTCTATATGTTGTGATAATTTATCTTTGTGCTATGAGTTAGACTATTCGTGTCTAACGTATATGTTGCGTTGAATAAGCGAACGTATAACGTGGGGTAGGGGTAATATTAAGGATTTAATATTAAGAAATTGGGGTGCAATTGATATGATTTTGCATACTGTAAGTGGATGGACATAATTGAGTCAATTATGGACATCATTAAAATTGGAATTAATTAATGATTTGAATAGGGATATATTTAAAACTGGGGTAAAAGATTATAAGTGTTAATCAATGCTTAGGACAGGAGGTTGGACTCGTTTGTCACGTAAAACAGCCCGGACCCGCCCGGCAAATCCAGTAGTCACAAATGTCAGCCCAATGTGAGAGGTCCTAGGCCCAAATTAAAGCATAACAGTTGTAAAGACACGAGGTTAGACTCTTTTATGGTGTAAGACTGCCCGGACCCGCCCGGCGAATCCAACTGCCATAAATGCCAGTCTAATGTGAGAGGTCTCTATGAGGTTATGGCTTGAATAAATTAAGAAATACTTAACCAGATAAACATGTGAAGTGGGACATGGGGGTTAAGTCGGTGCCTTGGGTGGCATGAGGAATCTAGTGGGTGCCTTTAGTGGCATTTGAAATAGGATTAGTAAGACTTAACCAAACACACATGGAAATGAACAAGACTAAGAAGAGGGTTAAGTGGGATATACTAGTGGGGACAAGCTTAGGTGGATAGCTTATGGTAAGTAATTGGGGGCCATTTCAACCAGTAACCCAAACGTATCTTTGTGAGCTCGAGCCAAGTCGAGGACGAGACACGCATACTGGGCTGGACTATAAGAGGACAAACGGGTTAGCGGTGGCAACGCAAGTCCAACGGGTTTCATATGCGTGTGTGGACCCGGGCTGGTAGGTAAGACGTTGTTGCATCGTGTAGGTATAAGCCGTGCATTCTTTAGCTGTATCGGGTTGCCACTTTAGGGGAGTGATACACCCCACTGTGGGACCAACACGGGTATCTACGAGTAGGGACCCGATCGAAAGTGGGTAGTGGGGTACACCTAGCGGAGATAGGGGCTGGCGGCACCTATGTAGTCAACCAGGGGTACACAAAGCTATTTATATAATTTCTAAGTTCGGTGAGCGGGATCAACCTTTAGGGTGACTGGTGTGGTGCAGTGTAGTAATTATTCGTTAGTATTAGGTGTGCCTTTAACGTTATCTTTATCTGCTCTTCCATACCCAATAGTTCATAGACATTTCCTTATTTTCCAGCTTGTACCTCAGTCTAATTATTTTGATAATAGTATTATTAGAATTATCATACTCGCCAGACTTTATGTCTAACCCCCTCCATTTCTATTCCCCCCTCTCCAGGTCCTCAGGGTGGGCCCAGCTCTAGCGGAGCTTGATTGGATTTCTTTATCTCTCTTTTGGATAGCTTGGACCGCTGAAATAAAGTCTAGCTTGTTATCTTCTTTAATGGCTATTTATGTAATGGGGTTATGTATTTTGTTTTTTTCGAGATGGATATTGTACTTGACTCTGATTTATGGTTTTATGATGTAACAAACATGTTTAATTTCCTCTGCAATGAAATAAATTTTTAGATTTCCAAGTACTACTTATTATCTGTCTTGTTGTAATTTTTCTGTTCTATATTCACTTAAAACCTCCATGAAAGTTATTGCATTCCCTTTGTGAGTGACATTAATGGACGTGGGGTGTTACAACATGAATATTTATTCTATTCAATACATGAATCTTTATTTTATAACATTCTTTAATTTTCCAAATTGGAATGAGGTCCAATCAATTGCCATATAATGTTAATTATATGGATTCCATACAACACATGTATATAATAGCAATGAAAAATATTCAACCATCATCCAAAGTGCACTACACAACTGTCTGTCAACCTATCGATTGACATACAACTAAACAATCGAGATTTGTGTACGTCAAATATCATCCCAATACCCGTGTGGGGTTTCAATCAACAAACACAGATTTTTATTTGTGCAGTTGGTCGATGTGTAAAATTTATCGTCCCAATCCATATTAGTAAAATGGGTGTACATAAACAAATCGTCTGATTTGTAAATGAATATTTATTTATTCACATTCATGGTAAATTTATATTTTTAACGATAAATAATTTATTTCAACACATGAATATATATTTCCATCTATTCCACATCACAATCAATTTTCACCATACAACAAAATCAAACAAGTCGTCCATGGTCTGTGGACAACGGGTGTCGGGTGCTGCTAAGCACCATCTGCATCCTAGTATATATTTTTAACTAGAAAACAAGAATTAAAGTGAGAAGTTCTCACCGATTAGCTAAACCAATTCGTCGCGACTCTTCATATGTAAGAAATCTTCGTCATGTTTCCAACGCAGTCTGTTTCACGAAGTTTATATTGAAAATCAAATTTTTATAACTTCTCTATGTATATAAAAATCACATTTTTATACTGCTAATATATAGATAAAAATTCTATTTTTATACCGCTATTATATAGATAAAAATTCTATTTTTATACCGCTATTATATAGATAAAAATTCTATTTTTATACGGCTATCATATAGATAAACATTCTATTTTTATACCGCTACTCATATAATAAAGATCATATTTTTATCATGCTAACTTCATGATAAAAATTATATTTTTATATCGCCACTCATGTAAAAAATCACATTTTTATATTCTCTAGTATATAAAAATCATATTTTTATATTCTCTATTATACAAAAATCATATTTTTATATTCTCTATTATATAAAAATCATATTTTTATCATGCTATGGTATAAATAAAAATCATACCTTTACATCGCTATCGTATATCTAAAAATCTCCTCTTCCTTCACGATAAAAATCTATCCTTTCTCTATATAAAAATCTCGCCTTTTTCTATATAAAAATCTCGCCTTTTTCTATATAAAAAACTAATCTTTTCGGTAAATAAAAATCTAATCTTTTTCACTTCATATTCATGGGTATTAAAACTGAAAATCGTATGTTAAATAAACTGAAAATCATATGCTAATTAAACTGAAAATCATTAAATGAATAAAAGAAAGAAATAAATAAAAACTTACAGCTTTTCGATTTAAAGGGGGGTTTGGGCTCGCGCTGGGGTGCTCAGAGGGGGTATGGCGGAGGTGGTTGGTGGCACCATCAGGGGTGGCAGTTGTGGATAAAAAGTGCTAGGGCGCGGGTTATTTTGGGGGTTTCCATTTGTGGAAGGGGAGGGCGTGGTGGTGGCCATCGTCAAGGGGGGGGGGGGGTTCCGGCTAGGCGGCGGTCGTAGGGGGCAGCGGCGCTGCGATGGGGGAGGCGGATGATAGGGCAACGGGTTTTCAAGAAAGAGGGGCGCGAATTTTGGTCTGAGGAAAAGCTAGGGTTATAGCCCCTTATATATATTATTTAATTTATTTTATTATTCATTTAAAGTTGACTTTTCTTTCGAACCCTAAACGACACCCAACGACTGTCGTCCCTAGCTAATTACCCCCATTCCGAACATAATGGGATATGTTTCGTAAGCCAATTCTAACGTCTTGATCAGTTTTCATCAAAATTAAAGTATAACTCTATATATTGAATTTCAAACGTACATTTCAATTTACTGGGGCCACATACCGACTCTAAAAAATACAGAAAAATTATTTTTGGCTTCGTATCGATGATACGGTTCTAACAAAACTAGTTTCATCAAATTATAAGCCTGTTTGAAAAATGGCCATTTTCTGGTCGATCGAAATTGACTGGAAACTGTTAAAACACGTTTTACTTCACCACGCTTACATATTGATTCAGAAAATTACGAATTTTGGAATTTAGCAATAACTTGACATCCGGGATCCAACAAAAGTAGTTTCGTCGAAAACTGAGGTCATTAGCGAAATTTTCATTTTTAAGGACCAAAAATTCCATAGCGACTATTCTGAATTTTCAACTGGGCATAACTTTTTATTCCCGCTATGAAATTTTGATTTTCGGACTCGTTGGAAAGATATTTTCAAATAGATTCTAATATTTTTGGTTTCGCTAAAATCCGGTTTATTTTGAATCCTGTACGTTCATTTGAAGTTTGTAATCGAATTTCAAACTACCGCGCCATTTTCAATTCCTTTTATAATTAAAAATAAAATATTTATATTCTAACGACGATCTATATAAATATATACTTCTAATTCTATTCTAAATAAATTTCTCATCGTCATTATTTAAAATAATTTATTTTAAATATTCAAAATTTATTAAAATTGCCAAAATAATAATTTTAAATTGGCTCGCATTTTCCGGGTTGTTACATTCTCCCCCACTTAAAACTTTTCATCCTCGAAAAGGAACAAAGCTAAACGGTGTTTTACAAACCAACCCAACATCCATTGTTTTATTTACGGCTTAAGTTCTTCGACTTTTCAGTTTTTAAGAATTTTTTAAAATTTTCAAAAATTTGGCTAGCACCCTAAATTTTCGAAAAATTTCTCCATAACCTCCCCTGCATCGGGAGCATCGGGATATTTCAAATAGCCTCCCATGGCCCTCACCAATCCAAAAGGAAAAGAAAAAGCCATGAGGCTAGCTAATCGGCTCCTAAAATCATCAAATTCCCAAGAAATACAATAAACATGTACCTATTTGTCGGGCAAACAATTTTATTCCTCTGCTCTAGCCTCCTTGCTATGACCTGGTCAATGGATATACATGTATATGCATGCAATTGTAATCAATTTTCAATACAGTTCAATATTTGATTCAACTTGGCTTAAGTGGTTAAAAATATCAAACCAACAATCAAACAGCACAACCATCAATCAATTAGATGATTATCATTTCAAAAACATAATTTTGATACATATACAGAAAATCATGTTTTTGATGCCAAATCATAACAATAAGCCCTATCTAGTTTTTGTTGGATATAGAATAACACTAGAGAGGGGGTGAATAGGGTTTTTCACAGTTTTTCACTGAATTAAAAAAACTGACAGGATATTGAATAATAAGCGAATCACAAAATATAGCAGAAATAAAAAGCAGAAAGGAAATAACACACAGAAATACCCAGCTTCGGCAAAATCCTGCCTACTGCTGCTTTCCTAAGGTTTCTACTTGGTGTTATAAACAGATCTCGCTTACAATCCCATGTAAACTCGCAGCGCCTGCTCCGGTCCTAACCCTACGCTCAAAACCTTAGACTGTTCTAATCCCCTAGAACATATTACCCCTGATTACAACCCCGTAACCAGTAACCTAGATTTTGTAGACTCTAGCAACTGTCAGTCAACATCCTGACTGGTTCCCCTAGTATTTTACAGACACTAGAAACTGAACAGATTGTTTACAATGAAATTAAAAGAACAACACTAAAAAGGAAAAACAAACAAAACCCTTAGGAGTTAAAAGAAAGGGTCATCCCCTTTTAATAAGCTTGACTAGGCCTTAAACAAAAATGGCCGGTCCTCTTTCTTTGCCTTGCACCCTCTTATTTGTCCCTTTTACTTTGCTCTTGAAAAGGAAATGGCGGCCGTCAAAAACAGATTAGGGTTTCAGAAAATCCCAAATAATATCGATCGAGATTGCTCTTTGATTTGCTTCTCTGTCGAACTGGAATGCTCTCTGATTTGTGATGGCTCTCTGATGCTTTCTTTCTCACTGATTTTGAAACTTTCAGGCGATCGAAACTCTCGTAAGTTCTTTGAATTTGATTCGAATTTTTTTCTCTGAATTTTTGTGTTAATTTTCGATCAGTTGCCAATGATGTATGAGGTGTTATGATATAGGGTAAATCAATCAATAATTCACTCTGATTTCAAATGAATGGCTCGGCTTTGATTTTTGCAAAATTAGCTCGGTTTCTACTTTTGAAATTCATGATTTAAAAATGATTCCTATGCTTTGAAATGATGCGTGATTGTTGTTGATGAATTCAAACCTGATTCTGAACTTCAATGAATCTGGACTATAACATGACAGAGTGGAAAATGATTTACAAAAGCATTCCTTAGAGAAAAAAACTTTCCTCTTTGATTGATCAATTGATTGATGAATTGCCGAATAAACTAGGATTTAATTTCTGGATAAAGTTGATTTTTCTCTTGTCCAAAATGGTTGGTTAATGAATTGAACTCTTGCCAAAAAATACACCAGTGAATTGATTTCTGAATTATCATTTTCGGCAACTTAAATTGATTTGTTGCTAAGTATTGTTTACTGCATATCTGGAAATAACAATTTGGTCCCTTGCAAATAATTGATTGAATCTTGCCAAAAATATTCCTAGCTGATTGAATGTTTTCTGGAAAAAAACTAATTGATTTTCCAAAAGGGTGATGCACGTATACTTCCTGTTTCCATGCTTCACTGATTTCATCCATTCACAAAAAAATCTTACTGGCTTGCAATTGGAAAACTGGAAATATTTTCCATTTAAAACTTGCCAAAAAAAACTTGAGTTTATGCCGAGTGCATAGATGTAACTCTGGAAAGAAATTTTGAAACCAAAAAAATTTCTTTCCTAAAAACTGTTGCCATTAAAAACTTGAGCAATTCCTTAAAAGATAATACTGATTTGTTAAGTTTGGAATGTAAAATTTTTGCCAAAAAAAAATTCCTTTGATTTCTGAAAATCTGGAAAGTATTTTGTCTGCTTGAGTGAAATGAAAAAAGCTTTGATTGCTTTCCTGATTTGTTTCCATGCACCATCACTTGTATTTTAACTTGAAGTCATTTGTGCACTTCCATTGTCCCATGCTGTTGCTTATATTTGTTCTCACAACTTTGTTTTTCGGTATGAACTTGTGTGCCCATGTATACTTGAAACACTTTGCTCGACTAGTACGTTCATGTACATACTGCTGGAACCATGTTTACTGCTGTTGACAATGTATATATGACTTTGCACTCCACTTTGAATTGACCACCTGAGTTGCACTTGTACATGCTAATTTGTGACTCATGTTGACTTGAAATTGCTTGAAGTCTCCATGCAGCTTTGATCATGAACTTGTATACACCATTTGCTCACTTTCTGCTGACTTTTCATCATGAACCATACTGTTGCACCATGAAATCCGAAACTGATTTTGCACCACTCATTTGAGTTTGATAGCTCCACCATGCATTTGTATATCCCACTTGAACTTGTTGAAACAGTCATGTATGTTGCCACTTGTATGTGCTTAATCATGATACACTTGCTTGTGTTATTTGTATGTTACTGAGACATTTACATTGATCTGCCAAGTTATTTTCTTTGATCTTTGCTTGATCTCTCATGTAAATCATATTAAGGTGAAGTAATCCTTGCTGTCTTGGCCATTTTGACAATTTGTCACACATTTATGCCTGATCTTGCATGCTGACATTGCTGTTTGAATTGTATTGGCACCTGAATATGGTGCTCTATTTTTGACTTGTTGCATTTGACACTTTGTTGCCTCGGCCATTTTGCTTAGTAGTTTGAGATGTGATAACTTTGTTTTCAAGTGTACTGAGTCGAGAAGGTCCACGTGGCTACTCCTCGGTTGCACACTGAATTGGCGTGGCAGTGCACACATGTATATATACACGTGTGTATATGCAGCCATTCAATAAATTTCCTGTCCCTGTACATTTACAAACTGTCTTCCTAGACACAGATGAACCAGATCAAGTCATGAAAAATGATGAGAAACACACCAGAAAACTGAGGCAAATAAAATGTTAAAAATAAAATAATATTTGCTAGAGTATGAAATTATTTCTGTTCCATATACTGTGTGTGTGTTTTTGTATATGACAGGTATGAAGATGATGACTGAACTGACAGTGAAGTGCTGTGAAGATTGAAGACAGAAGATAGAAGATTAAAGCAGTTTATAGTGTCAATGAGTCTGTATATGAGTCAATATGAAAATGAATGTATATATGACTGTATAAAGAGTTGAATGTTGAAATAGATGAAGTTGTATATGAAAATGTGATGTGTTCAAATAGTGGAGTTGTAAATCTATAGAGTTGAATATTGAAATATAATATTATAATTAAATAAAATACTTGTGAATATTTGAATGTTTGTACAGTCGTATTTTTTTTAAATATAAATATTATATTCCTGTCTGTGATGTGATATATGAAACAGTACAGTAACAAACACATTTATAATAGAAATATATTTGGTTGTTATCATCAAACAAAAATCATATAATTGTGTATACAACACTGTTATATACAACAATCTCCCCCTTTTGATGATGACAAACAAATATTAATATTTTGAATACAGTAAATGTGTTTGACTGTGAAGAACAGAACTCCCCCTATTTGAATGCTTACCCTACAACAGAAACTCCCCCTATAACTATGCATGAGTGAAGTAACATGAAAATTGAATAATAATAAATTTTCAAAAATAAAAATATTTATAAAATATTCACTCATAAATCAAAATCTCAATCCATTCTCCCCCTTTTGTTATCATCAAAAGGGTTCAGAAATTAAAATATAGATGAAAATTGACTAAAAATATAATTTTAGCTTAAGAGGAAGAACGGTCATCATAAATCTTAATCACACAAATAAAAATCATAATAAACTGAGAACTTGTGGCATATTTCACATTTCAGATAATGACGGATTTACGATGAAATTTATATAGATGGGGAGAGTTATAAAAATGATTTCCAATTATTTTCAAAGAATTTTATAAAAAAGATCACAAAAAACAGTGATGGATTTGGACTATAATTAATAATTCTACTTAAGTGAGAAAATCGAATAATCTCAAATCCCAATACCTTTCAATCAACAAATCATAATACGTCATAAGATTTTAACACATTTCACAGATTAGAAGATGGATTGATAGGCTGGTTTTTATACTCAGAAGAGAATTTCAAATTTATTTCTGTTTTTAGCACTTTATTTCCTTTTTTATTTATTTATTATTTAAGAGCACACTGACCATGCATAACCAGAGCTTGGATTTTTAATTGGGATCAGTCGCAGCTTAAATTATAAGACATCTCATAACCATGCATAACCAGAGCTTGGACTTTTAAATGAGGTTAGAGATGCTCTTATATATTAATTATATTTTTATCATTTTCAGCTTTATAAAGGAAAAAACTCCTCGGTATATGAAACCAATATGGATGATAGAAATGTGGTAGGTACAGAAATGGACTGTGAAATAAATTTCTAAATTAATTATATTATGAAATAAGCTCGACTGTACAGGGATTATTGAAAATTTTCAATTATCACTAATTCTGAATAATAATATAGTCCCATTTCTATCACAAATAATTTTCACTATTTTAAAAACAAGATGATTTTTCAAAAAAAATATTCTCTCCACATTAATATAAAATCATGATGGATGGCAGACTGGTGATAGATAAAGGAGATGGTCGTGAAATAATTGCCAGTTCAAAGATATTATAATAAATATTCAACCATCATAAAAATCCAAATAAAATCTCCTCTTGTTGTGAAATATACCGCAGTCACAATTCATCACAATTTCAAAATCTGATAATAATTTTGATGAATTATAAATACAATTCAATTTGGATATTGATTTCAATTTTTGATTGAATAATCAATAAATAATTTTGAAATTGAAAATCAATTACAAGTGGAAAAAAAGGGCTACACAAGACTAGAGGGATCAAAAAAATATATACAAAAATAAATTAGTACTTCTAATACCAATTGTTATCTCCATAATTGAGGATTTTTAAAAATGACAGTGGAGAAAAAAAAAGGATATCATGATCAAAGCAAGAAGATCAGACATAAGGCCCATGTAGACAGAATAACAGGTTTGACAAGCAGTAGACAGATTAAAAAGACAGTTATTTGAAAAACAGTATCAGAGCAGCACGACAGAAACAGTTTCAAATCAGACTTGTCAAGATAATGATTCATGACCCGATATTAAAAATACCATTTATTTTAAAACATTTAATGGAAGATGAAGATATCAGGATTCAATGAATCGATCACACTATATTGTAAATTTTTTATTCGAGATATGTGTGAGATTCAGTAAATCAATAATTTCAAATGATTTTAAACAAACAGATATTCAAACCAAATAATCATGGAGTAACAGAGAATTTTAAGACCAGTTTTACAAAAGAAATTTTCACAAGTATCTCTGACAAATGTGAAATTAAATTCATATCATTTACATCAAATTTGAGAGTATTCATGAACTAGAAAATTAAAGTAATTTATTTGAAATCACTTGAATCAATGTTAAGTTCTGGTGTATAATGAATCGGTCACACAAGGTTGATAATTTCAAATTTAGGAGGTGTGTGAGATTCAGAATATCAGGATTTTCAGATGATTTCAAACAAACTAATTTCAACTGTACTAATCATGAATAAAAATGAATTTTATGATGTATCACTGAGACAAGACATTTCAAAAAAAATATTCAAGCCAATCTGAAAATTACTGGAATTGTCACAACTGATTAATAACAGTGTGCTGTAATGAGTATAATATTTTGAGCTTTTCTTAAAAGAATTAGAATAAACTTAGACCAGCAAAGGTGTGTGAATTTCCATATAATTTTCAGATCTTCAACACAATTTAGAATTCAGATTAACAGTGTTCAAGATATAACAAGAATACGTCAACACCGTTAGGAATTCAGAAAAGAAAATGAACTTCAAAACAATTGCAGAAAAAAAAATTTAGTATCTCGAAATGATTAAAAGTATTAGAGTTCTATACACGCAAAACAAATTTCTAGAATATCATGAATACTACAATTCAAGAAGCACAAAAAAATATAGCAGTGATAAATCAAATCAGAATAGACAGAAGAAAGAGATAGAAGGTAGAAGAAGACGAAATAAACAAAAGAAAAAAAAGTCAAAACAGAAAATATTTACAGAGATGAGTTTAGAGATCATACCAGAATTGAGTGTAAATAAGAATCTCTAACTCAACAAGCTTGGCCAAGGAACTGTGGATGATACAGGAATATTGCGCAGCTCGAATTCAATTCTCTTTTGTAAAGCAGTTCCTCAGCCTCCTTCGGTACCTAAAAATTCGGGGGATCGAGTGGTCTAACAAAGTTTGTAAAACCACTCACAGCTGTATTCATATGTTTTGGTACCCAGACTTGTTTATATAACAAACCATTAGAATTAACTTTCATACCCTTAGGAACCCAAATCTGTTTGAACTTGATGAAGCCCGTTTTATTTTTTGGAACCCAAGAATGTTTAAATGGTTTATTATAGAACGATTTCTCATCACAATTTTGACTCAAAAGACCTTTGAAATTTTTAGTGTTCAAATTTTCTAAGCAGTTCTTTCCAAAGCAGTTTGAGGGATTTTTCAAATCATTTGAATTTTGTTTACCAAAAACATTTGTATTCCCAAATCCGAGTCCACATTTATTTCTAGCAGAAAATTGGTTTTTCAACAACATATTTAAAGATTTTTCTCCATCAGAAAACTTAACCAAAGTTAACTCTAGTTATTGAATTTTGAATTTAAGATCACCGTTCTCTTTTATTATATCTGAACAGCGGTTATTAGTGATTTTACTTTCAACATCATATTGTTTCAAAACCAAATTTTCATATTCAAGTAATTCAATTCTGACTTGAGATTTCGAGATTTCATATTCAAATCGTTTTTGTTTTTTAGACTTAAAGTTCTTGGATTTTTCAATCTCATTTTCAAGTTCTTTCAAAATCAAAACACTTTTGACCAAATTTTCATTTTCAGCAATTTCAAGTTTGGAATTTATATCTGTTTTAAAATTTTCAAATTCCTTTTACAAAAGGAAATTCAAATTTGATAACTCGGTCTTGTTCTCATTTAAGATCAGAATTTCATTTTCAAACTTTTGAATTTTTTTATTGAGATGAACAAGATTGGTTTTCAATTTCAAACAATTTTTGCAAACTGAATTTGAAGAATTTGTAACATATTCAAGTTGTGATTCCAAATCATCAATTTGGCTAGTCAACTCAAAATTCATAGATTTCAGAGACTTATTTTTCAAATGGAGTTTATCGAAAGATTTCGTTAAATCAAGACACATGTAAACCAGATCTTCATATGAGAAATTTTCTATTTCAGCATTTATTGATTTTCCATCACCTGATCCATCTGAAGTTTCATCTTCATGACTTGTTAAGCATAGATCTGAATTTGAGTTGTCATCTTGAGGTTTTGAGCAGTTGTTGTCAATTTGTCCATACTTTGTATTGAGAGTTGTCCATATTTCCTGCGCAGTCAAACAATAGGAGATCAAACTGTATTGATCATCATCAAGACAAGAATATAAGATATGTGTAGTACGAGAATTAAAAACTTTATCTACCATGTCGTACCCATTGATAACGACATCCCAACATTTAATATTAACATATTTTAAATAAAATTCCATTTTGGATTTCCAGTTTGAAAAATCTGTTCCAGTAAAAATAGTTGGAGATGAACTGGACTGACTCTCACTAGACTGATGACTAGGATTACCCATGACTCTAGAGTTAAAGAGATACCTACTCTGATACCACTTATAGTCTCCTTGTCGAGGATTTTAATCACACCCCGGTGGCCTACAATGGCACCTCAGAGACTGATTTCACGTCCTGCCTCTTGACATGGACAACCACCCACGGACATGTAGGGATTAGAGTCACTACTTCGCCACTAGATCATAGAGCGAGAACTCCCTATCATGTTGTAACCTTATACCAGCTCTGATACCTCTTGTTGGATCTAGAATAACCCTAGAGTGGGGGTGAATATGGTTTTTCACCGTTTTTCACTGAATTAAAAAAAATGATAGGATATTGAATAATAAGCAAATCACAGAATACAGCAGAAAGGAAATAACACACAGAAATACCCAGCTTCGGCAAAATCCTGCCTACTGCTGCTTTTCTAAGGTTTCTACTAGGTGTTATAAACAGATCCCGCTAACAATCCCATGTAAACTCGCAGCGCCTGCTCCTGTCCTAACCCTATGCTCAAAACCTTAGACTGTTCTAATCCCCCAGAACAGATTACCCCTGATTACAACCCCATAACCAGTAACCTAGATTTTATAGACTCTAGCAACTGTCAGTCAACATCCTGACTGGTTCCCCTAGTATTTTACAGACACTAGAAACTGAACAGATTGTTTACAATGAAATTAAAAGAACAACACTAAAAAGGAAAAACAAACAAAACCCTTAGGAGTTAAAAGAAAGGGTCATCCCCTTTTAATAAGCTTGACTAGGCCTTAAACAAAAATGGCCGGTCCTCTTTCTTTGCGTTGCACCCTCTTATTTGCCCCTTTTACTTTGCTCTTGAAAAGGAAATGGCGGCCGTCAAAAACAGATTAGGGTTTCAGAAAATCCCAAATAAAATCGATCGAGATTGCTCTTCGATTTGCTTCTCTGTCGAACTTGAATGCTCTCTGAATTGTGATGGCTCTCTGATGCTTTCTTTCTCACTGATTTTGAAACTTTCAGGCGATCGAAACTCTCGTAAGTTCTTTGAATTTGATTCGATTTTTTTTCTCTGAATTTTTGGGTTGATTTTCGATCGGTTGCCAATGATGTATGAGGTGTTATGATATAGGATAAATCAATCCCTAATTCACTCTGATTTCAAATGAATGGCTCGACTTTGATTTTTGCGAAATTAGCTCGATTTCTACTTTTGAAATTCATGATTTAAAAATGATTCCTATGCTTTGAAACGATGCGTGATTGTTGTTGATGAATTCAAACCTGATTTTGAACTTCAATGAATCTGGACTATAACATGATAGAGTGGAAAATGATTTACAAAAGCATTCCTTAGAGAAAAAAACTTTCCTCTTTGATTGATCAATTGATTGACGAATTGCCGAATAAACCAGGCTTTAATTTCTGGATAAATTTGATTTTTCTCTTGTCCAAAATGGTTGGTTAATGAATTGAACTCTTGCCTAAAAATACACCAGTGAATTGATTTCTGAATTATCATTCTCGGCAACTTAAATTAATTTGTTGCTAAGTATTGTTTACTGCATATCTGGAAATAACATTTTGGTCCCTTGCAAATAATTGATTGAATCTTGCCAAAAATATTCCTTGCTGATTGAATGTTTACTGGAAAAACCTAATTGATTTGCCAAAATGGCGATGCACGTATACTTCCTGTTTCCATGCTTCACTGATTTCATCCATTCACAAAAAAATCTTACTGGCTTACAATTGGAAAACTGGAAATTTTTTCCATTTAAAACTTGCCAAAAAAACCTTGAGTTTATGCTGAGTGCATAGATGTAACTCTGGAAAGAAATTTTGAAACCAAAAAAATTTCTTTCCTAAAAACTGTTGCCATTAAAAACTTGAGCAATTCCTTAAAAGATAATACTGATTTGTTAAGTTTGGAATGTAAAATTTTTGCCAAAAAAAAATTCCTTTGATTTCTGAAAATCTGGAAAGTATTTTGTCTGCTTGAGTGAAATGAAAAAAGCTTTGATTGCTTTCCTGATTTGTTGCCATGCACCATCACTTGTATTTTAACTTTAAGTCATTTGTGCACTTCCATTGTCCCATGCTGTTGCTTATATTTGTTCTCACAACTTTGTTTTTCTATATAAACTTGTGTGCCCATGTATACTTGAAACACTTTGCTCGACTAGTACATTCATGTACATATTGCTGGAACCATGTTTACTGCTGTTGACAATGTATATATGACTTTGCACTCCACTTTGAATTGACCACCTGAGTTGCACTTGTACATGCTAATTTGTGACTCATGTTGACTTGAAATTGCTTGAAGTCTTCATGCTGCTTTGACCATGAACTTGTATACACCATTTGCTCACTTTCTGCTGACTTTTCATCATGAACCATACTGTTGCACCATGAAATCTGAAACTGATTTTGCACCACTCATTTGAGTTTGATAGCTCCACCATGCATTTGTATATCCCACTTGAACTTGTTGAAACAGTCATGTATGTTGCCACTTGTATGTGCTTAATCATGATGCACTTGCTTATGTTATTTGTATGTTACTGAGACATTTACATTGATCTGCCAAGTTATTTTCTTTGATCTTTGCTTGATCTCTCATGTAAATAATGCTGAGCTGAAGTAATCCATGTTGTCTTGGCCATTTTAACACTTTGTCCAACCAGTTTTGACTTGAGTTGTTTTGTCAATGTTTGTCACACATTTATGCCTGATCTTGCATGTTGACATTGCTGTTTGAATTGTATTGGCAACTGAATATGGTGCTTTATTTTTAACTTGTTGCATTTGGCACTTTGTTGCCTCGACCATTTTGCTTTGTACTTTGAGATGTGATGACTTTGTTTTCAAGTGCACTGAGTCGAGAAGGTCCACGTGGCTACTCCTCAGTTGCACACTGAATTGGCGTGGCAGTGCACACGTGTATATATACACGTGTGTATATGCAGCCATTCAGTACATTTCATGTCCCTGTACATTTACAAACTGTCTGCCTAGACACAGATGAACCAGATCAAGTGATGAAAAATGATGAGAAACACACCAGAAAACTGAGGCAAATAAAATGTTAAAAATAAAATAATATTTGCTAGAGTATGAAATTATTTCTGTTCCATATATTGTGTGTGTGTTTTTGTATATGACAGGTATGAAGATGTTGACTGGACTGACAGTGAAGTGCTGTGAAGATTGAAGATAGAAGACAGAAGATTAAAGCAGTGTATAGTGTCAATGAGTCTGTATAAGAGTCAATATGAAAATGAATGTATATATGACTGTATAAAGAGTTGAATGTTGAAATAGATGACGTTGTATATGAAAATGTGATGTGTTCAAATAGTGGAGTTGTAAATCTATACAGTTGAATATTGAAATATAATATTATAATTAAACAAAATACTGTGTGAATATTTGAATGTTTGTACAGTCGTATTTTATTTAAATATAAATATTATATTCCTGTCTGTGATGTGATATATGAAACAGTACAGTAACAAACACATTTATAATAAAAATATATTTGGTTGTTATCATCAAACAAAAATCATATAATTGTGTATACAACACTGTTATATACAACAGTTTTGGTTCTCACACCAGTCTAATGGAATTATATAAATATCACACTTTCGAAACTCAAACATAAATACTGATGATGTCATGACAATTATCAGTACCATCTCCAGGCGACTAGAGTATGATTCTATATCTATCCAATATATTAAAACTTCGAATATACGTTTATGACGCGTATATGCAAAATCTTTATATACTCGATTGTCCAAGATCAATACACATAAAATATTCAAATATGTACCATTAGATATAAATTTTCAAAACAAAGTTTGTTTTCAATTTTATTTAAAAATATACTCTTCACACTCGTTCTAGGATACTGTTGATCCCATCTCTAACGAGTTATTCTTAATGGATATTTCTAATCCAACCTCAGATGAATTTTTTCGTTTGGTTCTAATGTGTCTAGTTCTCGAGCTCTGTAAACCAAAGCTCTGATACCAACTGTGGCGACCTAAACTTCCCCATGAAGGAAAGAACGAATTGCTTTGAGGACAAGACGAATAGGAAAACAAACAGAAGAACATTTCATTGTTTATTACAGCAATTTCCTTCAGAATACAAGAATATACAGAGTATGAATAAATATTACTCATTTTATAAATATCAGAGATTTAAATTACATTTAAATACATAGTAGCGAAAAAATAATACAAAACATAACTGAAAGAAATACACGGATACAGAGCTTTCCGAGTATCGTTCCAGATGTAAACCAGGATCCTTGAATATAAATCTGCAAAACCCAACTACTAGATGCCCGTGTGAAAAATAGGGTCACCCAGAGTTTAGGTTAAAACAATAAACTCCAGGTCAGTCATGTGACTGGTGTGAGAACTAAAACAGTTATTAATCTTTATTTTAAAGTTAGGTAAATCAAGGGACCATGCCGTATAAAACGGAACGGGTTTTTACCCTAAGAATACCAGTGCATATAACAACAACGCAATGCTAAATAAAGAAAATGAAGCTATTATAAGACCCAGGTCCCATCATACAATGCAATGCAAGCCGGAGGATAGGGTTTACCTTATAATAGCCAAAGAATGCTTGATACGCTAAATTTCATCTTTTATTATTACTATAAGTGAAGAAAACAACTTCAAATATAAATGTTTCAATCATAGGCGGCATGGGTACCATATATCATGTCGCCAATACTAGGCTCTATAATCAAAACCGAAATATCACGTATTGGAAATTGGATTTCCTTCATGAGTCGAGGCAAGGGGCAAGCTCCTCTCCATTCGAGACACTCTAGCAAATGCCTCAGGACCACACACAGCGATCCTTGGAACCTCCAAGGTCGCTCCTCTCCTACTTTTGACGATTAATTATTCCTAAACACATGTTTCCCGGTCCTATAGGACCTATATCGGAGGCGCCTCGCATTCCAACAACCACACAGGTAAAAATAATATTAATGTTAGGGCTGGTAGGTCACTGACATCACACATAGCTAGAAAGAAACGTCGTGCACTCCTTGGGTCCATATCCCGTTTTTGACTCATACCGAGGTGTGAGGCTTGCGAATTAACGCTATGCACAAAGCTGTGCCACATAGGCCATGCTTTGATCATCCACCACAAGACTTTGCTTTTCAATAGAAGCCTTGATCATCTGCCACTTAGGCATGCCACTTAGGCAATTCACTCCATGTGACTGATTTCTATCGATATATAACCTCTGAGCACGTACGTCTCAGAGAAGGGCGTTAAGCAAGATAATAAATTCTCCATCGCCAAACAAATGTATATTTAATAGAGATCAATCAACACAGAATAAAATCCAGTGTCAGACACACAGTCCATTTACAAGTTCGTTCTGGGTCTGAACGAAACCAGAGGAACGTAATTCCTCGCATATCCATCGATCTCCAAATACGTCTGGACGATCACCAACTGATTCCCTCCTCTTGGGTATACAACCCAATCAAGATCATCAGTAATCATCCAAATGATGTGAAGACCTCCGGTCTTCAACCACCGTCTTCATCTTCTACTTATCATCGAATTAGTTATTCAGAATGGGTATAAACCCGGCCTTTCCGAATAACTCGCGTATATAATAAACAAGTGCTACACAAACACAGCATACGCTTCATTCCAATTCAGAATATTATTTTATTCAAATATTCACATTTTTAGGGAAAGGTTCCCATTAATTTTATCAAAGATAAATTCTTCTAAATTTATTCTTTAATCTCCCTTTGGATATCACTTCAAACCATGTTAAAGTTTTCCAAACTAGTCGGGATTAGCGAACCACACCGAAGTAATCTTTTATTTTATTTCCCAATCCCAACCTATTCATCCCATGGAGCAAAACTGGTAATACTCCATATCTAACACCACGGTGTTATCGGTAAATATTAATTACCATTTCACATTCAAATCTAATTAAAGATTTAACTATCGCTTGGAGCAAAACTGGTGATACTCCATTCTCGATCACTTTAATCTAATTAAAGATTCATTAAAACTCCACTTAGTTTTAATCTTCTCAAAAATCAATATCCTGTCTTTAATTGGGTTAAAGAACCAATGTCATCTAAAACACGGTTCACGATAAACCCAAATTCATATTCCATTGTTAATCGGGTTAAAGAATAGGTGTTATTCAAAACACCGCTCACGATAAACCCCAAAAACCAATTTAAAATCAGATCCAATTAAATACTAATTAACTGGACAATTTCACTAAATCTTAATTAAAAGATTTCTTCTTTTCTAAACTAGGTTCAAGAACAGTGTTATTTAAGACACCATTCAAGACGAACCCAAAATCCCATTTGATATTAAATACAATGCTCTGAATAGAAAATATATCGGCTTATATTCAATATCAAATTCTGAAACCAACAAATATCATATTGGAAATAACGATATAAATATATATGTTTCAAATTTCCACAACCATATCTGTATAATCACGAAATCCAACATCGAAATATTCCGAAGATAATTTCGGTACAAATTCATTCCAATTCGTATATTGGAAATTCGGATTATTTTAAAACCACTTCAAATCCAATTTATTTATTCAAAAATATTGGATTATAATTCTAGTTCATAACTAGTTCATTTCGATAAAAATATATTTTTATCCTTTTTAAATATGATATTTTTCACCCCAATTCTTTCTAAATCATTTATTAGGATTTTACACAAATTATTGATATTTTTAATAATTTTATCAAAGCTCGTACAGTCAATTTCCAATAACGGTCGTCGAACTGCACTTACAACGACCTTTTCCAAATTTGATTTGGACATAATTCCAAATCCAACACTTAGATTACAAATTTCTAATATTCAATGCAAAGCTCTTTTCGATACGAACCCAATGGTTCCGGTATCAGGAGAATCCGATGGTCAGATCTCCCGTAACGTCAATTCGAAGACAATGGTCAAAATTCGCGAACCGTCGTGGCGCGTTCTATTCAGGCCATTAATATATGTATTATATATACTTCATCGATTCCAATTCTAAATGTATTTTATAAATTATTTAAATTCGTTTTAAAAATGATTTCAACTTCATCTTCAATTTTAAATCAAAATTGAATATTCCATATCATTAATATATAAATGATAATATTTTCAAAATATTATATTTTGAAGTCACTTCTTTTTCTATATTCATTATAAAAATGAATATATTCGATATAAATATCGTTCGCGACAAAATGGCGCATATCTAATCAACACGGCTTTATATATATCAATAACTTCGTTATTCTATTCAACAAATGAATATTTTCTTAAACACATGAATATTTATCTTATTCAAGACATGAATATTTATTCTTACTTACATTAAAAATGTTAATTTTATTGTATAAATATTTCGTTCAACACATGAATAGTTTCAACACATGAATATTCTCAACACATGACTATTTTTGTATTTTATATATTTGATAAAATTATGATTTTTATCGTTTAATTCTTAATCAGACTCTAACCGTAAATTAGTAAGAGAACGATTGCCTAAATATTAACCTCGAAGGCCGAAACCAACATCAGATCAATATCCAAGAAACCACTCATCTTAACTAGTTTCCAGTTAATTTCTAATTTTATATACGATAAAGATGTGAATTTTATTGTTAAAATATTTATCAACACATGAATTTTCTTTTATTCAACACATGAATATATATTTTATTCAACACATGTATATTTATTCTATTCAACACATGAATCTTTATTTTATAATATTCTTTAATTTTCCAAATTGGAATGAGGCCCAATCAATTAACATATAATGTTAATTATATGGATTCCATACAACACATGTATATAATAGCAATGACAAATAATCAACCATCATCCAAAGTGCACTACACAACTGTCTGTCAACCTATCGATTGACATACAACTAAACAATCGGGATTTGTGTACGTCAAATATCATCCCAATACCCATGTGGGGTTTCAGTCAACAAACACAGATTTTTATTTGTGCAGTTGGGCGATGTATAAAATTTATCGTCCCAATCCATATTAGTAAAATGGTTGTACATAAAAAAATCGTCGGATTTGTAAATCAATATTTATTTATTCACATTCACGTTAAATTTGTATTTTTAATGATAAATAATTTATTTCAACACATGAATATATTTCCATCTATTCCACATCACAATCAATTTTCACCACACAACAAAATCAAACAAGTCGTCCATGGTCTGTGGACAACGGGTGTCGGGTGCTGCTATGCACCGTCTGCATCCTAATATATATTTTTAACTAGAAAACAAGAATTAAAGTGAGAAGTTATCACCGATTAGCTAAACCAATTCGCCGCGACTCTTCATATATAGGAAATCTTCGTCATGTTTCCAACGCAGTCTGTTTCACGAAGTTTATATGAAAAATCACATTTTTATAACTTCAATATATATATAAAAATCACATTTTTATACTGCTACTATATAGATCAAAATTCTATCTTTATACTGCTATTATATAGATAAAAATTCTATTTTTATACCGCTATTATATAGATAAAAATTCTATTTTTATACCGGTATTATATAGATGAAAAATCTATTTTTACACCGCCATTCATATAATAAAGATCATAGTTTTATCACGCTAACTTCATGATAAAAATTATATTTTTATATCGCCACTCATATAAAAAAATCACATTTTTATATTCTCTAGTATATAAAAATCATATTTTATATTCTCTATTATATAAAAATCATATTTTTATCATGCTATAGTATAAATAAAAATCATACCTTTACATCGCTATCGTATATCTAAAAATCTCCACTTCCTTCATGATAAAAATCTATCCTTACTCTATATAAAAATCTCGCCTTTTTCTATATAAAAATCTCGCCTTTTTCTATAAAAATCTAATCTTTTTGGTAAATAAAAATCTAATCTTTTTCACTTCCTATTCATGGGTATTAAAACTAAAAATCGTATGTTAAATAAACTTAAAATCATATGCTAGATAAACTAAAAATCATTAAATAAATAAATAAAATAAATAAATAACTTACAACTTTTCGATCTGAAGGGGGGTTTGGGCTCGCGCTGGGGCGCTCAGGGGGGGTATGGCAGAGGTGGTTGGTGGCGCCATCAGGGGTGGCAGCGGCGGCTTAAAAGGTCTAGGGCACGGGTTATTTTGGGGGTTTCCATTTGTGGAAGGGGATGGCGTGGTGGTGGCCATCGTCGAGGAGAGGGTGGGTTTCCGGCTAGGCAGCGGTCGTAGGGGGCAGCACCCCTGCGATGAGGGAGGCCGGATGAGAGGGCAACGGGTTTTCAAGAAAGAGGGGTGCGAATTTTGGTCTGAGGAAAAGCTAGGGTTATAGCCCCTTACATATATTATTTAATTTATTTTATTATTCACTTAAAGTTGACTTTTCTTTCGAACCTTAAACGACACCCAACGATTGTCATCCGTAGCTAATTACCCCCATTCCCAACACAAAGGGATATGTTTCGTAAGCCAATTCTAACGTCTTGATCAGTTTTCGTTAAAATTAAAGTATAACTCTATATATTGAATTTTAAAAATACATTTCAATTTACTGGGGCCACATACCGACTCTAAAAATTACAGAAAAATTATTTCTTGCTTCGTATTGACGATACGGTTCTAACAAAACTAATTTCGTCAAATTTTGAGACCGTTTGAAAAATGGCCATTTTCTGGTCGATCGAAATTGACTGAAACTATTAAAACACGTTTTGTCACACCCCGCCTCTATACCCACTATCGTCCGGTTCTGTAACACCCCACCTCCGTTAAGGTCACTCATAAAGGGAATGCCTTAACTTTGGTGGAGCATTTTAGTAAACAGAACAGAATATTACAAGACAGATAAACAGTACTTGAAAAATAATAACTTTATTATAGTGGGAAACAAAAATCAGTATGGTTACATCCTTTCAAATCACAATATCAGAATTCAAGTACAAAATATCAGTCTTGTACAAAAGCCTTCAGTATACATAGTTTAAAATCATAATCCCCACAGAAGAAGACAAGCCATACTTTAAGCACTTCAAGTAGAAGAAATCTGGATCAAGTTAGAGTATTCCTTTCTACAAAACCTGGGGGGGAAACAGAAGAAAAGGGGGCGAAAACAAGCAAGGTCAGATATAAAGTCTGGCAAGTCCAGTGACTTTCAGCATATGAACATATAATAATAACATGACATTAAAATAAAACTGGATGAGAGATAACTATAACAGGTGTAGTAGATATAATAGAAGAACATAATGATATAAGCTATTGCTTTACACCTCTCTGCACTAATACTAGTATAACGGAATTAGGTGTTACCTTAATGTCTAAACTAAAACAGAAACGGGTACAGAATAATTTCCATAGAAGAGAGTGCTAGTAATGGTCCTTTACCACCTGAACAGAAACAGACAGAAGCAGAAATAGATAATGGGCCTTTACCACCTGAACAGAAACAGACAGAAGCAGAAACAGATAATGGGCCTTTACCGCACGAACAGAAACATACAGAAACAAAATATTAATAATGGGCCTTTACCACCCGAATAGAAACAGACAGAAGCAGAAACAGATAATGGGCATTCACCACTCGAACAGAAACAGACAGAAGCAGAAAAAGATAATGGGCCTTTACCACCCGAACAAAAACAAACAGAAACAGAATATTAATAATGGGCCTTTACCACCCAAACAGAAACAGTCAGATTAATCCCTACGGAAACAGAATGTAAAATTAGGTATACACTAGTAATTGGGCCTTTACCACCAGAACAGACGGTACCACGCAGAAAAAGACGGGTGTTGCCACCCAACAGAAACAGACGGTACCAACGGAAACAGACAGAACTTAGTGTACCCTAAAACCCTACCCCAAGCGATCGGCTCCCTAAACATAAATACCCTGTGTCGGCCCCCCAGTAGGGTGTATCACTCCCTAAAGTGACAACCAATTGGTACAGACCTATTTACAGATTTCACGGCGTCTTTTATCCACAGAGGCAGGTCGGGATCCATGCACGCGCATGACCCGGATGGAACGCACCTTCAACACCCCTCGCCATTATCAGAATGAACTGCTTATAATTAGTTCAGTAAGCGTGCCCGGACTCTACCTACTGTTGGATCAAAGTTTTGATACCAGAAAGGGTTACTGACTAATATGGGTCCCAAACAACAGATGACACAAGTAATTTCCCTCCTAACCTTGTGTCCCCAGACTAACAGATCTCAGATTTACTTGTTTACAAGTTCAGACATACAGAATTCAGATCAACCAGTCCACAGATTATACAAGTTCTCAGAACAACGGATCAGATATACAGATTTAACAGACTTACCGATTAACCAGTTACAGATTGTCTAACATTGTAATTGGGCCTACAGATTCACGGAACAGATTTATTAAATTCATCAGTCTAGAGGGTTTAACCCTATCCGCCCAACACGTTTTAGACATCATATTTATCTCAGATTTTCATTAATTAATGCCCAGACCTCTCACATTAGACTGACAGTTTGCGGCTATTGGTTAGGCCGGTTGGTTCCGGGCAGATTTTTGCCGCAAACTGAGTCTAACCTCGGGTTTCAAGCATGTTATGACTAACTTCTCGCATTAGAACCTATTGTTTGCGGTCACTGGATGTGCCGGGCGGTTCCGGGCAGAATTACGCCGCAAACTCATTCTAACCTCGAGTTAGCCATGTTCATCTTTGCGGCCAATTAATTAATAATTCACCATTTATGCCCATGCCTAATATACATGTCAATTATTCATAACTATAGCCAATTCAGATTATGTCAATAACAGACTAATTATATCAACTCAGCAGATATAGCAGATAACAGATTTTGCAGATTAGGCGACTTAACGGATTTAGCAGATTAAGCAAACTAGCAGATTTAGCAGATAACAGATTAGGTATCTCAACAGATTTAGCAGTTTAGGCATCTCAACAGATTTAGTTTAGCAGATTTGGCATTTTCATCCGACTTACCGGATGACAGATTTGGCAGATGAATAGATCTAAAGGTTCTATTTACATGCCTTGCTTAATCATAAATTAGGCCTAAATAATTATCATGATTCACAACATGATCATATACCCCATGTTTGCATAAATTTACATAACACAGAATATGGACATAATTTTCCATATGACATATGTTCCCATTTTGGTTAAACTAGCACTGTACAGCAGATTCATCTATAAATTATACCAAATATTACAATGCATGCCATATATCCAAAAATCCCTATTTAGGTTTATTCACACTTAATAGTCCTCAAATCTTATTATAGATTTTAATTTCTACACCTAAGTCACATATCTTCCCCTTCTTAAAATGTGCCACAAATCTAGGTTTTGATCATGTATCGTATTCTTAAAATCAGATATTGAATTATGTTCCCAAATCACAGATTATCATACATAGCTTGCTCAGATCCAGATCTAGTTTACAACATGTAATATGTATCTAAACTAATTACAAGCCTACGGTCAAATTTATGCCCCAATTCCTAAGTCATATGTCCAATGTAAATTTTTATGCCTCAACTTCTCAAGTCGTATGTTCAATATTCTTTATGCCAGAAAACTCAAGTCATAGGTTAAATTATATTCCTTAGGTTTATGTCCTAAGTTCCAAGTTCAACCTATGTTCTTTCCTCAAATCAGTCACATATCGGTCATGCCCATTTCATGCATTATTCATTTTATTGTCCCAAATATTTTAGCGTATGTTAATCTCTTATGAGATTGGCTCAGGCTCGTGGTAGCCTGGCTATAGAACAGAAAGCAGAAAGAAATACAGAACAAGGTAGATCTAAACAGAACAGAACAGACATAATCTCAGATTCAGATTTACAATTCATGTCACAATCAGAAATAACGTTTATATCGGAAAATAACTGTACTTGCCTTGATTGGATCCTAAAAGAAAGATAGTTGTAGCGACGTTAGTTGATCTTCTTTAACCGTTGTTGAAGTTTCAAGCTTGAATTGAGTTGCTTAGGTTGATGTTGATTAGCTTCTAGTTTTGATTCCAGCTGAATAGCGACGCCATTTTTATTTTTATTTAGAACAGAGGCAGAGTAGAAGCAGAATAGAATTGTGTGTAGAGAAGGCTAGGTTTGGGGTTGTTTATATGGGGTTAGGCAGATGAATCTGGACGGAAATCGGACTTAAAACATCAGAACGGACACTGACCCAAAAATGGGCTCAGGGACCAGGTCGACACCCAGGTCGACTGCCCAGTCGACCTGGTCTGGGGGGTCGACTGCCCGGTCGACTCCCTAGTCGACCTGGGTCTGGGCGGGAAATTTCCTGCCCAGTCTGTTCTGCGTTTGAAATTCGAATTTTGAATTCGAATTCGAGCTATTTTGAACTCTGAATATTTCTGAAACTTTGGAGGGCCATAACTTGGTCATATGGACTCCGATTCTCACAAACTCGGACTCGTTTCCAAGCAGAATTTTGAGACGAACGCAATGGCGCAACCCGTTTCCCTTGATTCTTATTTTAAAAATTAATTATCCTCTGATTTGTTACTTCTACATTCACAGAAAATACGGGGTGTTACATTCTCCCCTCCTTAAAGGATTTCGTCCCTGAAATCTTCAAGTTAAGAAGAATGTGTACTACCATCCAACATCCATCTACTCAATCATCAATCACTAGCGTCCATTGTCCTTAGAAACTTCTAATGTTGTATGAACATATGCAAAAGTGTGTGTATATGTTCCTTATCTAATGCAAAGATCAGGCGGTCCACTGATTCAGTTGACCTCCTTAATGCGAATTATGCCAGTGCCATGAGTCCAACATGTATGCAAATTTTCCTATTTGATACATATCATTTCTATATTAGTGCACAACCATTCAGTCATATGCAACATCCATGTGCTGAGTCAATCATTTTGCATCCACAAAAATTGAAAATGCTCACACATCCATATGAAGTATGAGAGTGTTTTCGAGCCGATCTAGTGCCTAGTGTGTGTATTTGCATCCACGAGCAACCACTAGCAAACACTTGCATCCACTTACAACCATAAAAAATAACATGTCTCAAACACATGTTTACACCTATTAGTTTCTACCTAAAGTTCGAAGATTCGATCGATAGGATACAGTTGAATGATGGAAGCGAGTACAGATAAAACAAAAACTTGGTTCCCATTAGACATGAGTCCTAAGTATTGGCCCCGAGGACCGAAACCAACATCAGATTGACACCCAGAGGATTACCCTCTTTAGACAATGTCAAAACTAGAAATCTTAACCTTTTCAGAAATATCCAGATGCTTACAGACTACTAGTACAGACCAGATTACCAAATGATTCTTAGGAAACTAAGCATGATAAAACCCAGAATTTATGCGTCCTTCTTGACGCCTAACACAGGTATCTCTCAAACCCCAACCTATCACCAGCAGATGAGTCGTAACCCCTATGGGGTTTGAGAATATAACCAGATCAGAAACAAGACTAGTATTAAAGTGCAAAGACTCGACTACAGAATCAGAATGCCATAATCGAAAAGAGTTCTAACTCAATAATCAGATAAGCAAACTAAACTCTCTACGGAAATTTTCCTACTTATATCCTATCCACCAACTATGAGAGCATTCACCTGCCTTCCCGAAGTAGGTTATGTCCTCTGTCCTTGCCCCCGTTTCTTCGGGCAGTCCCTAGTGAAGTGTCCCACCTCACCACAGTTGAAGTGAGCGTCCTTCCTTTTTTTGCAATCCTTGTTCAGATGAGTCAAGCTTCCATAAGTAAAGCACATTTCTCCTCCTTTATCATCAGACTTTTCTTCCTTCTTTTGTGTTTCCTTTTTGCCTACTTTGTGAACCAAGTCCATATCCATGAGTTTCTCATCCTTGGGTTGTGCTCCTTAGCCAAACTCCCTCATTCTCATCTTTACCATCCGTGTGTAACACGTTGACAAGTCCCACGAAAGCGGCCTCCATCGCACGGAAAATCCTACAAAGCTCAAAAGAAAATTAGTCGTAGGTGAGACTACTGCGGCTACAGATGGAAGTCGGGCGCTTATTTGCCCTTTGACCGGTGTCGTAGTCTTATCAAGCCTACAGAACCATGTCGCGAAGAGGTTACCTCCCAGAAAGCCGGGGGCCCCGGAGAAGGAAGGAAACAAAGATTCAAACAGAGGATCAAAAGATAGGTATATGGCTTTTGGGGATTATGTTTTTCAAAAATAAGCTTTACTTTTGAAAAAACTTCCTTTTTAAATCCTTTTTGAAAATAGTTTTCAAAACTTTTTATCAAATCTGGTAACCTTCAGCTCTTATACCAAGTGTAACACCCCACCTCCTTTAAGGTCACTCTCAAAGGGAATGCCTTAACTTTGGTGGAGCATTTTAGTAAACAGAACAGAATATTACAAGACAGATAAACAGTATTTGAAAAATTATAACATTATTACAGCGGAAAATAGAAATCAGTATGGTTACATCCTTTCAAATCACAATATTAGAATTCAAGTACAAAATATCAGTCTTGTACAAAAGCCTTCAGAATGCATAGTTTAAAATCATAATCCCCATAGAAGAAGACAAGCCATACTTTAAGCACTTCAAGCAGGAGAAATCTGGATCAAGCTAGAGTATTCCCTTCTACAAAACCTGGGGGGAAACAGAAGAAAAGGGGCGAAAACAAGCAAAGTAAGACATAAAGTCTGGCAAGTCCAGTGACTTTCAGCATATGAACATATAATAATAACATGACATTAAAATAAAACTGGATGAGAGATAACTGTAACAGGTGCAGCAGATACAGAATGATATAAGTTATTGCTTTACACCTCTCTGCACTAATACTAGTATAACGGAATTAGGTGTTACCCTAATGTCTAAACAGAAACAGAAACGGGTACAGAATAATTTCCACAGAAGAGAGTGCTAGTAATAGGCCTTTACCACCCGAACAGAAACAGACAGAAGCAGAAACAAATAATGGGCCTTTACCACCCGAACAAAAACAGACAGAAGCAGAAACAGATAATGGGCCTTTACCACCCGAACAGAAACAGACAGAAACAGAATATTAATAATAGGCCTTTACCACCCGAACAGAAACAGACAGAAGCAGAAACAGATAATGGGCCTTTACCACCCGAACAGAAACAGACAGAAGCGGAAACAGATAATGGGCCTTTACCACCCGAATAGAAACAGACAGAAACAGAATATTAATAATGGGCCTTTACCACCGGAACAGAAACAGTCAGATTAATCCCTACGGAAACAGAATGTAGAATTAGGTGTACACTAGTAATTGGGACTTTACCACCAGAACAGATGGTACCACGCAGAAACAAACGGGTGTTTCCACCCACCAAAAACTGTCGGTACCAACAGAAACAGACAGAACTTAGTGTAACCTAAAACCCTACCCCAAGCGATCGGCTCCCTAAACATAAATACCTTGTGTCGGCCCCACAGTAGGGTGTATCACTCCCTAAAGTGACAACCAATTGGCACAGACCTATTTATAGATGTCACGGCGTCTTACATCCACAGAGGTAGGCCGGGATCCATGCACGCACATGACCCGGTTGGAACGCACCATCAACACCCCTCGCCATTATCAGAATGAACCACTTAGAATTAGTTCAGTAAGCGTGCCCGGACCCTACCTACTGTTGGGTCAAAGTTTTGATACCAGAATGGGTTACTGACTAATATGGGTCCCAAACAACAGATGACACAAGTAATTTCCCTCCTAACCTTGTGTCCCCAGACTAACAGATTTCAGATTTACTTGTTTACAAGTTCAGACATACAGAATTCATATCAACCAGTTCACAGATTAGACAAATTCTCAGACCAACGGATCAGATATACAGATTTAATAGACTTACCGATTTACCAGTTACATATTGTCTAACTTTGTAATTGGGCCTACAGATTCACGGAACAGATTTATTAAATTCATCAGTCTAGTGGGTTTAACCCTATCCGCCCAACATGTTTTAGACATCATATTTATCTCAGATTTTCATTAATTAATGCCCAGACCTCTCACATTAGACTGACAGTTTGCGGCTACTGGTTAGGCCGGTTGGTTCCGGGCAGATTTTTGCCGCAAACTGAGTCTAACCTCGGGTTTCAAGCATGTTATGACTAACTTCTCACATTAGAACCTATTGTTTGCGGCCACTGGATGTGCCGGGCGGTTCCGGGCAGAATACGCCGTAAACTCATTCTAACCTCGAGTTAGCCATGTTCATCTTTGCGGCCAATTAATTAATAATTCACCATTTATGCCCACGCCTAAAATACATGTCAATTATTCATAACTATAGCCAATTCAGATTATGTCAATAACAGACTAATTATATCAACTCAGCAGATATAGCAGATAACAGATTTTGCAGATTAGGCGACTTAACAGATTTAGCAGATTAAGCAAACTAGCAGATTTAGCAGATAACAGATTAGGAATCTCAACAGATTTAGCAGTTTAGGCATCTCAATAGATTTAGTTTAGCAGATTTGGCATTTTCAGCCGACTTAGCAGATGACAGATTTGGCAGATGAACATATCTAAAGGTTCTATTTACATGCCTTGCCTAATCATAAATTAGGCCTAAATAATTATCATGATTCACAACATGATCATATACCCCATGTTTGCA
Organism: Allium sativum; assembly: GCA_030737875.1. NCBI lineage: Eukaryota > Viridiplantae > Streptophyta > Magnoliopsida > Asparagales > Amaryllidaceae > Allium > Allium sativum. The sequence continues at coordinate 501,304,465 of CM060926.1, read as the reverse complement.
TAAATTTACATAACATAGAATATGGACATAATTTACCATATAACATATGTTCCCATTTTGGTTAAACTAGCACTGTACAGCAGATTCATCTATAAATTATACCAAATATTACAATGCATGCGATATATCCAAAAATCCCTATTTAGGTGTATTCACAACTAATAGTCCTCAAATCTTATTATAGATTTTAATTTCTACACCTAAGTCACATATCTTCCCCTTCTTAAAATGTGCCACAAATCTAGGTTTTAATCATGTATCGTATTCTTAAAATCAGATATTGAATTATGTCCCCAAATCACAGATTATCATACATAGCTTGCTCAAATCCAGATCTAGTTTACAACATGTAATATGTATCTAAACTAATTACATGCCTACGGTCAAATTTATGCCCCAATTCCTAAGTCATATGTCCAATGTAAATTTTTATGCCTCAACTTCTCAAGTCGTATGTTCAATATTCTTTATGCCAGAAAACTCAAGTCATAGGTTAAATTATATGCCTTAGGTTTATGTCCTAAGTTCCAAGTTCAACCTATGTTCTTTCCTCAAATCAGTCACATATCGGTCATGCCCATTTCATGCATTATTCATTTTATTGTCCCAAATATTTTAGCGTATGTTAATCTCTTATGAGATTGGCTCAGGCTCGTGGTAGCCTGGCTATAGAACAGAAAGCAGAAAGAAATACATAACAAGGTAGATCTAAACAGAACAGAATAGACATAATCTCAGATTCAGATTTACAATTCATGTCACAATCAGAATTAACGTTTATATCAGAAAATAACTGTACTTGCCTTGATTGGATTCTAAAAGAAAGATAGTTGTAGCGACGTTAGTTGATCTTCTTTAACCGTTGTTGAAGTTTCAAGCTTGAATTGAGTTGCTTAGGTTGATGTTGATTAGCTTCTAGTTTTGATTCCAGCAGAGTAGCGACGCCATTTTTATTTTTATTTAGAACAGAGGCAGAGTAGAAGCAGAATAGAATTGTGTGTAGAGAAGGCTAGGTTTGGGGTTGTTTATATAGGGTTAGGCAGATGAATCTGGACAGAAATCGGACTGGAAACATTAGAACGAACACTGACCCAAAAATGGGCTCGGGGACCAGGTCGACTGCCCAGTCGACCTGGTCTGGGGGGTCGACTGCCCAGTCGACTCCCCAGTCGACCTGGGTCTGGGCAGGAAATTTCCCGCCCAGACTGTTCTGCTTTTGAAATTCGAATTTTGAATTCGAATTCGAGCTGTTTTGAACTCTGAATATTTCTGAAACTTTGGAGGGCCAAAACTTGGTCATACGGACTCTGATTTTCACAAGCTCGGACTCGTTTCCAAGCAGAATTTTGAGACGAACGCAATGGCACAACCCATTTCCCTTGATTCTTATTTTAAAAATTAATTATCCTCTGATTTGTTACTTATACGTTCATAGAAAATACGGGGTGTTACAGGTTCATTTCAGAGAAATGTCGCAGAACATAACGGAGAATGAGGTTTGTGAAGGGAGACTGATTGTGTAATTTCTCCATGTGAGGAATTCACATCGAATTCTGATACCGATTAAAATTTCGACATGACCATTCGGCAAATAGGGCAACTACACAATAGCTATATGCAATCCGGAAAGCATTATAAAATAGACAACAACAACAATATAAATATGGTATATCTCAAAGCCAGACACGGAATAATCTTATCATAAAGGCGGAACTGATATGAATAAACCAAGAATATGTACAACAAGCTAGTGGTCAACAAAGATCCACTAATTCATGTACCAAGATCTACATAAAAGATATGTACACTACGATAGACAATGTCATAGGTACAAAAGTACATAAAACTGCAGAGACAGAGTAATAAGCTTAAAGCGGAAGATCAATCCTGCTAGGAGTCCCAGAGGGGTACCTAAAATGACTCGGCCTGACCTGAGTATTATTTATAAGGAAATAAACAATAAACGGATCAGTCTAGCTGTACTTATCAAATAAACTGAGATAACAAGAGATATAACACAGGATGACATGATTCTACTAATAACATCTAATCATAACTAAATATGAAACATGGCATTTCAACACAACTATCTCTAAATAATCTCCTAGCTAATGTGGAATTCGACATTCCAATAATCATAAATCATCAAGAAATCATAAATCATCAAGTAATCATAAATCACCAAGTAATCATAAATCACCAGTAATCATTAATCATCAAGTAATCATAAATCATCAAGTAATCATAAATCACCAAGTAATCATAAATCATCAAGTAATCATAAATCATCAAGTAATCATAAATCACCTAGACATCATGAATCACCAAGAGGCAGGCCTGTTCACCAATATGAGATACGATCTCTTGGTAGCGAACCTATAAGTTTGAGCCGAAGCTCCCCACGAAGAAGGGTCGTGACCCCGATAGATGAAAACATATATCATAGAAAATCATAGAAGGTTGGACCGAAGTCCTATAAATGAAATCCAAGAATCGTAAATCCCACTCGGGCGATCAAGCACCACAAAACACAAGTCATAAAGGGTCACATCGACCCGAGTGAATAGAAATTACTCCGAGCTAGTTAATATAAGAAAATAGCAACATGTCCCATAACCACATGCTATTCTCGAATATTTACACACTCGTAATTGGTTCCTATTCAAAACAGAGAAAATCATAGAAGGAGCATTGCTACGGTTTTCGATCGGACGAGTCCAAGATTTAACCATCGAAGCAAAAGCAAGGGTTCATAGTCCTTGATTTTACTAAGATATTTAATTAGATTTCTCATACGAACGAGAAAAAGGTTTATAAAATATATACTAGTAGCTTTGAAGAAGGTTCATAAAATGATTTCGTAAATTAGCTTCGTATAATGAAATAAGATTGGAAACCATTATAGTACAAGAATTTGATATGTACTAATAACATAAAACCTCTTTATATAATTTCAAAGTGGCAATAAAAAATATAATGATTGCCGAGGCAAATCGATCTAAGGGGTTCACGTCACAATGGCGTGATCTCAAATCATAAATCAGAAACTCACATCACGACAACATACATGAAATCAGGGGATAACGGTTGTAATTTCGATCAATGAACAAATCGAAATCCTAAACTAACACTCTAAGGTTTTAAACTACATCAGAATAAACTCGAAGGATATCGAGTCGATAATTCACGTTTTAGAGGCGTGAATCGTCTTAACATGAGTATATGGGCTTTAGAATGATCACTTATTCAATTCACATCATAAACAAATGGGAATCGGCCAATAAGGATCAACATTGGAAGAATCACATGAGGATCAAAGTCGAGGAATCGAAATGCAGAAATCTGTGAACCAGAGAAACTGACAAGTCACAAACGACATCGAAATGGGCCGAAACTTGGCTGGGAATGAGCTCAAATGATACTAAACTATTGACCGTGGTCCACCGGTCAGTAGAAGTTTCAGGCAGACAGACGTCTTACCTATAGCGACAGACGTCTGTAACTGTAGGAATCAGTTTTTTTATTTTTCCCGAGAGCCAGGACAGACGTCTGACACATTTTGGTCAGACGTCTGAGCTGAAGCAATTATTTATTTTTCTTCCTAATGAATGTGCAATCGATCTCGGACGAGCCTCGGACCAATGGTGATGGTATATGATGATTTATAAGTGAAAACGAAGCATCTAAGGCTTACCGAAACGTCATATAACACCAACAAACATGCACACACAACACGAACATGAGATTGCTATGATTTTGATTATATATTCGAAAATGAACTAATTCTCTAACCAAAGCAAATCAAACGCCATTCAAACTAGAACAAGATGGTTTGGCAATACTAAAGGGAAGCTACAAGAGCATGGGTGCACACAATAACTTCACCTATAACATATACAAACATTCATACAAGATATTTGCAATGATTTTTGGTTATAAACTCCAAAATGACCAAATTGTCTAACCAAAGCAATCAAATGCAATATAAGTGAATTGTGAAGTCTTAGAACTTTGTCGGGGAACAATGGAGCTTCACAACCACGGCAAAACAAAACGCAACATATGAATGGATCATATGAGTACTCCAAATCATAATTTTCCAACTAAATGAAACATGAATACATGAAATCAACTTAGTTACACTAGCTTAACCAATTCACTAGCATAGACAAACTCAACGAACACTAAATTACACTTGTGCAAGCCATAAACTTGCGGCATAGATGTGAGTTCCACAAAGACTCACCTTTGGCTCTTGGATATCAAGAACAAGCTCCAACAAGGAAGAACAAGCACACAAACGAGCAAAGCTCCTCTCTTTCATCAATTGCTTCTTCAAAATCACCTCATACATTCACATGAAGGCACATGAATGTTAGGGCATGATCAAAATCCGAAATTGAGAGGAGAATAGGATAGAGAAGATGAAGAGAGAGCTTACCCAAGTTGTCTCTTCAATTTCCCCTTTGATTTGATCTTGAAATTGCAAAACCTAGCTTAGAAATTCTAATTTCCCTTTCCACTCCCCATTTTCTATTTTCTTTGAAGTGTGAGGAAGAATGAATGAAGGGGGAGAGAGCTAGGCGAGTTATAAGAGTTGGCTAGGTTAGCTAACCAAGCCATGGCCCAAAGTCTCTAATCTCCGAAACTCAGAACATATCGAACCTTATAATTTTCGAACACCTAAACGACGTTTTGAACTCGATGGAAGTAGTTTTGAGTCCAAACTCGTCCATATGTAGAAAGTGATATTTTGGTCTTATATCCAAACAAAAAAGACCAAAATCGCCCAACTAGAAAGGTATCGATGTTATAGTCAAAAAGGTCGTAAACGATGATCCAGACTCAGTGGAAGTGGTCCCGAGTCCTAATTCAACCGTATGCAAAATATGACTTTTTGGATACAAGTTCGATTAACTATTAACGACGATATATTTAAATAAAATATTTAAATATATTATCATTAAATGAGCGGGTTGTTACAGACTTCCCCCCTTAAAAGAATTGCGTCCCCGCAATTCCTTAAGATTGAAGTAATGAGTAACAACCAAAAATAACACCGCATAGTAGTATCACAAGAACCGACACGAAATGTAAAGATCACACCAACGGCTAGGTGAAATCCCAATTTCGTCTCGCAAGATCATAAAAGCTAGAGTTCAATCTCGAACTTCATTACCCATGAAGGTAGTCATCCCAAACGGGTAAAATAATTCTAGAAAAATTCATAGGCATTATGAATTCAAATAGACTCGCCTTTCTTTATATGCTTCTCAAGGGAATGAGAATCAATAGAATGCACAAAAACCAAACGAATCTAACTTGGAATTTCAAGGAACAACAAGGTTGCGTCCTACGAACGCGAGATATCAATAGTAGATATTCTTCTTAGGATATGAGATGGGAAATTTCGGTGGTTGACTAATCCATTCACAAACTCAATCACGACGACGTAGTGAACATCAAACATGAGCACTTTAGTCTTGCAACAAGGTGGATGACACCAACAAAAGCACAACACAAAGATTCCAATGAATTTAGCTAAGGAAAGAAAATTTCAAAGAATAATCAATTTTCCTAGGTTGGTACGGAATACCAACGAACTACTCAGGGATATCGATTTCTAACCAGGTACTAAATCTCATTTAGTAACCGTAAGGACGAATCATTAGGAATTATACGAAATTCCCAATATTTAGAAACTTGAGTATCAATTCTAAAAAATCAGAAACATCGAGAAGATGATGGATAAGTAGCGCACAACTTACCACTTTAGGACAATAGGATTTAAGATAATTTTCCGCCAAAAATATCAAATCCCAAAAACATCAGCAACTAATCAAAGAGGCAACAGACAATTTCTATAACAAGATGAGATTAAACCAAAGAGGTCGTAATCCCCAAAAAAATTTGATTCACAAGGGTTAACAAACATGCAGAGATAATTGTCGACCCAAATGATTCAAACAAACAAGGGATGAATATCAAAAGAGCTCATCCTTTCAATATTCATTTCTAACAACACGCAAGGCTAAGCCATAAATGAATTGACTATAGCACTTCCGGATGATCGACTAGATCATAGATTCAAAGAAAGGAATTAGTGAGTTTGCTGTGGATCGCAAAAGCTCAAATTTCCATCCCCACGGGATTCCCATTCTATCGATTGATCGTTCACTAGGGAAAATAAGGAGACCCATAGAATCATAAGAACACAAAATTCTCTTTAGCAAATCGAAGCAAGGATTAAGAATTAGGCGAGATTCTCAATCACTAAGAATTCTCGAAAATCAAAGATCTGAAATCCAGAAACAAGAGACATAAATAAATAACTTTTTGGGTTGTTCCTAGAGTTATTTAATTTACTCAAAGAAAAGATTCAAGATACTTTCTAACTCAAAATATTGAACCATTCAAATTTTTGGAATTGCTCCAAGGATATCTAGAAATAAATTATCTAGAAAAATAACAACCGACTACGGAAAATCACAAAAACCCAAAATATTATTATTTTGATTTACTTATTAGGAGTGAATTTTAATTTTAGGAATCATTTCGAATCTGGATTGTCACATAATGGTGTTTAGGAATTCCGAACTACAACATGGCGTCCCTCGTCTCGTTCGAGATCCTTAACGCACCCGATGGACAAGTTAACACAGGAAAGTCCTCATAATTTCTAACGTTCGCACAAATCTCGCGAAAATATAAAAATTCCACAAATCATTCGGGATGGCATAAAGGAAATAAAATTCCTTTATCAACTTACGAATAAAACATTAATGATATCTTTTGATAACAATGAACAAGATCGACGTATATCAAAAGAACATAATTAAAATAATCTCTTAACAAGGCAAATGACATTAAGGAATTAACGACACGTACCTTGACTCAAGAAGAGGGATCACAAGAAGCGAGATGCTTTCCCCCATTCTTGATCTTGAGTTTGGAACGCAACGAGGTAACACAAATGTATCATTGCACATTTGTTGAGTCAATTTAGCGCAAATGCTTGGTGACTCACACCGGCACAACGAGGTAACATATGAGTTGTTTTAGCCCGAAGGCTTGGTGATCTCACACCGAACCTGAACTATATAACTGACAACAAGGAAGTACGTTTAGGCACAAAGACATGGTATCTCCATACCGACCGACAAGTGATTAAAAGACCATGCTAGGTACGTAACGACGTACGAAACAATCTTAACTAGAAATCAAGAAATATCAGGATCAAAGGAACTTACGACGCGAGTAACGATGCACATGCAAGATATCCAATGATCAATCAACTACAAGGATCATAAATGATCAACAAGATAAGTGTGATACATAATAGGCGAGACACACGTCGATTAGCAACTCGAGTCAAAGAATGAAACAGAAGCACCACTAGAGCACACGGCCCTAGACTGACTATAGAAATCATCCTGAACCGGAGGAGTCCATAGCTATTCTAAATGATTAAAAATAGGCCACAGACACATAATCACCCCTCCCATAGGAGGTACACTGGGTGAACCGGCACTCGCACGGCTGCGACCGACTATTTCACTTCTTTAAGGAAAAACAAGGAAGAAAAAGTTAGTCTTAAGTTAAATTCAAACAATGCGAGTTCAATCAAAATGGAATCGTATAGGAAGATAAGCTACGACGGGTCTTAGGACTCTAACTAAAATCCTAAAGAACGATTCCTGAGAGAGGCTTAAGACAATACCATCGTCATACTATCTTACACTGTTCCGGAAAGATGCTCTGATACCAAACTGTCACGTCCCGCCTCAATACCCACTATCATCCGGTTCATTTAAGAGAAATGTCGCAGACCATAACGGAGAATGAGGTTTGTGCAGGGCGACCAATTGTATAATTGCTCCGTGTGAGGAAATCACATCGAATTCTGATACCGATTAAAATTTCGACACGACCATTCGGCATATAGGGCAACCACATAACGGCTATATGCAATCCAGAAAGCAGTATAAAATACCCAACAACAACAATATAAATATGGTATATCTAAAAGCCAGACACAGAATAATCATATCACCAAGGCGGAATAGATATGAATAAACCAAGAATATGTACAACAAGCTAGTGGTCAGCAAAGATCCACTAATACATGTACCAAGATCTACATAAAAGAATATGTACACTACGATAGACAATGTCATAGGTACAAAAGTACATAAAACTGCAGAGACAGAGTAGCAAGCTGAAAGCGGAAGATCAATCCTGCTAGGAGTCCTAGAAGGGTACCTAAAATGACTCGGCCTGACCCGAGTATTATTTATAACGAAATAAACAATAAACGGATCAGTCTAGCTGTACTTATCAAATAAACTGAGATAACAAGAGATATAACACAGGATGACATGATTCTACTATTAACATCTAATCATAACTAAATATGAAACATGGCATGTCAACACAACTATCTCTAAATAATCTCCTAGCTAATGTGGAATTCGACATTCCAATAATCATAAATCATCAAGAAATCATAAATCATCAAGTAATCATAAATCACCAAGTAATCATAAATCATCAAGTAATCATAATTCATCAAGTTATCATAAATCACCAAGTAATCATAAATCATCAAGTAATCATAAATCATCAAGTAATCATAAATCACCAAGTAATCATAAATCATCAAGACATCATGAATCACCAAGACATCATAGAAAACAGCACCAAAAGGCAGCCTGTTCACCAAGATGAGATACGATCTCTAGGTAGCGAACCTATAATTTTGAGCCGAAGCTCCCCACGAAGCCGGGTCGTGACCCCGGTAGATGAAAATATAAATCATAGAAAATCATAGAAGGTTGGACCGAAGTACCATAAATGAAATCCAATAATCGTAAATCCCACTCGGGCGATCGAGGACCACAAAACACAATTCATAAAGGGTCACATCGACCCGAGTGAAAAGAAATTACTCCGAGCTAGTTAATATAATAAAATGGCAACATATCCCATAACCACATGCTATTCTCGAATATATACACCCTCGTAATTGGTTCCTATTCAAAACAGAGAAAATCATAGAAGGAGCATTGCCACGGTTTTCGATCGGACGAGTCCAAGAATTAACCATCGAAGCAAAATCAAGGGTATAGTCCGTGTTTTTACTAAGTCATTTCATTATATTTCTCGTACGAACGAGAAAAAGGTTTATAAAATATATACTAGTAGCTTTGAAGAAAGTTCATAAAACGATTTCGTAAATTAGCTTCGTATAATGAAGTAAGATTGGAAACCATTTTAGTACAAAAATTTGATATCTACTAATAGCATAAAACCTCTTTATATAATTTCAAAGTGGCAATAAACAATAGTACTATTGCCGAGGCAAATCGATCAAGGGGGTTCACGTCACAATGACGTGATCTCAAATCATAAATCAGAAACTCACATCACGACAACATACATGAAATCAAGGGATAACGGTTGTAATTTTGATCAACGAACAAATCGAAATTCCAAACTAAAACACGAAGGTTTTATACTACATCGGAATAAACTCGAAGGATATCGAGTCGATAATTCACGTTTTAGAGGCGTGAATCATCTTAACAAGAGTATACGGGCTTTAGAATGATCATCAATTCACATCATAAACAAATGTGAATCGGCCAATAAGGATCAACATTGGAAGAATCACATGAGGATCAAAGTCGAGGAATCGAGATGCAGAAATTTGTGAACCAGAGAAACTGACAAGTCACAAACGACGTCGAAATGGGCGGGAACTTGGCCGGGTATGAGCTCAAACGATACCAAACTATTGACCTTGGTCCACTGGTCAATAGTAGTTTCACGAAGACAGACGTCTGACCTGCAGTGACAGACGCCTGTCACTGCAGGAAGCAGTTTTTTTTATTTTTCCCGAGAGTCGGGACAGACGTCTGACACATTTTGGTCAGACGTCTGAGCTGAAGTAATTATTTATTTTTTTTCCTAACGAATGTGCAATCGATCTCGGACGAGCCCCGGACCAATGATGATGGTATATGATGATTTCTAAGTGAAAACGAAGCATCTAAGGCTTACCGAAACATCATATAACACCAAAAAACATGCACACACAATATGAACATGAGATTGTTATGATTTCGATTATATATTCGAAAACGAACTAATTCTCTAACCAAAGAAAATCAAACACGATTCAAACTAGAACAAGATGGTTTAGCAATACTAAAGGGAAGCTACAAGAGCATGGGTGCACACAATAACTTCACCTATAACATATACAAACATTCATACAAGATATTTGGAATGATTCTTGGTTATAAACTCCAAAATGACCAAATTGTCTAACCAAAGCAATCAAATGCAATATAAGTGAATTGTGAAGTCTTAGAACTTTGTCGGGGAACAATGGAGCTTCACAACCACGGCAAAACAAAACGCAACATATGAATGGATCATATGAGTAATCCAAATCATAATTTTCCAACTCAATGAAACATGAATACATGAAATCAACTTAGTTACACTAGCTTAACCAATTCACTAGCATACGCAAACTCAACGAACACTAAATTAAACTTGTGCAAGCCATAAACTTACGGCATAGATATGAGTTCAACAAAGAACTCACTTTTGGCTCTTGAATATCAAGTACAAGCTCCAACAAGGAAGAACAAGCACACAAACGAGCAAAGCTCCTCTCTATCATCAATTGCTTCTCCGAAATCACCTCATACATTCACATGAAGGCACATGAGTTTTAGGGCATGATCAAAATCCGAAATTGAGAGGAGAATAGGATAGAGAAGATGAAGAGGGAACTTACTCTTCAATTTCCCCTTTGATTTGAGCTTGAAATTGCAAAACCTAGCTTAGGAATTCTAATTTCCCTTTCCACTACCCATTTTCTATTTTCTTTGAAGTGTGAGGAAGAATGAATGAAGGGGGAGGGAGCTAGGTGAGTTATAAGAGTTGGCTAGGTTAGCTAACCAAGCCATAGCCCAAAGTCTCAAATCTCCGAAACTCAGAACATATCGAACCTTATAGTTTTCGAACACCTAAACGACGTTTTGAACTCGATGGAAGTAGTTTTGAGTCCAAACTCGTCCATATGTAGAAAGTGATATTTTGGTCTTATATCCAAATGAAAAAGACCAAAATCGCCCAACTCAAAAGATATCGATGTTTATAGTCAAAAAGGTCGTAAACGATGATCCAGACTCAGTGGAAGTGGTCCCGAGTCCTAATTCAACCGTATGCGAAATATGACTTTTTGGATACACTTTCGATTAACTATTAACGATGATATATTTAAATAAAATATTTAAATACATTATCATTAAATGAGCGGGTTGTTACACGTTTTACTTCGCCACGCTCACATATCGATTCAGAAAATTATGAATATTGGAATCTAGCAATAACCTGACATCCCGGATCCTAAAAAAGTGGTTTCGTCAAAAATTGAGGTCATTTGCGAAATTTCCATTTTTAAGGGCAAAAATTCCATTACAACTATTCTGAATTTTCAACTGGGCATAACTTTTTATTCCCGCTGTGAAATTTTGATTTTTCGGACTTATTGGAAAGATATTTTCAAATAGATTCTAATATTTTTGGTTTCGCTAAAATCCGGTTTATTTTGAATCCTATACATTCATTTGAAATGTAATGACCGAGAATTCCGCTCGATCCGAATCGATCGCTAAACCGATCAAGACCGTTCGAAACCCCTGATTGTTTGAGAACACGACAAATTCAAACCCGAACAGAAGAATATTTCATTGTTTATTACAACAATTCCATCAGAATACAAGAATATACAGAGTATGAATATATATTACACATTTGACAAATATCAGATATTACAATAAATTACATAGCAGCGGAAAAACAATACAAAACACAACTGAAAGTACCACACGGATACAGAGCTTTTCGTGTATCGTTCCAGCTGTAAATCAGGATCTTGTGAATATAAATCTGCAAAACCAAAACTTCATTTGCCCGTGTCAAAATAAGGGCACCCAGAGTTTAGGTTAAAACAATAAACTCCAGGTCAGTCATGGGACTGGTGTAAGAACTAAAACAGTTATTAATCTTTATTTTAAAGTTAAGTAAATCAAGGGACCATGCCGTATAACACGGAACGGGTTTCCTCCCAAGAACACCAGGGCATAAAACAATAGCGCAATGCTAAGAAAAGAACAATGAAGCTATTATAAGACCCAGGTCCAATCACACAATGCAACACAAGCCGGAGGATAGAGTTTTACCTTATAATAGCCAAAGAATGCTTGTTACGCTAAATTTCATGTTTTATTATTACTATAAGTGTATAGTGTCAAAAAATTTCAATAATAAATATCAATCATAGACAACATGGGTACCATATATCTTGTCGCTATACTAGGCTCTACAATAAAAACCGCAAAGTCACGTATTGGAAGTTGGATTTCCATCCGTGAACCGAGGCAAAAGATAGTCCTCTACCGATTCGAGACGCTCTAGCCCGTGTCTCAAGATCAGAGCTCGAGTGACCCTTAGGAGCCACAGGGCCGGTCCACCGATGTGGATTAAAATGCCTGAATATTGCGTTTCCCCACCATTTAGGGTGTCAATGAGTCCAATGACTCCATCGGTCCCGGATCGACCGATATATCTGATGCGCCTCGCAACAGCAACAACCACACAGGTGAAAAGTATATAAATATCAGCCAGTTTAAGCACTGACACCACCACTAGCTAGAAAGAAACGCATGCCCTCCCTGGATCCTTCTCCCGTTTCTGGTTCACAACCGGGGTGTGAGGCTCGCGAATCAAAGCTACACAAAGCTATGCCACACAGACTGTGCTTTGATCATCAACCACAAGATTCTGCTTTTCAACAAAAGCCTTGATCATTTGCCACTTAGGCATGCCGCACAGGCAATTCACTCCATGCGATTGATATCCATCAATATATAACCCCTGAGCTTGTACGTCTCAGAGAAGGGCGTTAAGCAAGAGAATAAATTCTCCGCCGCCAAACAGTTGTATATTTAATAGGAATCAATCACACAGGCTAAAATCCAATGTCAGACACACAGTCCATTTACAAGTTCGTTCTGGGTCTGAATGAAACCGGAGGCACCTTGTACCTCGCATATCCATCGATCTCCAAGTACGTCTGGACGATCACCAACTGATTCCCTCCTCTTGGGTGTACAACCCAATCAAGATCATCAGTAATCACCCAAACGATGTGAAGACCTCCGGTCTTCGACCACAGTCTTCATCCTTGACACCACGTCGAATCAGTTATTCAGAATGGGATAAACCCGGTCTTTCTGAATAACTCGCGTATATAATAAGTGTTACACAAACAAAACATACGCCTCATTCCAATTCAGAATATTCTTTTATTCAAATATTCTTACACTTGGAGAAAGGTTCCCATTAATTTTATCAAAGATAAATTCTTTAAATTTATTCTTTAATCTTCTTTTAAATATCAATTCAAACTAGTGGGGATTATCGAACCACACCGAAGTAATCATTTATTTTATTTCCCAATCCCAACCTATTCATCCCATGAAGTAAAACTGGTCATACTTCATATCTAACACCACGGTGTTATCGGTAAATTCAATTACCATTTCACGTTCAAATCTAATTAAAGATTTAACTATCGCTTGGAGAAAAACTGGTGATACTCCATTCTCGACCATTTCAATCTAATTAAAGACTCATTAAAACCCCATTTAGTTTTAATCTTCACAGAAATCCATAGTCTGCCTTTAACTGGGTTAAAGAACCAATGTCATCTAAAACACGGTTCACGGAAAACCCAAAATCACATTCCATTAATTATTGGGTTAAAGAACAAGGGTTATTTAAAACACCATTCACAATAAACCCAAAAATCAATTCAATTTCAATTCCAACTAAATACCGTTTAATTGGTACACTTCATTAAATCTAAACAAAAAGATTTAATCTTTTTCTCAACTGGGTTTAAGAACAGTGTTAATGAAGACACCATTCACGACAAACCCAAATCACATTTGATATTATATACAAGGCTCTGAATAGAAAATATATCGGCTTATATTCAATATCAAATTCTACGACCAACAAATATCGTATTGGAAATAACGATATAAATATATCTTTCAAATATCCATAACAATATCTGCATAATCACGAAATCCGACATCGAAATACTCCAAAGACAATTTCGATTCAAATCCACTCCAATTCAATTATTGGAAATTTCTAGTTATTTTCAAAACCATTTCAAATCCAATTTATTTATTTAAAAATAAATAAATTATTATTCTAGTTCAAAACTAGTTCATTTCGATAAAAATCTATTTTTATCTTTTTAAATATGGAGTTTTTCATCCCAATTCTTCACAAATCATTTCTTGTGATTTTACACAAATTATTACTATTTTTGATAATTTTATCAAGGCATGTACAGTCGATTTCCGTCAACGGCCATAGAACTGCACTTACAACGATCTTTTCCAAATTTAATTTGGACATAATTCCAAATCCATCCGTTAGATTTCTAATTTCTAATATCCGTTCAAAAGCTCTTTTCGATACGAACCCAACGGTTCCGGTTTTAGGAGAATCCGACGGTCGGATCTCCCATAATATCCTTTCGAAGTCAATGGTCGAAATTCGTGACCTGTCGCAGCGCAGCGCGTTCTATTCAGGCCATTATATTATATATATAATATATACTTCGTCGTTTTCCTTTTAAAACGTATTTAATAAATCGTTTTAAATTCGTTTGCAAAACGATTTCAACTTCCTTTTCAAATTCAAATCAAGATTGAATTTTTCAATATAAATTTGTTTTAATTTCATTTCCAATCGATTTCAATTCAATTCCAATTTAATTCGAATTTCGATTCATTTCAATTTAATTCGATTTCAATTCATTTCAATTAAATTCGAATTTCAATTCATTTCAATTTAACTCGACTTTCAATTTAATTCGAATTTCAATTTAATTCGAATTTCAAATCTATTCAATTTAATTCGAATTTAAAATCTATTCAATTTAATTCGAATTTCAATTTAATTCGAATTTCAGTTTAATTCGAATTTCAAATCTATTCAATTTTGTTCGAATTTCAAATCTATTCAATTTAATTTGAATTTCAAATCTATTCAATTTAATTCGAATTTCAAATCTATTCAATTTAATTCGAAATTCAAATCTATTCAATTTAATTCGAATTTCAAAATCACTTTCAATATTCATTGAAAAATGAATAAAATCGATATAAAAATCGATCACGTCAAAATGGCGTCAATCTATCCAACACGGCTTTTATTCAACACATGAATGTTTATTCTACTCAACACATGAATATTTTCCAATTCAACACATGAATTTATTTTCAATTCAACACATGACTTCATTTTCTATATTGGAATGAGGCCCAATCAATTACCATATAATGTTAATTATATGGATTTTCTACAATACATGTATATAAACAGCAACGATAAATAATCAATCATCATCCAGAGTGCACCACACAACTGCGTAAACATTAAATATAAATAATTAACGCTTA
The DNA here is from genome assembly GCA_030737875.1 of Allium sativum. Classification (NCBI taxonomy): domain Eukaryota; kingdom Viridiplantae; phylum Streptophyta; class Magnoliopsida; order Asparagales; family Amaryllidaceae; genus Allium; species Allium sativum. The sequence continues at coordinate 501,288,902 of CM060926.1, read as the reverse complement.
CACAGTCTGTCAACCCATCGATTGACATACAACTAAACAATCGGGATTAGTGTACGTCAAATATCATCCCAATACCCGTGTTGGGTTTCAAATCAACAAACACACATTTTATTTGTGCAGTTGGGTGATGTGTAAAATTTATCGTCCCAATCAATATCAGTCAAATCAGTGTATATAAACAAATCGTCCGATTTGTTTGTAAATATTTATTTCACATACACATTAAAAATTATATTTTTAACTATAAAATATTTTACACTATTTAATATTTTATTCCATTCCACATCACACAATCAAATTTCACGACACAAACAATCACACAAACAAGTCATCCATGCTCTGTGGACTACGGGTGTCAGGTGCTGCTAAGCACCATCTGCATCCTAGTATATATTTCAAACTAGAAATTAAAATAAAAGCGAGGAGTTCTCACCCAAGCTAAACCAAACGCCACGACTCTTCATATGCAGAAATCTTCGTCGCGCTCGCCTTTTGCTAATTTCATTGTCCGTAGCCACTACATATATAAAAATCACATTTTTATATTATTGCTATGTATATAAAAATCCTATTTTTATACTGTTACTATACAGATAAAAATTCTATTTTTTTACCACTACTATCTAGGTAAAAATTCTATTTTTTATCCCACTACTATATAGATAAAAATTCTATTTTTATCTTGCTAGTAATATAAAAAAAATTATATTTTTATTACTCTACATAAATAAAAATCACATTTTTATTCTTCCTATGATATAAAAATCATATTTTTATATCGCTTCTTCATATGTAAATATCACTCCTTTACAACGCTACTTCCATGATAAAAATTATATTTTTATATCTCCTACATAATAAAGATCGAATTTTTATTAGCTATATAATATAAAAATCATATTTTTATTATTCCTATCATATAAAAATTATCTTTTTAACCTTTCTATAATATAAAAATCTCGCCTTTCTAGATAAAAAAAATCTTATCTTATAATCTTAAAAATCATAGCTTTTCCTCATTAAAAATACGATCCTTTCAAAGTTAAAAATACGACCTTTCCAATGTTTAAAAACCGCATCTTTATAATGTCACTATTTTTATAAATCATATTTTACATTCTCTATATAAAAATCAGATTTTTATCTCTATAAAAATCAGATTTTTATCCCGCACAAAAATTAGTTTTTTTATTTAGCATAGAAGAAGAAGAAAACAAAATTAAAAATAAAGGATCTCACATTTCCGATCGGGGGGAGGGGGGGTTGTCGTCGGATGGGATCTCGCTGGAGGCGGCGTCGGATGTGGAGGAGGGGGAGCAGGCGGCGCGTGGTCTCGGGTGGGCTAGGGTTTGGCTGTGGCGCTGGTTTTGGGGCTATTGGGCGTGCTCTTCTAATTGGGGATGGACGAAAAAGGGGGAGGAGGCGAGGTAGCTGCGGAGAGGGGGCATCGGAGGGTGGACGGCGGTCGATCGGTGGAGGGGCGATGGGCTGAGGCGATCGACAGGGGTGTTTAGGTTTTTTTCTTTCTCTTATTTGATTTTGAAATGGACGGGTTAAGGGGGGTTTGACCGAGTAAATAGGGAGAGAAAGGGAGAATTTATATAATTAATTTATTATTTTTAAATTCCTAAAAGTAACTTTTTATTTCGACCTCAAAACGGGACCCACTGCCTGTCGTCCATAGCTAATTACCACATTCCGAACACAATGGGATATGTATCACAAGCTGATTTGATCGTTTCTATCAGTTTTCGTCAAAATCAAAATATAACTCTATATATTGAGTTTGAACGCACATTTCAATGTACTGGGGCCACATACTAGCTCTAAAAATTCCCGAAAAATATTTTCTACCTTCTTATTGACGATACAGTCCTAACAAACCTAATTTCGTCAATTTTCGAGACCGTTTGAAAAATGACCATTTTTTGGTCCATTAAAATTAACTAAAACTGGTAAAATACGTTTTACTTCGCCACGCTCACATATTGATTCGAAAAATTACGAATTTTGGAACCTAGCAATAACATGACATCACAGATCCAACAAAAGTGGTTTCATCAAAAACCGAGGTCGTTTGCAAAATTTCCATTTTTAAGGGCTAAAATTCCATAGCTACTATTCTAAATTTTCAACTGGACGTTTCTTCTCGTCCCCTCCATGAAATTTCAATTTTACGGATTTGTTAGAAATATATTCTCAATTAGATTCTAATATTTTTGGTTTCACTAAAATCCGACTTATTTTGAATCCTGCACATTCATTTGAATTTTGAAATTGAATTTTCAAACTACCGCGCCATTTTCAATTACTTTTATAATTTAAAATAAATATTTATATTCTAACGACGATTCAAATAATTCTATTCAAAATAAATTTCTCGTCGTTATTATTTAAAATAATTCATTTTAAATATTCAAAATTCATTATAATTGCCAAAATAAAAAATTTAAATTGGCTCAGATTTCCGGGTTATTACAATCTCCCCCACTTAAAACTTTTCGTCCCCGAAAAGGAACGAAGGCGAAAGTTGTTTAACAAATCAACTCAACTTTCACTATTTTCATTATGGCTTAAGTTCTTCAACTTTTCAGTTTCTAAGAACTTTTCAAATTTTTCTAAAATTTGGCTAACACCCTAAATTTTCGAAAAATTTCGCCATAACCTCCCGTGCACCAAGGACTTCGGGATATTTCATATAGCCTCCCATGGCCTTCTTCAATCCAAAAGAAAAAGAAAAAGCCAAGCGGCTAGCCAATCGGCTCATAAAATCATCATCACCCAAACATAACAGTAAATTATAGTAAACATGTACATATTTGTCGGGCAAACAATTTTATTCTTCTGCTCTGGCCTCCTTGCTATTACCTGTTCAATGTAAGTACATGTACATGCATGAAAATGCGATAAATTTTCAATACGATTCACTATTTGATTCAATTTGGTTATAGGTTCAACATTTAATTAATCAAATAATAATCAAACAACACAACCAGCAATCAATTAGTTAATTAGCTTTTCAAATTCATAACTTTGATACATAGTCTAAAAATCAGATTTTTGATGCCAAATCACAATAATAAGCCCTATCTAATTTTGGTTCTCACACCAGTCTAATGGAAATATATAGATATTCCACTTTCGACACTCGAAAACAGACTACTGATGCCATACGTCATCAGTAGAATCATGCCCGGGGCGACTAGAGTGTGATTCTATATCTATCCAGTATATTAAAACTTCAAACACATGCGGATCAGATGTATATTAAAACCTCTATATACTTGATAGTCCAAATCAATATAAATAAATATTCAAATACGTATAATTGATTTATATTTTCAAAACAAAAATTGTTTTCATTTTAAATATATACTCTTCACACTTGTTCTAGGACGCTACTGATCCTATCTCTAACGAGTCATTCTCATTGGATATTACTAATCCAATCTCTGATGAATTCTTTCGTATGGTTCTAATGTCTCTTGTTCTCTAAGCTTTGTAAACCAAAGCTCTGATACCAAATGTAACGACCAATGAAATTCGATAGGCTTTGCAACCATCCCTTCATCCCCCAAGCAGCAGATAATACCCACTATGGCTTCCACCTGGTCCCCCAGTACACTTGTTTTACGGCGACCCTCTCGAGCCTCCCGGCCACTACCTAACCAACCCCCGCAAGGGACATGTAGGGGTAAGAGCCCACTGTTCGCCACCAGACCACATGGTGAGAACCCCCCATCATGACTGCAACAAGAACTGGTTATACTCCATTCTCGACCATTTCAATCTAATTAAAGATTCATTAAAACCCCACTTAGTTTTAATCTTTACAGAAATCCATAGTCTGCCTTTAACTGGGTTAAAGAACCAATGTCATCTAAAACACGGTTCACGGAAAACCCAAAATCACATTCCATTAATTATCGGGTTAAAGAATAAGTGTTATTTAAAACACCGTTCACAATAAACCCAAAAATCAATTCAATTTCAATTCCAATTAAATACCGTTTAATTGGTACACTTCATTTAATCTAAACAAAAAGATTTAATCTTTTTCTCAACTGGGTTTAAGAACAGTGTTAATGAAGCACCATTCACGACAAACCCAAATCACATTTGATATTATATACAAGGCTCTGAATACAAAATATATCGGCTTATATTCAATATCAAATTCTACGACCAACAAATATCGTATTGGAAATAAAGATATAAATATATCTTTCAAATTTCCATAACAATATCTGTATAATCACGAAATCCAACATCGAAATATTCCAAAGACAATTTTGATTCAAATCCACTGCAATTCAATTATTGGAAATTTCTGGTTATTTTCAAAACCATTTCAAATCCAATTTATTTATTTAAAAATAAATAAATAATTATTCTAGTTCAAAACTAGTTCATTTAGATAAAAATCTATTTTTATCTTTTCAAATATGGAGTTTTTCATCCCAATTCTTCACAAATCATTTCTTATGATTTTACACAAATTATCACTATTTTTGATAACTTTATCAAGGTCCGTACAGTCGATTTCCATCAACGGCCATCGAACTGCACTTATAGCGACCTTTTCCAAATTTGATTTGGACATAATTCCAAATCCAACTGTTAGATTTCTAATTTATAATATCCGTTTGAAAGCTCTTTTCGATACGAACCCAACGGTTTCGGTTTTAAGAGAATCCGACGGTTGGATCTCCCGTAATATCCGTTCGAAGTCAATGGCCGAAATTCGCGAACTGCCGCGGCGCGGCGCATTCTATTCAGGCCATTTTATAATATATATAATATATACTTCGTCGATTTCCTTTTAAAACGTATTTTATAAATCGATTTAAATACGTTTTCAAAACGATTTCAACTTCCTTTCCAAATTCAAATCAAGATTGAATTTTTCAATATAAATTCGTTTTAATTTCATTTCCAATCGATTTCAATTCAATTTCAATTTAATTCGAATTTCGATTCATTTCAATTTAATTCGAATTTCAATTCATTTCAATTTAATTCGAATTTCAATTCATTTCAATTTAACTTGAATTTCAATTTAATTTGAATTTCAAATCTATTCAATTTAATTCGAATTTCAAATCTATTCAATTTAATTCGAATTTCAAATCTATTCAATTTAATTAGAATTTCAATTTAATTCGAATTTCAAATCTATTCAATTTAGTTCGAATTTCAAATCTATTCAATTTAATTCGAATTTCAAATCTATTCAATTTAATTCGAATTTCAAATCTATTCAATTTAATTCGAATTTCAAATCTATTGAATTTAATTCGAATTTCAAAATCACTTTCAATATTCATTGAAAAATGAATAAAATCGATATAAATATCGTTCACGTCAAAATGGCGTCAATCTATCCATCACCACTTTTATTCAACACATGAATGTTTATTCTATTCAACACATGAATATTTTCCAATTCAAAACATAAATTTATTTTCAATTCAACACATGAATTCATTTTCTATATTGGAATGAGGCCCAATCAATTACCATATAATGTTAATTATATGGATTTGCTACAACACATGTATACAAACAGCAACGATAAATAATCAACCATCATCCAGAGTGCACCACACAACTGCATAAGCATTAAATATAAATAATTAACGCTTACACAGTCTGTCAACCCATCGATTGACATACAACTAAACAATCGGGATTAATGTACATCAAATATCATCCCAATACCCGTGTGGTGTTTCAAATCAATAAACACAGATTTTATTTGTGCAGTTGGGCGATGTGTAAAATTTATCGTCCTAATTAATATCAGTCAAATCAGTGTATATAAACAAATCGTCCGATTTGTTTATAAATATTTATTTCATATACACGTTAAAAATTATATTTTTAACAATTAAATATTTTCCACTATTTAATATTTTATTTCATTCCAAATCACACAATCAAATTTCACGACACAAACAATCACACAAACAAGTCATCCATGGTCTGTGGAGGATGGGTGTCGGGTGCTGCTAAGCACCGTCTTCATCCTAGTATATATTTCAAACTAGAAATTAAAATAAAAGTGAGGAGTTCTCATCCAAGCTAAACCAAACGCCACGACTCTTCATATGCAGAAATCTTCGTCGCGCTCGCCTTTTGTCAATTTCATTGTCCGTAGCCACTACATATATAAAAATCACATTTTTATATTGTTGCTATGTATATAAAAATCCTATTTTTATACCGCTACTATATAGATAAAAATTCTATTTTTTTACTAGTACTATATAGGTAAAAATTCTATTTTTATCCCACTACCATATAGATAAAAATTCTATTTTTATCTTGCTAGTAATATAATAAAAATTATATTTTTATTACTCTACATAAATAAAAATCACATTTTTATTCTTCCTATGATATAAAAATAATATTTTTATATCGCTTCTACATATGTAAAGATCACTCCTTTACAACGCTACTTCCATGATAAAAAATATATTTTTATATCTCCTACATAATAAAAATCGAATTTTTATTAGCTATATAATATAAAAATCATATTTTTATTATTCCTATCATATAAAAATTTTCTTTTTAACCTTTCTATAATATAAAAATATCTCCTTTCTAGATAAAAAAAACATATCTTATAATCTTAAAAATCATAGCTTTTCCTCATTAAAAATACTATCCTTTAAAAGTTAAAAATACGACCTTTCCAATGTTTAAAAACCACATCTTTATAATGTCGCTATTTTTATAAATCATATTTTACATTCTCTATATAAAAATCAGATTTTTATCTCAATAAAAATCAGATTTTTATCCCGCACAAAAATCAATTTTTTTTATTTAGCATAGAAGAAGAAGAAAACGAAATTAAAAATAAAGGAACTCACATTACTGATCGGAGGGGGTTGTCGTCAGATGGGATCTCGCTGGAGGCGGCGTCAGACGTGGAGGAGGGGGAGCAGGCGGCGCATGGTCTCGAGTGGGCTAGGGTTTGGCTGTGGCGCGGGTTTTGGGGCTATTGGGCGCGCTCTTCTAATTGGGGACGGACAAGAAAGGGGGAGGAGGCGAGCTAGCTGCGGAGGGGGGGCAGAGCATCGGAGGGTGGACGGCGGTCGATCGGGGGAGGGGCGATGGGCTGAGGCGATCGACAGGGGTGTTTAGTTTTCTTTCTTTTATTTGATTTTGAAATGGACGGGTTAAGGGGTGGGGGTTTGACCGAGTAAATAGGGAGAGAAAGGGAGAAATTATATAATTAATTTATTATTTTTAAAATCCTAAAAGTAACTTTTTATTTCGACCTCAAAACGGGACCCACTGCCTGTCGTCCATAGCTAATTACCCCCATTCCAAACACAATGGGATATGTATCGCAAGCTGATTCGATCGTTTCGATCAGTTTTCGTCAAAAACAAAATATAACTCTATATATTGAATTTGAACGCACATTTCAACTTACTGGGGCCACATACTAGCTCTAAAAATTCCCGAAAAATATTTTCAACCTTCTTATTGACGATACAGTCCTAACAAAACTAATTTCGTCAATTTTCGAGACCGTTTGAAAAATGGCCATTTTCCAGTCGATTAAAATTAACTAAAACTGGTGAAACACGTTTTACTTCGCCATGCTCACATATTGATTTGAAAAATTACGAATTTTGAAACCTAGCAATAACTTGACATCTCGGATCCAACAAAAGTGGTTTCATCGAAAACCTAGGTCGTTTGCAAAATTTCCATTCTTAAGGGCCAAAATTCCATAGCGACTATTCTGAATTTTCAACTGGACGTATCTTTTCATCCCTGCTATGAAATTTCAATTTTCCGGATTCGTTGGAAAGATATTCTCAATTAGATTCCAATATTTTTGGTTTCACTAAAATCCGGCTTATTTCGAATCCTGCATATTCATTTGAAATTTGAAATTGAATTTTCAAACTACCGCGCCATTTTCAATTCCTTTTATAATTTAAAATAAATATTTATATTCTAACGACGATTCAAATAAATCTATACGTTCTATTTCTATTCAAAATAAATTTCTCGTCGTTATTATTTAAAATAATTCATTTTAAATATTCAAAATTCATTATAATTGCCAAAATAAAAAATTTAAATTGGCTCAGATTTCCGGGTTATTACATGAAATTTGAAATCGAATTTCAAACTAACGCGCCATTTTCAATTCCTTTTATAATTAAAAATAAAATATTTATATTCTAGCGATGATCTATATAAATATATACTTCTAATTCTATTCTAAATAAATTTCTCGTCATTATTATTTAAAATAATTTATTTTAAATTGGCTCGGATTTTCCGGGTTGTTACAAATTTCCTAACTTCCAAAATCACGAAAATTTCGGCTGCATCTCCTTTGTACGGAGAGGTCCGAAAAAATCACAACACATATAAAAACTCAATTACACATCTCATCACACGATGAGGTATCCCGAAAATGGGGAAAACACATATATACGCAACTACACAACTATATAACCCAAATACGTACCTCATTTAGCGTTTATTTGCAGTTTATTTACCTTAGCACTTTAGTATTCAGCGCAAGCAAGCTCCAAAGCGTAGCGCAACTTCCTCACACCTGCAACATACTCACATATGCATAAGAATTAAACATATATACAATATATAGCAAATGTATATAACATACACAGCCTATATTAATCATTTCAACTACAAAACCAACATACTCTTGACAGGCCAGCAAACAAATCATCGATTATCACCTTATAAATGATGGAATTGGACTAAATCATACTAGGCAAAAGTTGTTTGCATTTCTTTCAGGATTTCCGAATTGTCCGGATTCGTTGAATTCGGATAATTCATTAAAAATTTATGACTATTTTAGTGAAGGCGAACACCTCAACCCATACACTGAAAAGTGCAGGTTTGAGTTGTTCAACCCAATTTTTAACCCTTTAAACATACAAATTTCAGCAAACATGTTAAGGAAAAGTTTTAGTCCAGATCCTGGGCTTTTCTAGTTGTACTTGCACATTAAAATCCGACACTCCGTTATGAAGTTATGACCAAAACAACATTGGTATTCAGTTCAGATTTTTATTTTCTGCGCATACAACTACGACAAGTTCTTGGTTTTCAACCTAATAGACTTGGAAACTAGGCAAGGCTTTATTAACACAACATTTAGCTCAGTTTCTAAGGTTTCCGAAAAGTCCAAAATCGTCAAATTCCGATCAGCCCATCAAAAGTTATGACTATTATACTACATCCTATCGAACATTTCAGATTTTCGCATGAACATCAATTTATTTTATTTAGAGTTTCAACCTTTCGGATTCCAAAACTTTGGTAAATATTTAACACTTAAAATTTGTTATCACTTCATTATTCGAGAAATGGATTCACATTGAGTTGCTTACTTTATTTCGATATTTCTATTCATTTCTCGTTTCATTCAAGTATTTAATTTCAAATAAACTTGAATTCATTCTAACTTCTTCCAACTATCTTGAGTATGATAAACCATTAATTCATTAACATGGTTTAACTTGCCAAATTTCATGACCATTTTCATTCTCTAAGTACTTAATTCTCAATCGATCTTCATACGGTCCTTCAACTTAACTTTTATTGGTTCAATTCATTCGACTCGACTAAATTCAGCTTCATTTCCTAGTTCATTCGCCAATTTCATTTACATTCATTCAACCATTTTCCTATTCTCTTATTCTTATTTCCATTTCCACTTAAAGTTTATTCCATTTACTCAATCTATTTATTCAACTTTCAAATCATGAATTGGGTTAAAGACAGTTTATATTCATATATACATTTGATATATTATACAAATAAGATTTACCCCATTAGATTTTTTTCTGAAATTTCTCATTTTCACTTAAAGTTTATTCCCTTTTCGACTCTCAAATCCTGAATTGAGTTAGGGGCGGTTTATATAGCTCAATTTTATATTCATCTCTCAACTCTTATTATTCGATTCCTAAGTTAAGTTTGTCGAATCCAATTCATTTACTCAACTCAATCTATATTCTATTTGACAAAAGTATTTATATTCCATTCATTTCATTTTCATTACCCATGACATCTTGTTCTAAATTGGTTTACCCATTTAGATTTCTATGTCTTCATTCCATATTCCAATTCCAATTTATTTCTTTCCTTGTTTTGTTTAGTTAACCTTGAAATCCAAAAACCATGGGTTAGGTAAGTTATGGTCTTTATACAACCATTCTATTTTATCTTGTTCACTTATTCCAATTTTCATCATTAAATTAAATCTCATTCCATTGATTCAACTTATTTATTCGGCTCACTAATCATGGTTTGAATTAAGGAATCTACACACTCGAATTTTTCATACTTAGTTCTCAACCATTGTTATTTTATTTTCTAAGTCAACTTTATTTTACTCGATTTCTCTTCTCAAATGAAATCATATTTCATTCGACAAAATGGTTTACCCTCTATTCCTTCATGGTTTATACTTAGATTGATATTTGATATATTATCCAAATGGGGTCTAATCAATTTAGATATCTTTCATTTCTAATTCAACGACCATTCAAATTCCATTAACCCCTTCATTTCTTTCAAATTTTTATTTATCGGCAATCCATTTTATCAACAACATAAGTTTCTTCCCACACCTTCTCGACTAACTTAACAACTTATGAATTAGTCCAGTCATGAGTTATCACTCATTATTGCAAAACCTAATATTTCTATTCATTTTAGTTGACTTAGGTGTAATTTTTTTTAAGTGAATTTCAACTACTCTAACACTTATATCAACCAAACTAGTAACTTATTTAGCTTTATTATCGTCCACGATTGAATTTAAGTGACGGTTCCTTTCTCTCAACATTTAAGTCCAAAATTTCAATGACTCGAGTTACTTTAATCCTTAAGTCAATGTCATTTGTTAAGGTGATTTTAAATTTCTTGATTCTAGGTTTCAACTAAGTTTAAAATAACATACATATATACTTATACCATAGGAATTTAAATCCAAAACTCCTTTCACACCAGATATGAAAATACGGAGTAGTCTCCCCCACTTAGACGCTTTAGAACAAACGTCGATAATGCATGCACTCATTACCGAAATCATTTCTGATGTCCGAGAAGGGATTACACTTATTTCTTTAAAATCCTTAAAACCATTCCTTTTTGGAAACACTTACCAAAATACCATGTTTCACAAAAATCCTGGCAAATCTATTCTCAAAGTATCGGAACCAGGTTCTCGAGTCCACTTCTATCCTATTTCCAAGATATATTTTCCTAAATGTCCTTTATACCTTTTATTTTTAAACCTTTTTAACCATTTAATTTGTCCTGTCCATTTGATTTATTATTAAATCAACCATAACAGATAATAACTTAATATTATCGCTTTTTAACGCCAAAGGCATATACTTAAAAATCGATAATAATATATTTAACATATAAAATATAATCGAAAACCCTATTATGTCGATCCATTCTATTCGATTATTTGGAAATTCCGATTGGTTCTATCGCATCCCATATATCGACCAGAATCCATAAATATTCAGTAGAACAAGTCAACCCAATATATAAAACCATTTTTTATCAAAAATACAAGTACGCTCTCTCATATATACTCTCAAACTCATTCTTGGGCATTACTAACCCAATCTCTAATGAGTTTACTCCCAAACATAGCCAAGGTTGTCGCCAACCATACGCTACGTACCAACCATAACGACCCAGATTTTAACCGTTCAAATCAACAATAAACTACACATGTCGACCCAAACAAATCATAAATATAGGTAGTTATTGGGAAAAGAAGAAGGAGAGAAAAACGATAACAGAGTTCTCACAGCAGAATGACAATATATAATAAATAACTATCAGTTTAAAACCGTTGAAATATATACATTGACTAGAATATACAGCGATTATCAGAGTTACACATTTACAGATATATATAACAAAACAGCGGAAACACAGTGCAGGGGAAATACATATATATAATAAATATATACCAAATCTTCGTCTCCATCCTCCAAGCTATGGAATCTTTGCTAACTACAACATCTACTGACCCGAGCGTATTGCATAAAGTAAAACACAACAAACACTCGGATCGGCACTGAATCATTCTCATATTAGTCGAATTAAAGTACGAAATAACATCAATGTCATGGGTACAGTAACTCAAGAGATGTTACGGGATTTTTCCATCTCTCAAGGATCCGTTAAACTAATACATACATAGTATAATACGCGATTATGATAGTGCCTATCCAGTAAAGTAAATATCATAAAAATAGCGTAAGCGGAATTACCATATTACCCTTACGCCGCTTATGGGCATCAACAGTCTATACGGTACCGTAAATTCACCGTACTGGTGTTATCAGAGGGCACCCCATAGAAGGCAATGCTAAATCAAAATTGTATGGGGCTCGATATAGGTAAATATGACAAGGCACTCGAGGCAATGCCCAGGGTAGGATTCTACCAATTGCACTCCGGGACCGATGGTAACGCATAGCAGCCACTACCGCCCACCTCGGATCACACTCCCAAATCAAATGGGCCCAAATCATCATCATCACCATAGTCGTAGAAATAGTATCGAAGATGTAATGACCCGCATTTTCAGCGATATAATAATTAATTTATTTAATTATTTAAATAGTGATTTAGAGAATTAAATGGTCATTTGAATAAAATAATAGTGAATATTTAATTAAATAATATATTTAATTCTGAAATAGTTGAAAATAGTGAATTGACAATATAATGTGAACTGGACCATTCAAAGTATATAATTCAGTTTAGAATTGAATTTGAATAACGAATATATTATATAAACGACAGTTGAACATATAAATTATAATATAATTATAATCGAGCCCGTAATGGCGCGGCAGTTCGCTATTTGGCGATTTGAACTTCAACTGAATATACAGGGTCCGTTTTAAATCGGGAAACAAGAAACGTTAGGAGCTGATTAAGTATATCTTTCTAGTGGAAGAGAAAATTTGAGATTTCATCGTGTAGATTTTGATTTATGATCAAATCAAATATTCAGATAGTCGCTATGGAATCGTTATCGACTATAACGATATATTTAATTACAATTAAATATTGGTATCGAATTTAGACAATCCCTTTGAGACGTAGTGATAATTTAATTTTTAGAATTTTACTGTAATTGTTAATTAATTAAATAAGCACTTTTTATTTTGGAGTATTCTACACCCTGTATCAACATTTCGGGGTTTCACAGAATAAGCTAACCTACCGGTATTATTATATTTTCGGGACTGAGGCACATCGTTCGATACGACCGTATACTTATTTCTGTTTGTAGCAGTCAGATATGAATGAAATTTTACGTGTCATGGTAGTAAACTAGAACCAAAGTATATGTTTATAAATGCTCCACGCCCTTCTTTTCTATCCACCAGTTTTTTTGTGTTCTAAAATGAAAAACGTGGAAGAAGCTTTTTCATACAAACTAAAAACTATAAATATCCCGTTCACTTTCTTATAACCTAAAAGTTTCAATCCCCTGGGCAACTTGATTTCCGCCGTCACCTGGCTCCCCTCGAACCCAAAACGCGAGCTACAAAACACCTTAAAAACCAAAAACAAAACACTGTCCCAATAATTTAAACCTGGCGCTTCATTTTCATACCGTTATTATAGGGTTCGAAGTCCATTGGTATGCTGCGTTGTGTACAGCCGTGGTATAGGATTTTCGAAATTTGGGGATTTTGGTATGTCGATGATCTGTTGGGGGTTGTTGTTTGAATTGAGTAGTTGAATTCGGTCTGGTGTGCATTGTTTTGTGGGAATCCATGATCAAAGATGTCGATCTTTGTTCAAGTAACGCACGGAAATTTGCTGACTATCGAGGTGATCAACCTGTGAGTGAGTGGTGTGAGAGTGTGACAAGATGAAGGAGACTGGGACAAGGAGGAGAACGGTGAGAATTGGGATGGATTTCGGGCAACAAAGAAGGAGAAACAATGAATCGTAGGTGCAGTTTAGGTGATGTAAACAGGAGCAAGAAAAGGATAACGGTGGTATACAAGAGGACACGATTCTTGGGTTGGGAAGGAGCTTTTGAGCGGTTGGACTTGGTAGAAGGGAGATGGGCCATAAGTATAAGGTGAAGCCCAATGGAAAAATAAATTCAAAGTTTTATTTTATTTAATTATATACAAACTTCGAGATCGAATATCTTTGTCATACGTGATTTGAATACAGCAAAACAAGATCCGACAGGATCGTATGGACGAACACTACCCAATGGAACTGACTGGAAGTGGATTGGGGCTCGTTTGAATTTATGGTGAAATAAATTGTTTGATTCAAATCAAACAAACAGTTTATCGTTCTTTAACGATGAACTGCCAAAGTGAGTAAAACTCACCAACTCTGAACAGTTATATTTTTACAGCGTATTCTTAGAACTGATAGTTATCTGTTGATTGCTGTGTGTTAACTGTTTGGGTGAATTGTTTGTGTATTGATTGAAATTATAGATAACGGTATATATAAATCATTAATCGAATATTGATTCTGTTTATTAGAATATTTTATATTCGTGTTGTTTAACATCTGTGATGCAGGGAAACAGGTTGGAGGGGTCTAATAGGACTCCTCGATATTTATGATACTGTTCTATTCTTATATTGAAATATATGATGTAATATATAATCTGTTTGATTATGTGTGTTTAAATGATATCGGTCATTATGGTTTGCTATTTTGAATATCATAAGAGACCCTGGGATGTAAAAAGGAATATTTCAATGTATATTGAAATAAAGGAACTTTATAAATCAATCAATTTTATAAAAGGATATATTTTGAAAATGAAGTATTTATAAAATCATAAGATTTTATAAAGGAGGACATTTATTTAGAAAATAAATAGTAGTTCATAAAGGGGGGTATTTATTTATAAGACAAATAGAATATCATAAGGAAATATTTATTGGGAAAATAAACAGGCTAAAGATAAAGGAAATATTTATAAAACAAATAAAGGCTATAAAGTAATATTTATTTGATAAATAAATTGAATAAAAATGGAATATTTATTTAGAAAATAAATAGAAGTATAAGAGGATTATTTATTTAGAAAATAAATAGACAAATATAGGAAGAGAAATATTTGTAAAACATTTACAAATAAAGGTTATAAAAGGAATTATTTATTTACGAAATAAATAGAGTTATAAAAGGGAACTTTAAATAAGATTTAAGTGTTAGATACTTAATGGATTATATAAAGGAATTGATCGAGTTAGAATTAATCGATTAGAGTTAATTGAATATAAAGTTATTCGAAATTGAGTTTATCGAATAGTAGTTATTCGAAATAGAGTAAATCAAATAAATTTAAGAAAAAATATAAACTGACTAGAGATTAGTAAATTGAATGGTTTTCTAAGTGTCTATCTGATGTTGGTATCGGCCTTCAGGATTAATACTTAGGGAATTGTTTTCATACTAGTTTATAGTCAGGGACTGATAGTTGTGGAAGAATAGTGATACGTAATTAAGCCATGGAAAGGTTTTACAGTATTAATAACGTATATTTTCTAAACATAGAAATGAGAATATATATATATATATATATGTGAATAATGATTGATCGATATAATTTCCATCTGGAAATAATATCGTTGTTTGCACACGTGTTTTGTTTGATAGTTAACTCACCGACTATCGAAGTTTTTGACCATTTTAACGTTGTTAATATGGAGAGACCGGTTGGATTATTATCAAAAGAACCACTCTGTATTGGCATAAGCGTTGCGAATCATATATGCCAAAGATAATTGAAGACGGAGTAAAGTGCAAGGGCTGTTGTATAAATCTTAGATAACAATTGCCTAAGATGGATGTACTTAATAGTGCCTTCAGTTTGTCCAGTCCCATGACAACTTGTATGGAAGAAAGTCTGACAGAGTATATCTAATAGATCGCGTAAGTTGATCTCTTCAAACGTATTCACGTTTGGTGGCGGAGGAATTCGTTTCTCTTAACTGTATACCCATGGTATTTTTGGGGAAATCAATTTGTGATTTGGTGGGTATGACGATGTGACATTCAAAGTGAATGAAGATGTGGCATGTAAAAGATAAGCGTAGCTTCTTGTAACACCCCGCATTTTTAAGTATAATTAAAAATGAAATAAAATATATGAAAATATGCTTATGATGGGTTAATAATGGTGATGCATAAGAAGAATTAATTAATACATGAAAGAGAAGAAAAATTAGTTCGATAACGGTGTGTGTAACGGAAAAGATAGTAAAATGAGGATAATTAATTTAAGAATCAGGAATTATGTGAAATGGACATCACCATTGCGTTCCTCTCGAAATTTTACATGAAATAGAGTCTGAGTTTTCGAAAATCGGAGTCCGGATGAAGAAGTTATGGCCTGTGGAAGATTCAGAAGGTTTCGGTCAGCACAGAACTGGGCAGGTCAACCTGGGGGTCGACCTGGGGGCCAGGTCGACCAGAGGGTCAACCTGGGAGTCGACTTCCCCCATGGAGGTCGACTATAGTGTCGACCTCCTCCCCTACAGGTCGACCTGGTAGGCCTGTTTCGCTCCAAAACACGTTTTTGAAGCCCAGGGACGATTTTTGATGGTCCGGATTGGTTTTAGGGTTAATCTGATGGCTGAAATGAATTGCTACACCTATAAAAACAACCAAAGAAATAGCCTTCTCTACACACAATTCTATTCTACTTCTTCTCTGCCTCTGTTCTAAATAAAAATAAAAATGGCGTCGCTACTCTGCTGGAATCAAAACTAGAAGCTAATCAACATCAACCTAAGCAACTCAATTCAAATTAAAGATTAAAGCTTCTGCAACGATTCTACAACAATTAAAGTTCTTTCTTTAATCCAACCAAGGCAAGTACAGTTATTTTCCGATATAAACGTTAATTCTGATTTTGACATGAATTGTAGATCTGAATCTGAGATTATATATGTTCTGTTCTGATTAGATTTATCTTATTTTGTATCTTTTTCCTCTTTCTGTTTTATAGCCAAGCTACCACGAGCCTGAGCCAATCTCATAAGAGATTAACATACGCTAAATGTTTGGGTCAGTAAAATGAATGATGCATAAATTGGGCATGACCAATAGGTGACTGATTTGAGGAAAGAACATGGACTGTAGCTAGAACATAAATCTGAGACATATGACTGGACATGTTATATTTATAACATATAGACTGCATTGAACATATGACTTGAGATAAAGAGAATATGGCTTAGATATAAAGATTTACATGAGAGTAGGGTATCTATAAATGTAAATAAACACCTAAGTAAGGGATCTTTGGGATATATGACATGCATAGTAATAGATGGCTATATTTGGTATATAATCATATTGTGAACCATGAAAATTATTTAGGCATGCAAACTTAGGCCAAATTTATAATTAGGCAAGATGGGTCAATGAAACCTTAAGGAATAATAAAATCTGCTATTTAGTTCTGCTATATATGCCTAATCTGCTAGTCTGTTACATTGCTTAATCTGCTAGTTCTGCTCTACTGCCTAGTCTGGTAGATTTGTTCATCTGCCAAATCTGTCATTTGTTAAGTCTGTTGAAAATGCCAAATCTGCTCAACTAAATCTGTTGAGATGCCTAATCTGTTATCTGCTAAATCTGCTTGTTTGCTTAATTTGCTGAATCCGTTAAGGCGCCTAATCTGCGAAACTCTGTTATCTACTATATCTGTTAAGCTGAGATATTCAGTCTGTTATTGACATAATCTGAATTAGCTATGAATAATTGACATGTATATTAGGCGTGGGTATAAATGGTAAATCATTAATTAATTGGCCACAAAGATAAGCGTGGGTAACTCGAGGTTAGAATGAGTTTGCGGCGTAATTCTGCCCGGAACCGCCCGGTGTATTCCAGTGGTCGCAAACAATAGGTTCTATTGTGAGAAGATAGTCATAACGTGCTTGAAAGCCGAGGTTAGACTCATTTTGCGATAGAAATCTGCCCGGAACCAACCGGCCTAACCAGTAGCCGCAAACTGTCAGTCTAATGTGAGAGGTTTGGGCATTAATATTTTATTAATGAAAATCTGAGATAAATATGATGTCTAAAACGTGTTGGGTAGGTAAGGTTAAACCAATTGGACCAATGAATCTGATAAACCCGTTTCGTGAGTCTGTAGGCCCAATACAAAGTTAGACAATCTGTAACTGGTTAATCTGTAACCAGTAAATCTGTAAGTCTGTTAATCTGTGAACTAGTTGATCTAAACTCTGTATGTCTAAAACTTGTAAACAAGTTAATCTGAAATCTGTTAGTCTGGGGTCACAAGGTTAGGAGGGGAATTACTTGTGTCATCTGTTGTTTGGGACCCATATTAGTCAGTAACCCTTTCTGGTATCAAAACTTTGACCCAATAGTAGATAGGGTCCGGGCACGCTTACTGAACTAATTATAAGCGGTTCATTCTGATAATGGCGAGGGGTGCTGATGGTGCGTTCCAACCGGGTCATGTGCGTGCATGGATCCCGGTCTGCCACTGAGGATGTAAGACGCCGTGACATCTGTAAATAGGTCTGTGCCATTTGGTTGTCACTTTAGGGAGTGATACACCCTACTGTGGGGCCGACACAGGATAATTATGTATTAGGGAGACGATCGCTTGGGGTAGGGTTTTAGGGTACACTTAGTTCTGCCTGTTTCTGTTGGTACCATTTGTTTCTGTTGGGTGATAACACCTGTCTGTTTCTGCGTGGTACCGTCTGTTCGGGTGGTAAAGGCCCATTACTAGTGTACACCTAATTCTACATTCTATTTTCATAGGGATTAATCTGTTTCTGCTTCTGTCTGTTTCTGATCGGGTAGTAAAGGCCCATTATTAGCATTCTGTTTCTGTTAAATTATTCTATATCCGTTTCTGTTTCAGTTTAGACATTAGGGTGACACCTAATTCTGTTATACTAGTATTAGTACAGAGAAGTGTAAAACAATAGCTTATATCATTCTGTTCTTCTGTTATATCTGTTACACCTGTTACAGTTATCTCTCATCCAGTTTTATTTTCGTGTCATGTTATTATTATCTGTTCATAACTGAAAATCACTGGACTTGCCAGACTTTTTTTTTGACCCTTGTTGTTTCTCCTCCTTTCTTCCGTTCCCCTCAGGTTATCCAAGGAGGGAATACTTTAGCTTGATCCGGATTTCTTCTTCTTGAAGTGCTTAAAGTATGGCTTGGCTCTGTATAGCCTCCGTTCTATGGGGATTATGATTTTAAACTATGCATTCTGAAGGCTTTTGTACAAGACTGAAAAATTTTGTACTTGAATTTTCATAATGTGATTTTAAAGGATGTAACCAAGTTTATTTCGGTTTCTGTTGAAATAACGTTATAAATTTTTCAAGTACTATTTTATCTGTCTTGTAAGTTTCTGTTCTGTTTACTAAAATGCTCCACCAAAGTTAAGGCATTCCCTTTGTGAGTGACCTTAACGGAGGTGGGGTGTTACACTTGGTATCAGATCTGAAGGTTACCAGATTGGGTAAAGTTTTTGGAAACTATTTTTCAAAAAGGTTTTGAAAGGAAGTATTTTCAAAAATAAAGCTTATTTTGAAAAACATGATCCCCAAGAGCCATATATCTTTCCTTCAGTCCTTTTTGTATTGAATCTTTCCTTTTTTTCGTTTCAGCACGTCTGAAGCATCTGAGATACCAGAGGGTGTTCATGTACCCGGTTGGTTTCGTCAATATCTTGAGGCTAGTACCGCCGCCGCAGGTCCAGCAAATGATCCCCCTCCTCCTCCGCCACCTCCTCATGCAATTGCTTTCTCAAAGATCTGTAGAGATTTTAGGGCCATGGGTGGAAAGGATTTCAAGGGAACTGAATCATTCGTCGAAGCGAGGAACTGGCTCAAAGAAACTGAGGATCTATTCGTTATCTTCGAGGTGGACGATAGGCAGAAGGTACAATTGGCGGTATGGCTGCTCAAAGACGAAGCTTCCTACTGGTGGGAAGTCACTAATGCCGAGAGGCCGGTTGAGACATGGATGGATTTTAGATCAAGGTTTGAGACAAAATTTCTCTCGCAAGCTGAACGGAGTTTACAACTGGAAAAGTTCTTATCTCTTAAGTCAGGAAGTATGACGGTCAAGGAATACGTCAACCAGTTCAACCAACTAGCTAGGTTCAGATTGGATTTAGTCAACACTCAACATAAAAAGGCTCTCCGCTTTGTTAAAGGATTGAACGAGCCACTGCACAGCCTAGCCATGACCCACGTAACCATGGGAGCGACTTACAAGAAATTGGTGGACATGGCACTACTGCACGAGGAAGACAAGGGCCCAAAAGAGACAAAGAAGGAAGAACCACAGAATAAGAAAGCATGGCCCAAAAAGGAAACACAAAAGAAGGATGAGAAGTCTGAAGATAAGAAGGGGAAAAAGTGCTTTACTTGTGGGAGCTCGACTCATATGAACAAGGATTGCAGAAAAAGGAAACGCACTTGCTTCAACTGTGGAGAGATGGGACACTTCACTAGGGACTGCCCGAAGAGACGAGGGCAAGGAGGGCAGGCGAACACTCTCGAGGCTAGTGGCTAGGATAGAAATAGGAAAATTTCTATAGTAGTTTTAATTTCTTTATTTGATTATGGAGTTAAGACTTTTTTTGATTCTGGTATTTTGATTTTGTAATCGATACTCTGCACTTTAATACTAGTATTATTTCTGAATTCCGCTGTAGACTCAGACCCATAAGGGTTACGGCTCATCTGTTTGAGATTGGGGTTTGAGGGATATCTATGTTAGGCGTCAAGTATGACGCATACATTCTGAGTTTTCATGGGGTATGATTTTATCATGCTTAACTTCCTAAGAGCCATTAGGGAACCTGATCTATGCCAGTAGTCTGTAAATATCTGAATACTTCTGATAAGATTTCCAGTTTTTACATTTTCTAAAGACGGTAATCCTCTGGGTGTCAATTTGATGTTGGTTTCAGTCTTCGGGGTCGATACTTAGGACCCATGCCTAATGGGAACCAAGTTTTTGTTCTATCTGTACTCGCTTCCATCATTCGACTGTATCCTATCGATCGAATCTTCAAACTTTAGGTAGAAACTAATGGGTGTAAACATGTGTTTGAGACATGTTATGTTTGATGGTTGCAAGTGGATGCAAGTGGTTGCTAGTGGTTTCCCGTGGATGCATATACACACACTAGGCAATAGATCGACTCAAAAACACTCTCATACTGCATATGGATGTGTGAGCATTTTTAATTTTTGTGGATGCAAAATGATTAACTCAGCACATGGATGTTGCATATGACTGAATGGTTGTGCACTCATATAGAAATGATATGTATCGAGTAGGAAAATTGCATACATGTTGGACTCATGGCACTGGCATAATTCGCATTAAGGAGGTCAACTGAATCAGCGGACCGCCTGATCTTTGCATTAGACAAGGAACATATACACACACTTCTTGCATATGTTCATATAGCATTAGAAATCTCTTAAGGACAATGAATGCCTGTGATTGGAGATTGAGTAGATGGATGATTGGATGGTAGGACACATTCTTCTTAACTTGAATATTTCGAGGACGAAATCCTTTAAGGAGGGGAGAATGTAACACCCCGCATTTTTAAGTATAATTAAAAATGAAATAAAATATATGAAAATATGCTTATGATAGGTAAATAATGGTGATGCATAAGAAGAATTAATTAATACATAAAAGAGAAGAAAAATTAGTTCGATAACGGTGTGTGTAACGGAAAAGATAGTAAAATGAGGATAATTAATTTAATAATCAGGAATTAGGTAAAATGGACATTACCATTGCGTTCCACTCGAAATTTTACATGAAATAGAGTCCGAGTTTTCGAAAATCGGAGTCCGGATGAAGAAGTTATGGCCTATGGAAGATTCAGAAGGTTTCGGTCAGCACAGAACTGGGCAGGTCGACCTAGGCGTCGACCTCGGGGCCAGGTCGACCAGGGGGTCGACCTGGGAGTCGACCTCTCCCATGGGGGTCGACTATAGTGTCGACCTCCCCCCTACAGGTCGACCTGGTCGGCCTGTTTCGACCCAGAACACGTTTTTGAAGCCCAGGGACGATTTTTGATGGTCCGGATTGGTTTTAGGGTTAATCTGATGGCTGAAATGAATTGCTACACCTATAAAAACAACCTAAGACCTAGCCTTCTCTACACACAATTCTATTCTGCTTCTTCTCTGCCTCTGTTCTAAATAAAAATAAAAATGGCGTCACTACTCTGCTGGAATCAAAATAAGAAGCTAATCAACATCAACCTAAGCAACTCAATTCAAATTAGAGATTAAAGCTTCTGCAACGATTCTACAACAATTAAAGTTCTTTCTTTAATCCAACCAAGGCAAGTACAGTTATTTTCTGATATAAAAGTTAATTCTGATTTTGACATGAATTGTAGATCGGAATCTGAGATTATATCTGTTCTGTTCTGATTAGATTTATCTTATTTTGTATCTCCTTCCTCTTTCTGTTTTATAGCCAGGCTACCACGAGCCTGAGCCAATCTCATAAGAGATTAACATACGCTAAATGTTTGGGACAGTAAAATGAATGATGCATAAATTGGGCATGACCAATAGGTGACTGATTTAAGGAAAGAACATGGACTGTAGCTAGAACATAAATCTGAGACATATGACTGGACATGTTATATTTATAACATATGGACTGCATTGAACATATGACTTGAGATAAAGAGAATATGGCTTAGGTATAAAGATTTTCATGAGAGTAGGGTATTTATTAATGTAAATAAACACCTAAGTAAGGGATCTTTGGGATATATGACATGCATAGTAATAGATGGCTATATTTGGTATATACTTATATTGTGAACCATGACAATTATTTAGGCATGCAAACTTAGGCCAAATTTATAATTAGGCAAGATGGGTCAATGAAACCTTAAGGAATAATAAAATCTGCAATTTAGTTCTGCTATATATGCCTAATCTGCTAGTCTGTTACATTGCTTAATCTGCTAGTTCTGCTCTACTGCCTAGTCTGCTAGATTTGTTCATCTGCCAAATCTGTCATTTGTTAAGTCTGTTGAAAATACCAAATCTGCTAAACTAAATCTGTTGAGATGCCTAATTTGTTATCTGCTAAATCTGCTAGTTTGCTTAATCTGCTGAATTCGTTAAGACGCCTAATCTGCGAAACTCTGTTATCTACTATATCTGTTAAGCTGAGATATTCAGTCTGTTATTGACATAATCTGAATTAGCTATGAATAATTGACATGTATATTAGGCGTGGGTATAAATGGTAAATCATTAATTAATTGGCCGCAAAGATAAACATTGTTAACTCGAGGTTATAATGAGTTTGTGGCGTAATTCTGCCCGGAACCGCTCGACATATTCCAGTGGTCGCAAACAATAGGTTCTAATGTGAGAAGTTAGTCATAACGTGCTTGAAACCCGAGGTTAGACTCAGTTTGCGACAGAAATCTGCCCAGAACCAACCAGCCTAACCAGTAGCCACAAACTGTCAGTCTAATGTGAGAGGTTTAGGCATTAATATTTAATTAATGAAAATCGGAGATAAATATGATGTCTAAAACGTGTTGGGTAGGTAAGGTTAAACCAATTGGACCAATGAATCTGATAAACCCGTTTCGTGAATCTGTAGGCCCAATACAATGTTAGACAATCTGTAACCGGTTAATTTGTAACCAGTAAATCTGTAAGTCTGTTAATCTGTGAACTAGTTGATCTAAACTATGTATGTCTAAAACTTGTAAACAAGTTAATCTGAAATCTGTTAGTCTGGGGACACAAGGTTAGGAGGAGAATTACTTGTGTCATCTGTTGTTTGGGACCAATATTAGTCAGTAACCCTTTCTGGTATCAAAACTTTGACCCAACAGTAGGTAGGGTCCGGGCACGCTTACTGAACTAATTATAAGCTGTTCATTCTGATAATGGCGAGGGGTGTTGATGGTGCGTTCCAACCGGGTCATGTGCGTGCATGGATCTCGGTCTGCCACTGAGGATGTTAGACGCCGTGACATCTGTAAATAGGTCTGTGCCAATTGGTTGTCACTTTAGGGAGTGATACACCCTACTGTGGTTCCGACACATGATATTTATGTACTAGGGAGCCGATCGCTTGCGGTAGGGTTTTAGGGTACACTTAATTCTGTCTGTTTCTGTTGGTACCGTCTGTTTCTGTTGGGTGGTAACACCTGTCTGTTTCTGCGTGGTACCGTCTGTTCGGGTGGTAAAGGCCCATTACTAGTGTACACCTAATTCTACATTCTGTTTCCGTAGGTATTAATCTGTTTCTTCTTCTGTCTGTTTCTGATCGGGTAGTAAAAGGCCCATTATTAGCATTCTGTTTCTGTTAAATTATTCTGTACCCATTTCTGTTTCAGTTTGGATATTAGGGTGACACCTAATTCTGTTATACGGGTATTAGTACAGAGAAGTGTAAAACAATAGCTTATATCATTCTGTTCTTCTGTTATATCTGTTACACCTGTTACAGTTATCTCTCATCTAGTTTTATTTTCATGTCATGTTATTTGTAACACCCCGTAAATCAGTTAATACTAATATTCACAAATGAAAGAATAATTAATTTCAAATACAAAAATATTAGGAAACGGGCTGCGCTATTGTGTTCGTCTCGGAAAAATACGCGAAATAGAGTCCGAAATTTTGTAAATCGGAGTCCGTATGACCCAGATAAGGCCCAAAGAAGTTTTCAGAAATTTAAATTCAGATTTAAAAACAAAATTTTCAATTTTCAGAAGTGGCGGGAAAAATCCCGCCAGACCCAGGGGGTCGACCTAGGGGTCGACTGGGGAGTCGACCTCCCCCCCCCCCCCAGGTCGACTGGGGAGTCGACCCTAGGGTCGACCTGGGAGTCGACCTCCCTGGTCGAGCCCAGGTGACCCGGGTGCATCTGGTTGGGTTTTCGGGCTGTGTTTTGAAGGCTGGACGGAATCTAATGGCTCTAATCTATTCTAGGGTAAATCTAATGGCCTAAATGCATCCTAACATCTATAAATAAGTGGGTAGACTCTAACCCTAAATCACTTGTAAAATTGGAGAGC
The DNA here is from genome assembly GCA_030737875.1 of Allium sativum. Classification (NCBI taxonomy): domain Eukaryota; kingdom Viridiplantae; phylum Streptophyta; class Magnoliopsida; order Asparagales; family Amaryllidaceae; genus Allium; species Allium sativum. The sequence goes on along the minus strand of CM060926.1, from coordinate 501,263,737 downwards.
TACCGACATGCCGTTGCCATGGAGTTCAGCATAGCCGTCACAAACTAAAGAAGAAGAAGGCCTAATCTACCAACTAAATCTACTCAAATCAAATCAAAAGCTCTCTCTCTTTCTATTTCTCTTCTTTAAAATTGTGAGTATGATGAATCTCACAATATTATTATAAAATAATTTGATTAAGTTATAAATGGATCACAAGAAAGTGATATGAATTGTTATGTATTTGTGAATTATGTTGTTATGCTATTATGTTATCATATATATGTTGTTATGTTGTAGTGATTATGTTGTAAATAATCTTATGCTATGTCATATGTGATTAATCATGCTATGCTATGTTGTAAATCATATCATGCTATGTTGCAAATTATGATATGCTATGTTGTAAATCGTATATATGTTGTAGATCTCATATTATCACATATGTTGAAATACTTATGTTATATGATAATGATGTCATGTTGTGTTGAATCATACAAGTTGTAAAATCATTGTGTTATTATTTATGCGAATTGGATCATGTTTAAAATTTATGTTTTTTTTATAATAGATCTTGATTATGGGAATTTGCCTATTGAGTTAGGTGTACCCATATACATGAATCTACAAATTAATTGGATCTTGAATATGGGAATTTGCCTATTGAGTTAGGTGTACCCATATACATGAATCTATGATTAAATGAATTTGGATTTTTGGGAATTTTCCTATTGAGTTAGGTGTACCCATATATAACCATATTGTTAATGATGTTGATTCACACATGTCCTATACAAGTTTATGAAATTTGATCAAAATCATATTATGTGAATTATGAATAAGTTAACACTCTTAGATCCATGACATGTATAACCTTATGCAAGTTGTAATTTTGGATGTATGCAAGTTTCACCCCTTGTTATGATTTATTTCGTCATATATACATGTTGTTATTGTAATAATCTCTTTTATGCTATGAGTTAGACTAATCGGGTCTAGAATATATTTTGCGAATAAACGTTCAAACGTGGGGTAGGGGTAATATTAGGAAATTAATAAATTGGGGTGCAATTGATATGATTTTGCATGCCTTAAATGGATGTCCATAATTGAGTCAATTATGGACATTGCTAAATTTGGAATTAATTAATAATTCAAATAGGGAATTATTAAAATTGGGGAAAGTGGATTATTAATAATAATCAATGCTTAGGACACGAGGTTGGACCCGTTTGTGACGTAAACCTGCCCGGACCCGCCTGGCAAATCCAGTAGTCACAAATGTCGGCCCAATGTGAGAGGTCCTAGGCCCAAACTAAAGCATAACAGTAGTAAAGACACGAGGTTAGACTCTTTTATGGTATAAGACTGCCCGGACCCGCCCGGCAAATCCAGCTGCCATAAATGCCAGTCTAATGTGAGAAGTCTTTATGAGGTTATGGCCTTAATGAATTAAGGAATACTTAACCAGATAATCATGTAAGGTGGGACATGGGGGTTAAGTAGGTGCCTTGGGTGGCATTAGGAATCTAGTGGTTGCCTTTAGAGGCATTTGAAATACGATTAGACTTAACCAAATACACATGTAAATGAACACGACTAAGTGGGTTAAGTGGATGGACTAATGGGACAAGCTTAGGTGGAATGCTTGTGGGAAATAATGGGGGCCCATTTCGACCAGTATCCCAAAACGTATCTTTGTGGGCTCGACCCAAGTCGAGGACGGGACACACATACTGGGGTTGACTATAAGAGGCCAAAACAGGGAGCGGTGGCAACGCAAGTCCAACGGGTTTCATATGCGTGTGTGGACCCGGGCTGGTAGGTAAGACGTTGTTGCATCGTGTAGGTATAAGCCGTGCATCTCCGTTATATCAGGTTGCCACTTTAGGGGAATAATACACCCCACTGTGGGGCCAGCATGGGTATCTACGAGTAGGGAGCCGATCGAAAAATGGGAAGTGGGTACACCTAGTGGAGATAGGGGCAGGCGGCACCTATGTAGTCAGCTAGGAGTACGTAAAGCCATTAAGAAAGTTTCTAAGTGAAGCTAAGTGGGATCAATCTTTAGGGTGACTGGTGTGGTGCAGTATAGTGTTTATCCTTTAGTATTTAGGAGCGCCTATAACGTTTCCTTTAGCGATTGTCTTTGTCCTTAATCTGCTCTTTCATAGACATTTCCTTGTTTTCCTGCTTATGCCTTAGTCCAGTTATTTTGATAATAGTATTGTAGAATTATCACACTCGCCAGACTTTATGTCTGACCCCCCCTCTTTTCCATCTTTTTCTCCCTTCAGGTCCTTAGGTTGGGCCAAGTTCCAGTGGAGTCTGATTGGATTGCTTATCTCTTGGAAAGCTTGGACTGCTGAAGTAAAGTCCAGCTTGTTATCTTTCTTTTTAATGGCTATTTATGTAATGGGATTATGTACTTGTTTTATCAAGATAGATATTGTACTTGACTTTGATTATGGTGTTATGATGTAATCAAACATGTTTTGACTTCTGCTGCAATTGAAATAAAGTTTTTAAATTTCCAAGTACTATTTTATATCTGTCTTGTTGTAATTTTACTGTTCTATATTCACCTAAAACCTCCATAGAAGTTAATGCATTCCCTTTGTGAGTGACATTAATGGACGTGGGCTGTTACACGTGGTATCAGAGCATAAGGTTACCAGAACAGATATAATTTTTAGAAAAATATTTTTCTAAAGTATTTTTGGAGGAAGTGCTTTCAAAAACATGTTATTTAGAGAGAGTTTTTATGAAAAACATAATCCCAAATAGCCATATCCTTATCTTTATCTTTCGAATTCTCCATTTTTAATCTTTCCTTTTTCGTTTCAGCATGGCTGAAGATCTTAATCTCCCAGAAGGTGTGACGGTTCCAGGGTGGTTTAGGAGATATTTGGAGGCTAGGGCCACCACTGCAGGCCCAACAGATACTCCTCCACCCCAGTTGCACCCATTCCTGCTCCTCGTGTTGACACTTTTGCAAAGACGTGCAAGGAATTTAAGGCTATGGGAGGAAAAACTTTTCGAGGGACTGAGACTTTTATGGAGGCTAGAGACTGACTTAAGGAGACTGAGGAATTGTTGGATATCTTTGAAGTGGAAGATGGGAGGAATGTCCGTTTAGCTGCTTGGTTAATGAAGGGAGAGGCCTCGTTTTGGTGGGAGGTCACTAACGGGGAAAGTCCAGTTGATTCATGGGCGGATTTCAGACGAAGGTTTGAGGCAAAGTTTCTTTCAAGGGCAGAGGAGAATTTAAATATGGAAAAATTCCTGTCATTAAAGCAAGGGAGCTTATCAGTGAAGGAATATGTCAATAAATTTAATCAGTTAGCAAGGTTTGGCTTGGAGTTGGTGAACACACCAGAGAAGAAAGCTTTGAGGTTCGTTAGAGGCTTGAATGAACCGTTGCAAGGGTTGGCTATGACCCACATCCCTATGGGAGCCACCTTTGAAAGGCTAGTAGAAATGGCACTTACGCATGAGGATAAGGCAGTTGAAAAGAAAGGGGATCAGAAGAAACCCCAACAGCAAAATAAGAAGGGTGGTAAAAACAATAATGGCAAAGGGAAGAAGAGATGCTTCAATTGTGGGACGCCTGGCCATCTCAGCAAAGATTGTAGAAAGAAAAAGTAGACTGGTTGTTTTCATTGTGGAGATGCGGGACATTTGGTAAAGGACTGCCCAAAGAAGGGGCAGAGGGCAGGGTCTACCTCGGGAGGACAGGTGCAGGCTCTTATGGCACCAGGGCAGGCAAGGGGGCAAGTTCAGGCTATTGCGGCCCCACCGCTTCAAGAAAGAGGTAGAACAATTTCTGTTGAAAGCTTAGTTTTTCTGTTTGATCATCCTGTCCGTACCTTATTCGATTCTGGCGCATCTCGTTCGTTTATCTCTGCATCATTAGTTGAATTACTGCACTTGAACACCAGTTTAGTAGAGGATCCCTTGGTTGTTTCAAATCCAATTGGGGGTTCGGCTCATTTGACCATGATATGTTTGGATTTGAAAATCTCTATACTTAGCGTTGAATTTAGATGTGATGCTTATGTATTGGGCTTCACGGGCTATGGGCTAATTTTAGGAATGGATTGGTTATCTAGAAATGGGGCCATTCTTGATTGTGAAAGGAGAGTAGTTAGGCTTGTCACTCGCCTTGGTAACACTCTCGACATCTTTTGTAATCCCATAGATTCTGTTATGCTGAGTTATCTTGAATCGCTTGACGTGTCTGTAGAGAATCTGCGATCGGTAGAGGTGGTCCGGGAATATCCGGATGTGTTTGAGGAGGTGAAGGGCTTACCTCCAAAGCGGGAGATAGACTTTCGAATTTATCTTGTGGATAATGCTAAACCCGTATCTTTGCCAGCGCGCCACATGGCTCCTCGTGAAAGGAGGGAACTCAATAAGCAAGTGAAGGAGTTACTGGAGAAGGACGTAGTATATCGGAGTGGGGTGATCCAGTAGTATTTTCCACAAAGGCGGATGGGTCCCTTAGACTTTGTGTGGACTATAGAGAACTAAACAAGCTTACTAAAAAGAACCGACACCCACTGCCGAGGATTGACGATCTCTTTGATCAGTTAGTTAGCGCCTCAGTGTTTTCGCAGTTGGACTTACCCACTGGCTTTCATCAACTGAGAGTGGCTGAGGATAGTATAGATAAGACTGCTTTTAGGACTCCTGACGGATTCTATGAATGGCTAGTGATGCCCTTTGGTTTGACAAACGCCCCCGCATATTTTGTTGATTTGATGAGTAGCGTGTTTAGGGAGTACCTTAACAAATTCGTGGTAGTCTTTGTGGATGACATCTTAGTCTTTTCTAAGAATGAAGAAGAGCATGCCCTACATCTTAGGGAAGTGTTGGAAACCCTTCGAGCGCATAACCTTAAGGCAAAATTTTCTAAGTGTCACTTCTGGAGGAAAGAAGTACGGTTCTTAGGGCACGTGGTTTCCAAGGAAGGGATAGCAGTGGATCCCGCAAAGGTGGTGGCCATCCAAGATTGGAAGGTCCCTAAAAATGTAACCGAAGAAAGAAGTTTCTTGGGGTTGGCTGGCTATTATAGGAAGTTTATCAAAGACTTCGCAAAAATATCAGCTCCATTAACATGGTTAACGAAGAAGAACCTGGTTTTTACGTGGGACGAAGATTGTGATGATGCGTTCCAACGTTTAAAGAGAGCCTTAACTTCAGCCCCAGTCTTAGTGCTGCCAGATGGGAATAAACCATTTACCGTCTATACTGATGCTTGTGGGACAGGACTTGGCGCGGTCCTCATGCAAGAGGGAAGAGTAATAGCCTATGGTGGAAGTCAGTTGAGGGTTCATGAAAAGAATTACCCTACGCATGACCTTGAGTTAGCCGTAATTGTTTTCGCGCTTAAGTCTTGGCGTCACTATCTTCTTGGTGAGAAATTCTGTAACACCCCACCTCCGTTAAGGTCACTCACAAAGGGAATGCCTTAACTTTGGTGGAGCATTTTAGTAAACAGAACAGAAACTTACAAGACAGATAAAACAGTACTTGAAAAATTTTAACTAATTTACAGTGGAAACAGAAATTAATATGGTTACATCCTTTCAATTTCAGAATTCAAGTACAAAATATCAGTCTTGTACAAAAGCCTTCAAAATGCATAGTTTAAAATCATAATCCCCATGGAACGGAAGCAATACAGAGCCAAGCCATACTTTAAGCACTTCAAGCAAAGAGAAATCCGTATCAAGCTAAAGTATTTCCCTCCTTGGATAACCTGGGGGGGGAAACGGAAGAAAGGAGGCGAAACAACAAGGGTCAGACAAAAAGTCTGGCAAGTCCAGTGACTTTCAGCATATGAACAGATAATAATAATATGATATGAACATAAAACTGGATGTGAGATAACTATAACAGGTGTAGCTGATATAACAGAAAAACAGAATGATATAAACTATTGTTTTACACTTCTCTTCACTAATACTAGTATAGCAGAATTAGGTGTCTCCCTAATGTCTAAATTGAAGCAGGAACGGGTACAGAATACTTTAACAGAAACAGAATGCTAATAATGGGCCTTTACTACCCGATCAGAAACAGACAGAAGCAGGAACAGATTTATCTCTACGGAAACAGAATGTAGAATTAGGTGTACACTAGTAATGGGCCTTTACCACCCGAACAGACGGTACCACACAGAAACAGACAGGTGTTACCACCCAACAGAAACAGACGGTACCAACAGAAACAGACAGAACTAAGCGTACCCTAAAACCCTACCCCAAGCGATCGGCTCCCTAATACATAAATATCCTGTGTCGGCCCCACAGTAGGGTGTATCACTCCCTAAAGTGACAACCAATTGGCACAGACCTATTTACAGATGTCACGGCGTCTTACATCCTCAGAGGCAGACCGGGATCCATGCACGCACATGACCCGGTTGGAACGCACCATCAACACCCCTCGCCATTATCAGAATGAACCACTTATAATTAGTTCAGTAAGCGTGCCCGGACCCTACCTACTGTTGGGTCAAAGTTTTGATACCAGAAAGGGTTACTGACTAATATGGGTCCCAAACAACAGATGACACAAGTAATTCCCCTCCTAACCTTGTGTCCCCAGACTAACAGATCTCTGATTAACTTGTTTACAAGTTCAGACATACAGAATTCAGATTTACTAGTTCATAGATTAAGTTAACAAGTTTTCAGACTAACAGATCAGATGTACAGATTTTTTTCAGATTTGTCTAACTTTGTATTGGGCCTACAGATTCATGGACGGGTTTACTACACCTATTAATCCAGTTGGTTTAACCCTATTTTCCCCCAATACGTTTTAGACGTCATTCTTATCTTAGATTTGCATTAATTAATTATTAATGCCCAGACCTCTCACATTAGGTCGCTAGCTTGTGGCCGCTGGATGGGCCGGGCGGTTCCGGGCAGACTTCTGCCACAAGCCAGACCTAACCTCGTGTCTTAAGCAGGTTATGACTAACTTCTCACATTAGAACCTATTGTTTGCGGCCACTGGATGTGCCGGGCGGTTCCGGGCAGAATTACGCCGCAAACTCATTCTAACCTCGAGTTAGCCATGTTTATCTTTGCGGCCAATTAATTAATAATTTACCGTTTATACGCACGCCCAATATATATACCAATTCAGATTATATCAATAACATGATGATTATATCAACACAGCAGATAACAGACTTTAGCAGATAACAGATTTTATATGACTTAACGGATTTAACAGATTTAGCAACTTAGCAGATTTTGGCATATAACAGGTTAGGCATTTCAACCGACAAATTTAACAAATTAGGCATTTCAATCTAATTAGCAGTCTAGGCAATATAACAAAACTAGCAGTTTAGGCAACTTGGCAAATTAGCATATTTAGCAAATTTAATATTTCTAAAGGTTCTATTTACATGCCTTGCCTAATCATAAATTGGCCTAAATTCATATGCCTAAATAATTGTCGTGATTCACAATAAGATCATATACTTCCATGTTTGCATACCTTTACATAGCGCAGAATATGGACATAATTTACCCTATAACATATGTTCCAATTTTTGTTAAACTAACCTTATACAGCAGATTCACATATAAATTATACCAAATATGAACATTAATTACAGTGCATGCCATATATGCAAAATTCCCTATTTAGGTGTAATCACAATAGTAGAGATCCTAATTAATGTAAATCTTTTACACCTACGTTTCCATATCCTTCTTCTTATTAAGTCATGAATCATTATGCAAAATATACCCAACAATCTAAATCATATCTTCTAAAAAAAAAATCAGATCTTGACTTTTATATGCATTTTGTCCAAAGTCTCAAATCATATGTAATCATACAATGGTTCCTCTTTTCTTCTATCATAGAATATGCATAGATCCAAATCTAGATTACAACATATGCTCATCTTTTTTTCTAATTAATTACATATCTAAATTACAACATAACTATGCATACAACATATATAAATTATATGTTCATAGTCAAATTTATGCATCCAATCCCAAGTCACATGTCCAATATATTTTATGCCTCAGACCTAAAGTCATACATTCAATTCAGTCTTGTCAAATTTCGCATCATTCATCCCAAAATTTGCGTTCATACGTTCATCTCTTATGAGATTAGGCACAGGCTCGTGGTAGCCTGGCTATAGAAACAGAAAAGAAGAAAAGGGATACAGAATAGTCACAGAAAAACAGATCTGACAGAAGAGAATATATATACAATCTCAGATTCAGAATTAAAAACATATCAAAATTATAATTAACGTTTATAGCGGAAAATAACTGTACTTGCCTTGATTGGATTAAAGAAAGGACTTTAGTTGTTATAGAATTGTTGCAGAAGCTTTTATCTCAAATTTGAATTTAGGATGATGTTGATTGACTTCTAGTTTTGATTCTAGCAGAGTAGCGACGCCATTTTTATTTTTAATTAGAAGAAGAGAGCAATGGAGGCTAGAGAATTGTGTTAGAGACTTAGGTTAGGTAGAGTCTAGGGTCATTTTTATAGAGTTTATGAACTGATTAGGACCATTGATGTTGCTTGGATTGATCGTAGCCATTCAATCGAAAGAGAGACCAATTAGAGCCTGCCACCTAGCCCTAATGACAAAGCATGCTTCTGAAAATCGACCAACATAGACTAGGCCAGCCAGGGTGGACTGGGTTCGACCTGGGTCTGGACCAGGTCGACAGCCCTGTCGACCTGGCTAGACCAGGTCGACAGCCCAGTCGACCTGGGTGTCTTAGGCGGGAATTTACCCGCCCTGGCCAATTGGGCCCGATATTTAAATTTAATTCAGAAACTTCCGGAGGCTATATCTTCTTCATACGGACTCCGTTTTTCGAAAACTCGGACTCTATTTCGCGTATTTTTCCGAGACGAACGCAATGGCGTATCCCGTTTCCCTTAGTTCTTTGATTTCAAATTAATTATACTTTAATTTGTTAATTTCACAGTTATAGAATACACGGGGTGTTACATTCTCCCCCACTTAAAAGGATTTCGTCCCCGAAATCTTCAAGTTAAGAAGAATGTGTTCTACCATCCAATCACCCATCTACTCAACCATCATCCACAAGCATCCATTGTCCTTAGAAAACTTCTAATGTTGTATGAACATATGCAAAAGTGTGTGTATATGTTCCTTATCTAATGCAAAGATCAGGCGGTCTACTGATTCAGTTGACCTCCTTAATGCGAATTATGTCAGTGCCATGAGTCCAACATGTATGCAATAGAATTCTGATGATATATATTATTTCTATATGAGTGCACAATCATTCACTCAAATGCAACATCCATGTGCTGAATCAACCATTTTGCATCCACAAGAATTGAAAAATGCTCACCCATCCATATGCAGTATGAGAGTGTTTTCGAGCCGATCTAGTGCCTAGTGTGTGTATATGCATCCACGGGCAACCACTAGCAACCACTTGCATCCACTTGCAACCATCAAACATAACATGTCTCAAACACATGTTTACACCCATTAGTTTCTACCTAATGTTCAAATATTCAATCGATAGGATACAGTCGAATGATGGAAGCGAGTACAGATAGAACGAAAATTTGGTTCCCATTAGACATGGGTCCTAAGTATCGGCCCCAAAGACCGAAACCAACATCAAATTGATACCCCACGAAAACTCAGAATGTATGCGTCATACTTGACGCCTAACACAGATATCCCTCAAACCCCAGTCTCAAACAGATGATCCATAACCCTTATGGGTCTGAGTCTATAGCGGAATTCAGAAATAATACTAGCATTAAAGTGCAGAGTATCGATTACAAAATCAAAATACCAAAATCAGAAAAAGTCACAATCAGATAAAGAAATTAAACCTACTATAGAAATTTTCCTATTTCTATCCTAGCCACTAGCCTCAAGAGTGTTCGCCTGCCCTCCTTGTCCTCGTCTCTTCGGTCAGTCCCTAGTGAAGTGTCCCATCTCCCCACAGTTGAAGCAAGCGCCCTTCCTTTTTCTGCAATCCTTGTTCAGATGAGTTGATTTCCCACAAGTAAAGCACTTTTTCCCCTTCTTATCTTCAGACTTCTCATCCTTCTTTTGTGTTTCCTTTTTGGGCCCCGCTTTCTTATTCTGTGGTTCTTCCTTCTTTGTCTCTTTTGGGCCCTTGTCTTCCTCGTGCAGTAGTGCCATATCCACCAATTTCTCGTAAGTTGCTCCAATGGGTACATGGGTCATGGCTAGGCTGTGCAGTGGCTCATTCAAACAAAGCGGAGAGCCTTTTTATGCTGAGTGTTGACTAAATCCAACCCGAACCTAGCTAGTTGGTTGAACTGGTTGACGTATTCCTTGACCGTCATACCTCCTTGCTTAAGAGATAAGAACTTTTCCAGTTGTAAACTTCGTTCAGCTTGCGAGAGGAATTTTGTCTCAAACCTTGTTCTGAAATCCATCCATGTCTCGACCGGCCTCTCGGCGTTAGTGACTTCCCACCAGTAGGAAGCTTCGTCTTTGAGCAGCCATACTGCCAACTGTACCTTCTGCCTATCGTCCACCTCGAAGATAACGAATAGATCCTCAGTTTCTTTGAGCCAATTCCTTGCTTCTACGAATGATTCAGTTCCTTTGAAATCCTTCCCACCCATGGCCCTAAAATCTCTACAGATCTTTGAGAAAGCAATTGCACGAGGAGGGCGTGGAGGAGGGGGATCATTTGCTGGACCTGCAGCGGCGGTCCTAGCCTCAAGATATTGACGAAACCAACCGGGTACATGAACACCCTCTGGTATCTCAGATGCTTCAGACATGCAGGAACGAAAAAGGAAAGGTTCAATACAAAAAGGACTGAAAGAAAGATATATGGCTCTTGGGGATTATGTTTTCCAAAATAAGCTTTATTTTTGAAAATACTTCCTTCCAAAACCTTTTTGAAAACAGTTTTCAAAAACTTTACCCAATCTGGTAACCTTCAGCTCTGATACCAAGTGTAACACCCCACCTCCGTTAAGGTCACTCACAAAGGGAATGCCTTAACTTTGGTGGAGCATTTTAGTAAACAGAACAGAAACTTACAAGACAGATAAAATAGTACTTGAAATTTTTTAACTAATTTACAGTGGAAACAGAAATTAATATGGTTACATCCTTTCAATTTCAGAATTCAAGTACAAAATATCAGTCTTGTACAAAAGCCTTCAAAATGCATAGTTTAAAATCATAATCCCCATGGAACGGAAGCAATACAGAGCCAAGCCATACTTTAAGCACTTCAAGCAAAGAGAAATCCAGATCAAGCTAAAGTATTTCCCTCCTTGGATAACCTGGGGGGAAACGGAAGAAAGGAGGCGAAACAACAAGGGTCAGACAAAAAGTCTGGCAAGTCCAGTGACTTTCAGCATATGAACAGATAATAATAATATGATATGAACATAAAACTGGATGTGAGATAACTATAACAGGTGTAGCTGATATAACAGAAAAACAGAATGATATAAACTATTGTTTTACACTTCTCTGCACTAATACTAGTATAGCAGAATTAGGTGTCTCCCTAATGTCTAAATTGAAGCAGGAACGAGTACAGAATACTTTAACAAAAACAGAATGCTAATAATGGGCCTTTACTACCCGATCAGAAACAGACAGAAGCAGGAACAGATTTATCTCTACGGAAACAGAATGTAGAATTAGGTGTACACTAGTAATGGGCCTTTACCACCCGAACAGACGGTACCACACAGAAACAGACAGGTTTTACCACCCAACAGAAACAGACGGTACCAACAGAAACAGACAGAACTAAGCGTACCCTAAAACCCTACCCCAAGCGATCGGCTCCCTAATACATAAATATCTTGTGTCGGCCCCACAGTACGGTGTATCACTCCCTAAAGTGACAACCAATTGGCATAGACCTATTTACAGATGTCACGGCGTCTTACATCCTCAGAGGCAGACCGGGATCCATGCACGCACATGACCCGGTTGGAACGCACCATCAACACCCCTCGCCATTATCAGAATGAACCACTTATAATTAGTTCAGTAAGCGTGCCCGGACCCTACCTACTGTTGGGTCAAAGTTTTGATACCAGAAAGGGTTACTGACTAATATGGGTCCTAAACAACAGATGACACAAGTAATTCCCCTCCTAACCTTGTGTCCGCAGACTAACAGATCTCAGATTAACTTGTTTACAAGTTCAGACATACAGAATTCAGATTTACTAGTTCATAGATTAAGTTAACAAGTTTTCAGACTAACAGATCAGATGTACAGATTTTTTTCAGATTTGTCTAACTTTGTATTGGGCCTACAGATTCATGGACGGGTTTACTACACCTATTAATCCAGTTGGTTTAACCCTATTTTCCCCCAATACGTTTTAGACGTCATTCTTATCTTAGATTTGCATTAATTAATTATTAATGCCCAGACCTCTCACATTAGGTCGCTAGCTTGTGGCCGCTGGATGGGCCGGGCGGTTCCGGGCAGACTTCTGCCACAAGCCAGACCTAACCTCGTGTCTTAAGCAGGTTATGACTAACTTCTCACATTAGAACCTATTGTTTGCGGCCACTGGATGTGCCGGGCGGTTCCGGGAAGAATTACGCCGCAAACTCATTCTAACCTCGAGTTAGCCATGTTTATCTTTGCGGCCAATTAATTAATAATTTACCGTTTATGCGCACGCCCAATATATATACCAATTCAGATTATATCAATAATAGGATGATTATATCAACACAGCAGATAACAGACTTTAGCAGATAACAGATTTTATATGACTTAACGGATTTAACAGATTTAGCAACTTAGCAGATTTTGGCATATAACAGGTTAGGCATTTCAACCGACAAATTTAACAAATTAGGCATTTCAATCTAATTAGCAGTCTAGGCAATATAACAAAACTAGCAGTTTAGGCAACTTGGCAAATTAGCATATTTAGCAAATTTAATATTTCTAAAGGTTCTATTTACATGCCTTGCCTAATCATAAATTGGCCTAAATTCATATGCCTAAATAATTGTCGTGATTCACAATAAGATCATATACTTCCATGTTTGCATACCTTTACATAGCGCAGAATATGGACATAATTTACCCTATAACATATGTTCCAATTTTTGTTAAACTAACCTTATACAGCAGATTCACATATAAATTATACCAAATATGAACATTAATTACAGTGCATGCCATATATGCAAAATTCCCTATTTAGGTGTAATCACAATAGTAGAGATCCTAATTAATGTAAATCTTTTACACCTACGTTTCCATATCCTTCTTCTTATTAAGTCATGAATCATTATGCAAAATATACCCAACAATCTAAATCATATCTTCTAAAAAAAAAATCAGATCTTGACTTTTATATGCTTTTTGTCCAAAGTCTCAAATCATATGTAATCATACAATGGTTCCTCTTTTCTTCTATCATAGAATATGCATAGATCCAAATCTAGATTACAACATATGCTCATCTTTTTTTCTAATTAATTACATATCTAAATTACAACATAACTATGCATACAACATATATAAATTATATGTTCATAGTCAAATTTATGCATCCAATCCCAAGTCACATGTCCAATATATTTTATGCCTCAGACCTAAAGTCATACATTCAATTCAGTCTTGTCAAATTTCGCATCATTCATCCCAAAATTTGCGTTCATACGTTCATCTCTTATGAGATTAGGCACAGGCTCGTGGTAGCCTGGCTATAGAAACAGAAAAGAAGAAAAGGGATACAGAATAGTCACAGAAAAATAGATCTGACAGAAGAGAATATATATACAATCTCAGATTCAGAATTAAAAACATATCAAAATTATAATTAACGTTTATAGCGGAAAATAACTGTACTTGCCTTGATTGGATTAAAGAAAGGACTTTAGTTGTTACAGAATTGTTGCAGAAGCTTTTATCTCAAATTTGAATTTAGGATGATGTTGATTGACTTCTAGTTTTGATTCTAGCAGAGTAGCGACGCCATTTTTATTTTTAATTAGAAGAAGAGAGCAATGGAGGCTAGAGGATTGTGTTAGAGACTTAGGTTAGGTAGAGTCTAGGGTCATTTTTATAGAGTTTATGAACTGATTAGGACCATTGATGTTGCTTGGATTGATCATAGCCATTCAATCGAAAGAGAGACCAATTAGAGCCTGCCACCTAGCCCTAATGACAAAGCATGCTTCTGAAAATCGACCAACATAGACTAGGCCAGCCAGGGTGGACTGGGTTCGACCTGGGTCTGGACCAGGTCGACAGCCCTGTCGACAGCCCTGTCGACAGCCCTGTCGACCTGGCTAGACCAGGTCGACAGCCCAGTCGACCTGGGTGTCTTAGGCGGGAATTTACCCGCCCTGGCCAATTGGGCCCGATTTTTAAATTTAATTCAGAAACTTCCGGAGGCTATATCTTCTTCATACGGACTCCGTTTTTCGAAAACTCGGACTCTATTTCGCGTATTTTTCCGAGACGAACGCAATGGCATATCCCGTTTCCCTTAGTTCTTTGATTTCAAATTAATTATACTTTAATTTGTTAATTTCACAGTTATAGAATACACGGGGTGTTACAAATTCGAACTGTTCACTGACCACAAATCATTAAAATACTTATTCTCTCAAAAGGATTTGAATTTAAGGCAGCAACGGTGGATGGAATTCTTAGCCTCCTACGATTTTGAAATAGCATATACCCCGGGCAAGGGTAAGGTGGTAGCAGACGCCTTAAGTAGGAAAAGGTTGTCCTTGAGTCCGTTGTTTGTTGAACGACGAAGCTTAGAATTCATCTCCATGTTTGACTTTAGACCCTCCATTGACCTAGTACCTGGTTTGTTAGCATCCTTGGAGGTTAGACCTACACTTCTAGGACGAGTTGGTGAGGCACAGCAAGACGACCCACAGTTGGTTGAGATAGTAGAAAAGCTCAAAGGAGGGGAGTCGTCTAGCCATCTTCGTAGGTATGCCCTAGACGATAAGGGTTGGTTACGAAGGGATAATAGACTTTGTGTACCACAAGACGAAGACTTAAGGAAGGCCATTCTTGATGATGCTCATCGCTCAAAGATGACCATTCATCCCGGCGGAGACAAGATGTACAAAGATATGAAGCGGGTTTTCTTTTGGGCCGGTATGAAAAAGGATGTGACCGAGTACGTCGCTAGATGCTTGGTGTGCCAACGAGTAAAAGCGGAACAAAAGAAACCCGGTGGGTTGCTTCACCCATTGGAAGTTCCACTATGGAAATGGGAAAGCGTCTCAATGTATTTTGTGGATGGATTACCAAGATCAAGGAAGGGTAATATGGCGATTTGGGTTATAGTAGATAGACTTACTAAGAGCACCCATTTTATTCCCGTGAAAAGTAAGAGGACTGCTCCGTGGTTGGCTTCTATATACATTAAAGAGATAGTTCGTTTGCACGGTATTCCTTCTAGTATAGTAAGCGACCGTGATCCCATTTTCACTAGCGAAATTTGGAAGAGTTTACAAGAGGCGGTAGGGACTCAGCTATGTTTGAGCACTGCATATCATCCTCAGACGGACGGCCAGACTGAGAGGGTGAATCTTATTCTAGAGGATCTTTTAAGGCTTTGTATCCTAGACTTTGGGGGTACATGGGAAGAGCACCTTCCGTTGGTAGAATTCGCATATAATAATAGCTTTCAGTCTAGTATTGGCATGGCACCTTTCGAAGCTCTTTATGGAAGGCCTTGTCGTTCGCCTACATGTTGGTGGGAATCTACCGATAAAATCCTACTTGGGCCCGATATGGTTAGGGAAACCTCGGAGAAGATTGATTTGATTCGAAGGAGGATGAAAGCGGCACAAGATAGGCAGAAATCGTATGCTGATAAGAGGAGGACAGATCTTGAGTTTGACATTGGGGACATGGTTTTTATCAAAGTATCTCCGTTACGGAATGTTGTTCGCTTTGGGTCCGTTGGGAAATTAGCGCCAAGGTTTGTAGGGCCGTTTCCTATAAAAGACAGGATTGGGAAGATGGCGTATAGGGTGGAGTTGCCTGAGAAACTTAGTGGAGTACACGACGTATTCCATGTATCACATTTGAGGAAGTGTTTGCACAAGACCGCAGAGGTGGTAGAGCCGAGCTTGCTTAAAGAGGTGGAAATAGAGCGTGATGCAACAGTTAGACGAGCTCCTACATGCATTCTTGGGTCGGAGATCAAAAAGTTGAGAAATCGAGAGGTCAGACTAGTTAAAGTGCAATGGGGAGATGATGAGAGCAACGCTACTTGGGAGACCGAAGAGAAGATGCGTTCGTTGTACCATTTTCTTTTTGAGGGTATGTCTTTTAATTTCTCCTTTATCGCTTAGTTTATCTTATCTTATCTTATCTTTAGTATGTCCTCTCATTAGTATCTTTGACCTTTAGTTAGGATAATCCTATGGTTGAAACATGTGTTTGAGACATGTTATGTATGATGGATGAAAAATGGATGCAAGTGTTTGCTAGTGGTTGCTCGTGGATGCATATATACACACACTTTAGGCACTAGATCGGCTCAGTCACTACATATTGCATATTGCATAAATGATTGTATTTAGTATAATGGATGTATAATGGTTGTACCATCATATAGATGCTGCATTCGGTTGAATGGATGTGCACGCATATAGAAGTAGTATGTAAGCAATTAGGATCTTTTGCATACATAATGGATGCATGGCACTATCATGAATTGCATCAAGGAGGTCAACTGAATCAGTGGACCGCCTGATTTTGCATTAGATACGGACATATACACACACTATGCATTTAAACATAAAAGCATTAGAAGTCTATAAGGACAGTGGATGCCAGTGTGTGATGATTGAGTAGATGGTTGATTGGATGTTAGGTTGAACATTCTTCTTGACTAGAAGATTTCGGGGTCGAAATCCTTTAAGGAGGGGAGAATGTAACACCCCGTAAATCAGTTAATACTAATATTCACAAATGAAAGAATAATTAATTTCAAATATAAGAATATTGGGAAACGGGCTGCGCCATTGTGTTCGTCTCGGAAAAATACGCGAAATAGAGTCCGAAATTTTGTAAATCGGAGTCCGTATGACCCAGATAAGGCCTAAAGAAGTTTTCAGAAATTTAAATTCAGATTTAAAAACAAAATTTTCAATTTTCAGAAGTGGCGGGAAAAATCCCGCCAGACCCAGGGGGTCGACCTGGGGGTCGGCTGGGGAGTCGACCTCCCCCCAGGTCGACTGGGGAGTCGACCCTAGGGTCGACCTGGGAGTCGACCTCCCTGGTCGAGCCCAGGTGACCTGGGTGCATCTGGTTGGGTTTTCGGGCAATGTTTTGAAGGCTGGACGGAATCTAATGGCTCTAATCTATTCTAGGGTAAATCTAATGGCCTAAATGCATCCTAACATCTATAAATAAGTGGGTAGACTCTAACCCTAAATCACTTGTAAAATTGGAGAGCTACCGACATGCCGTTGCCATGGAGTTCAGTATAGCCGTCACAAACTAAAGAAGAAGAAGGCCTAATCTACCAACTAAATCTACTCAAATCAAATCAAAAGCTCTCTCTCTTTCTATTTCTCTTCTTTAAAATTGTGAGTATGATGAATCTCACAATATTATTATAAAATAATTTGATTAAGTTATAAATGGATCACAAGAAAGTGATATGAATTGTTATGTATTTGTGAATTATGTTGTTATGCTATTATGTTATCATATATATGTTGTAGTGATTATGTTGTTAATAATCCTATGCTATGTCATATGTGATTAATCATGCTATGCTATGTTGTAAATCATATCATGCTATGTTGCAAATTATTATATGCTATGTTGTAAATCTTATATATGTTGTAGATCTCATATTATCACATATGTTGAAATACTTATGTTATATGATAATGATGTCATGTTGTGTTGAATCATACAAGTTGTAAAATCATTGTGTTATTATTTATGCGAATTGGATCATGTTTAAAGTTTATGTTTTTTTTGTAATAGATCTTGATTATGGGAATTTGCCTATTGAGTTAGGTGTACCCATATACATGAATCTACAAATTAATTGGATCTTGAATATGGGAATTTGCCTATTGAGTTAGGTGTACCCATATACATGAATCTATGATTAAATGAATTTTGATTTTGGGGAATTTGCCTATTGAGTTAGGTGTACCCATATAAAACCATATTGTTAATGATGTTGATTCACACATGTCCTATACAAGTTTATGAAATTTGATCAAAATCATATTATGTGAATTATGAATAAGTTAACACCCTTAGATCCATGATATGTATAACCTTATGCAAGTTGTAATTTTGGATGTATGCAAGTTTCACCCCTTGTTATGATATTTTTAGTCATATATACATGTTGTTATTGTAATAATCTCTTTTATGCTATGAGTTAGACTAATCGGGTCTAGCATACATTTTGCGAATAAACGTTCAAACGTGGGGTAGGGGTAATATTAGGAAATTAATAAATTGGGGTGCAATTGATATGATTTTGCATGCCTTAAATGGATGTCCATAATTGAGTCAATTATGGACATTGCTAAATTTGGAATTAATTAATAATTCAAATAGGGAATTATTAAAATTGGGGAAAGTGGATTATTAATAATAATCAATGCTTAGGACACGAGGTTGGACCCGTTTGTGACGTAAACCTGCCTGGACCCGCCCGGCAAATCCAGTAGTCACAAATGTCGGCCCAATGTGAGAGGTCCTAGGCCCAAACTAAAGCATAACAGTAGTAAAGACACGAGGTTAGACTCTTTTATGGTATAAGACTGCCCGGACCCGCCCGGCAAATCCAGCTGCCATAAATGCCAGTCTTATGTGAGAGGTCTTTATGAGGTTGTGGCCTTAATGAATTAAGGAATACTTAACCAGATAATCATGTAAGGTGGGACATGGGGGTTAAGTAGGTGCCTTGGGTGGCATTAGGAATCTAGTGGTTGCCTTTAGAGGCATTTGAAATACGATTAGACTTAACCAAATACACATGTAAATGAACACGACTAAGTGGGTTAAGTGGATGGACTAATGGGACAAGCTTAGGTGGAATGCTTGTGGGAAATAATGGGGGCCCATTTCAACCAGTATCCCAAAACGTATCTTTGTGGGCTCGACCCAAGTTGAGGACGGGATACGCATACTGGGGTTGACTATAAGAGGCCAAAACAGGGAGCGGTGGCAACGCAAGTCCAACGGGTTTCATATGCGTGTGTGGACCCGGGCTGGTAGGTAAGACGTGGTTGCATCGTGTAGGTATAAGCCGTGCATCTCCGTTATATCGGGTTGCCACTTTAGGGGAATGATACACCCCACTGTGGGGCCAGCACGGGTATCTACGAGTAGGGAGCCGATCGAAAAATGGGAAGTGGGGTACACCTAGTGGAGATAGGGGCAGGCGGCACCTATGTAGTCAGCTAGGAGTACGTAAAGCCATTAAGAAAGTTTCTAAGTGAAGCTAAGTGGGATCAATCTTTAGGGTGACTGGTGTGGTGCAGTATAGTGTTTATCCTTTAGTATTTAGGAGCGCCTATAACGTTTCCTTTAGCGATTGTCTATGTCCTTAATCTGCTCTTTCATAGACATTTCCTTGTTTTCCAGCTTATGCCTTAGTCTAGTTATTTTGATAATAGTATTGTAGAATTATCATACTCGCCAGACTTTATGTCTGACCCCCCCCCCCTCTTTTCCATCTTTTTCTCCCTTTAGGTCCTTAGGTTGGGCCAAGTTCCAGTGGAGTCTAATTGGATTGCTTACCTCTTGGAAATCTTGGACTGCTGAAGTAAAGTCCAGCTTGTTATGTTTCTTTTTAATGGCTATTTATGTAATGGGATTATGTACTTGTTTTATCAAGATAGATATTGTACTTGACTTTGATTATGGTGTTATGATGTAATCAAACATGTTTTGACTTCTGCTGCAATTGAAATAAAGTTTTTAAATTTCCAAGTACTATTTTATATCTGTCTTATTGTAATTTTAATGTTCTTTATCACCTAAAACCTCCATAGAAGTTAATGCATTCCCTTCGTGAGTGACATTAATGGACGTGGGGTGTTACATTATTATTATCTGTTCATAACTGAAAATCACTGGACTTGCCAGACTTTTTGTCTGACGCTTGATGTTTCGCCTCCTTTCTTCCGTTCCCCCCCCCCCCAGGTTATCCAAGGAGGGAATACTTTAGCTTGATCCAGATTTCTTCTGCTTGAAGTTCTTAAAGTATGGCTTGGCTCTGTATAGCCTCCGTTCTATGGGGATTATGATTTTAAACTATGCATTCTGAAGGCTTTTGTACAAGACTGAAAATTTTTGTACTTGAATTTTCATAATGTGATTTGAAAGGATGTAGCCAAGTTTATTTCGGTTTCTGTTTAAATAAAGTTATAAATTTTTCAAGTACTATTTTATCTGTCTTGTAAGTTTTTGTTTTGTTTACTAAAATGCTCCACCAAAGTTAAGGCATTCCCTTTGTGAGTGACCTTAACGGAGGTGGGGTGTTACACTTCTGGCCTCACATCCGGTAAATGACAGAAATCGGGCAGGCAGCATGTCTATGTAGGTCGCACCTATTAGGGTGTATAATCACCTGATCTATAGTTTCATTTATTTCTAAAAATCTATTGTTGATGCTGTCCCATTCGGGAAACGGTTGCTAATCCCAACCGTTGGTGATATACATTCGATACACTCAAGCGAAATGAGTGGTTGGTCATGTGTGTCCGGGTTGCAAGATGTTCTTGTTGAACCCAGTGTATTCCTCTCTAGAGGTACACTAGCAAAAGGTGGTTCCATACCTTGTTATAGTTGGAAATCCATTACCCAATACGTGCTTGCAGTTTTGATTGTATACTATATATGCAGAACGTGAGATGAAAGCGTTTCTGCTAGATGATTATAATATTGTGGTTGATAGACATTATTATAATATCAAAAGGTTTTTGATATAAAGATATTTTGGATTCTCATAAGGGAAAAACCCGTTCCGTTATACGGAGTGGTCTTATGAGATATCGTTTACTTGTTCGAACTATTTTACTCATACCAGTCCCATGACTGACCCAGAGTTTATTTTGTTTTGTTTTCCCTAAACTCTTGGGTGTCTAAATTTGCACGGGCAGTCAAGTAGTCGAGATTTTACAAATACTTGGAGAGCTGGAGCAGGAGGCTTCAGGATTTTATAGTTATTGTTATTTCCGTTGTTGTTGTAAGTGTTGTACTCTGGTAATGCTACTGTAAATATATACTGATTTTATTTCAAGGATATGTTATCTATTATATGTTGTTCGTTCCACTGTGAGATTCGTGTTACTCTGATGTTGTATGTTCCTCTTCTTCTTCTATTCTAAGATTCTATCTTATGTATTCTCACCCTCTAGTTTTTTTCATTAACCATCTGGTATTTTCTACTCTTGATGTTCGATATGTGTTGTATATCGGATAATCAAGATCGCCAAAATTTGGGGTCGTTACAGAAGAAGTGTGTCCGATCAATGGTACTACCTCAATTAGTCACGGTATAGCTCCTGTTTTAGTCATTTCAATTTTGACCCGAAGGTAAAGGCTATTTCGTCATCGTTCATCTTCTTCGATTCAATAATCGCCTCCAAGTCATCATCTTCCATTTTGGATACGTCAAAACGTTCACAGTTGTTAAAGTGGTATCGACACTGACAGAGAGTATGCCACTTGTCGACTCCAGTCTCTTTAACAACCAACGCTTACATTTTCCACATCGGTTGGTTCTTTTATATTTCACAAAGGTTCGCTTTCATATCAAAATATCATATTCTGTTTCGAACCACATTTATATTAAAATAGAATATAATTTCATATCAAAATGTCGCAAATCAAACCAAACTGATTATATTCTAAATTTGAATGTATTTTCATATCCTTATATTATAACCATATAATATATCAAATCGACTTCTATCAAAATAGAATATATTTTCATCCCAAAGATTTCAAATTATTCCCGAATCGATTATGTTCGAAATCCATTCATATTCAAATAGAATATATACTTCTATAATTTATTTTCAATCCCTTAGGAGATAAATTTATTTTCGAGTAGCATATAATTCACATTTCCATGTCAAAAATCGGTTTAGGAATCGATTCATATTCAAATAGAATAAAATTTATCTCAACTCCATTTGAACAACGGTTTAGATCCAAACACTTTCCAATTGGAAGATATTTACACTTTATAAAAATATAATTATGAAACAGATATTTATGAAAGAAACCCTATATATAAAATAATATATATATTGAATAAAATGGTTAGAATGGGACAAGATAATATTTAAAACTATATATATATACATAAATTAAAAATTTACTATATAGTTTAAATAATAAAATACAAGGAAAATTTAGTTACAACAAAATAGCTATAGGTAAAAGTTTAAATAAAAATTTTATTTTATTTTATTTAAGGAAAGAATCGTTATTTGAAATCAACAGTGTAAATATATATATATAATAAAATTCTTTAACTAAAATTATTCCCTTCTTCCGAACTTCAATACTTGAATCTAAACTCCAGTCTCGATGTAATTTTCCTAGCCCAATGACTTGTCCCAAACCCCATTCCAAACCCATTTTCAAATCCAAGGATTCAAAACCATACTCGTATTATGTTTACAACACTCCAAGTATTCTCGATTATCTTTATTCTTGTATTAAATTCAATAAGAATTTATTTAATTTGAGTCTACCCAATCCTTGAAAATCCCAAATCATATAAATTTTGAATCTTTTAAACTTCAAATTCACTTTGGGAAAATTTCCTTAATTATTTCAAATAACATTCAAGATTCAGTTCTTTAAAGGAAGAATAAAAATTTATCAAAATCGACACATTTCCTTTATATGAATTTTCCCGCAAATAGAATTTCAAATATTTAAATCATTTAACCAAACGATGTCCATATAAAATTTGCTGGCCTATGGCCAAGTGATTTTAAATTTAATTTCTCGATATTCAGGGATGGATCTATCATTTCAATCCAAATCAGGGTCATATAGATTTATCATTTCACTCTATGTTCTTAATTTATTTAAATCGATTAAATCCCGGGTTCATTCGATGCCCATAACATCAAGGGTAAATGGGATTAATCGTCACAATGAACATGCAAATACACTATACTGAATATGGAGCATTAGCGGTGTAAATCTCAATTCAGTAAAAATTTCAATCAAACATCCATCACAACCATTTCATTCAGCTAATCAGTATTGAAACGTTTTCATAATTTACAAGATTTAGAAATTCCCACTAGAAATTTAAATTTAATTAAATGACTAATCAATGACAGATTTGCATGTTTACGCACTTGCATGTTAATTTTAAGCAACACATCATCAAGTAAACACAAACATGCAACCAAACTTTCTGACAACCCCAAACCCCGATAGGACGGTGGCAAGGGTAATCTTTGGAATATAACACATAAACAGATTATAGAAGAACAAAATTAAATAAATACACCAGATAATGCACAAATAATACACTAGACAAACATAATCATCAGAGTTACACAGTATACAGGATCATACTTAGTACAAATATTGTTCAGCTATACATAAATGCCTACAGTGGAAAATAAACATAATATGTAAAATAGGAGCTGAACAGCAAAAAAAGAAAAAAAATGATAGAATCCATCTCCAGCTCCAGCTATCCAGAAAGAGCCTGCTAAAACCTGAACACAAGGCTGCCCGTGTAGAAAGAGGGGCACCCGAGTTTGCAAGTGAAACAAACTACGAGTCAGTCATGGGACTGGTATGAGAAATCTACTTAACACATTTAATGATATGGACAATCACAGGACCATGCCACTTTCGCGGAACGGGTTTACTCCATTGGATTGCCAGTTCTTTACAACAAGTAAATCTTTTAAACATCGCAATGCTTTTTATAAAAATGAAGCCATTATAAGACTCAGTTCCCATCACACAATGCAACGCAAACCGGAGGATAGAGTTTTTACCTTACAATGGCCAAAATATGCTTGATACAAATAAAACAAAAGCATTTGATATTACTACTAGCGTTTATATATTTTCAAAAACAATTTCAAATCATAAGTAACAATCACAGACGACATGAGCGTCCCATGCCACTATGTCGCCAAATATACGTTTACAATCAAAACCGCACGATGTCTTATTTGGAAATTGGATTTCCGTCATGAACCAAGGCAAAAGATAGTCCTTACCGAATTTGAGACTGTCTAGCCCGAGCCTCAGGACCCAGACACAGGTGAGCCCTTGGATCGTCAGGGCCGGTCCACCGATGTGGATTAATATGCCTAAACACTGCGTTTCCCCACCCTTTGGGGGCGTAAATGAGCCAACGAATGACACCATCGGTCCCGGATCGACCGATATAACTGATGCGCCTCGCAACAGCAACAACCACATAGGTTAAAATAATATAAATGTCAGCCAGTTCAAGCACTGACACCACCTCTAGCTAGAAGGAAACGCATGTCCTCCCTGATGTCCTCTCCCATTTCTGGTTCATACCGGGGTGTGAGGCTCGCGAATTCATGTTATACACAAAGCTATGCGACACAGGCCGTGCTTTGATCATCAACCACAAGACTTTGCTTTTCAAACAGAAGCCTTGATCACTGCATCTTAGCATGCCACACAGGCAATTCACATCATGCAACTGATGGCTATCAATCACACAAAATGAATTCCAATGTCAGACACACAGTCCATTTACAAGTTCGTTATGGGTCTGAACGAAACCGGAGGCACTATATACCTCGCATACCCATAGATTTCCAAGTACGTCTGAACGATCACCACTAATTATCTGTATCTTGGGATGCCACCCAATCAAGATGTCAGTAATCATCCACACGACGTGAAGCTCTTCGGTCTTCGACCACCGTCTTCATCATCGATTTCTTATCGTCGATTCAGTTATTCAGAATGGGATAAACCCGATCTTTCTGAGCAACTCCCGTATATAATTAATAAGTGCTACACAAACAGAGCATACGCCTTATTCCAATTCATCAGTCACTAACCGTAAATTAGTAAGGGAACGATTTCCCAAATATTAACCCCGAAGGCCGAAACCAACATCAGATCAAAACCGAGGAAACCATTCGACTTAGCTAACCTTCAGTTAGTTTATAAATTTCATGTCAAACACATTCAACCATCAAATACCTAATAAACCAGGTAAATTTGGTTTATTTCCATTCCATATCGTTTATAATATTTTATAACGATTTATCGCTATTTTTATTTATTTAAAAATAGCCAATTTATTCAAACGACGCTTCAGGCCATAACGCGGTCGTGGCACTGTTTTTTTTTAGATTTGATTTACACATATATGAAAATCTAACCATTGGATCTTCAAAAATTTTATTTCATTAGAAAGATCTTTTCAAAACGAATCCAACGGTTTCAATTTCGGGAAAATCCGACGGTCGGATCTCCCAGTACACTCGTTTGAAGTTTCGATTTCAAAATACGAACTGCAGCGTCGTTATTCGATTTAATTTAATTATATTTATATATATAAATATAATCGATTCTGGCGCTGTTTTTCTTCAGATTTGAATTAAACATTTCAGACAATCCAACCGTTGGATCTTTACAAAGTTGGTGTCGTTGGAAAGATATTTCCAAAGCGAACCCAACGGTTTCGGTTTCGGGAAAATCCGATGGTCGGATCTCCCGCACTAATCGTTTGAAATCACGGTTTCAAAACACGAACTGCAGCTTCGTTATTCAATTTATTTTAATTATATATATATATATAATCTATTCTTCGATTTCAAAACCATACTATTTTCATACATTGGATAAAAATGATATTTTTATCCAATAGACATTTATTTCAACACTTCACTAATTTTAACAATTCATGTATATAATAAAAATGTGATTTTTATCATAAAACAATTTATTTCAAAACACGACTATTTTATATAGTTCATATAGATGATAAAAATAGGATTTTTATTATAAAACAATTTATTCCAAAACACGACTATTTTATATAGTTCATATAGATGATAAAAATTTAATTTTTATTATAAAACAATTTATTTCAAAACATGAATGTCGTTCAACACATGAATTTCTATTCAACACATGAATTTATATTCAACACACGAATATAGTTTCAACACATGAAAATAATTCTAACACATGAATATTATTCAAAATTTCTGCAGCATAACGGCTGGGTAGTTAAAACCGGGACCGTCCCTAGTACGGCCCCTCGCTCTACCTTAAAGCCTCGCAGCTTTTGACAATGGGGATTTCATGCATCTAGTTCGCACGCAGGCGGCATGTTTATGTTTTCTTCTTTTCCACAAACTAATCCTATGTGGTTTCAACCAAATAATTCTCAACCACAAACGGGTATTTTTCAACCACAAACAATTCTAATCAACCATTCGCTATCAACCAATTTTCACGCCAATCATAACCAATAAATATCGTCCATGGTTTGTAGACGAGGGGCGTATATATATATATATATATATATATATATATATATATATATATATATATATATATATAAGTATATTTCACTTCCATTTCAATACATATATAATTTTTACAACGCATATATAACTTATACATCGAACGTACAACTTGTACAACGCTTATACATGAGGTGTACAATGCTTATATAACTCATACTTCCAATATATAATTTATACATCATCATTTCCATATCGTTTATAATTCAGAAATCTCACATTGGATTCCACTCCACCAAAAATAGCAGAAGGCTCAGAAAAATATCCGGTCTTTTCTAGAATGTAGAAGACGTCCACACGAGTCCACTGTCTCTTGTTTCACTGAATTTCGTCAAGAAACGAAAAAGATATGATTTTTACAGTGAAATCAAAAACCGTAGCACTTTAAAGTGCTATAATCCGTTTAAAATAATAACAGCCGTACCTTTCAAAATCTGTTCAAAACTATGCTTTGATTTTTCGCGAAATCCGTTGCTCAATACGACGATCGGCCACTGCCACATGGAAGAGCTAGGGGAGGCGCAGCTGCGCCGAAGGTGGGGCCCAGTTCAGTGGCGCCTTTTAACGGCGGCGGCGGTCTGAAGTTGGACACTTCGGGGGCTCCGTTCTCTGCGATGGCGCAACGAGGGGAGGAGCAACTTACATGGATATGAAGAGGATGGAGAGCTCTTCAAAAACCTCCAAAGGACCGATCGGATTCGTGGTGTGGTTGAGGAGTTATGGAGGAGGGAAGCGGTGAAGCCTTTATCGTCGTCGGTCATAGGGTTTTATTTGGGAGAGAGACAGTACTGACCAATAGGGTTTTTTTTATTTATATATTTTTAAAAACCCAAAAATAGCCCTTGCCTCACACTAACTCCAATCCAAACCCAATGACTGTCATCTCTAGCCAAATACCCCCATTGTGAACACAATGGGATATGTTTGGAAGGCCCATTCGGCTGTTTGAGTCAGTTTCTCTTCAAATTAAAATATATAACATTCAATATCTAATTTGAACGTACATTTCAATTTGCCGGGGCCACATACAACTTCTAAAAATTCCCGAAAAATAAATCTAGCTATGTTTTGACGATACGGTCCCAACAAAACTAGTTTCGTCGAATTCTGAGACCGTTTGAAAAATAGCCCTTTTCGGGTCGATCCAAATTAATAGAAATCGACCAAACACATTTTCCTTTTCCACGCTCACTTACTAGCTTCAAAAATTATGAAATTTGAAACCTAGCAATAATTTAACATCCCGGATCAAACAAAAGTGGTTTCGTCTAATTCTGAGGTCATTTGCAAAATGGTCATTTTCACGGGCTATATAAACGCTATAGCGACCTTTCTGAAAATTCATTTGGCCATAACTTTTGCTTCCCGCTAAGAAACTTCGTTTTTCAGATTCGTTAGAAAGATATTCACTAACAGATTTAAATATTTTTGGTTTCACTAAGATCCGTTTTGTTTTGCACCCGGTACAGTCAGTCAAAGTTTGAATTCAAATTTTGAAACTACCGCGCCATTTCAGGCCTTGTTTATAATTAAAATTAATTATATTTATTTTCAAACATCGATTCAAACACCATTTTCGTCGTTATTATTTAAAATATTTATTTTAAATATTTAAAATCCACCAAAATAGCCAATTTAAAATTTTCAATCTGGTTCAGATTTTACGGGTTGTCACAATCTCCCCCACTTAAAACTTTTCGCCCCCGAAAAGGAACAAAGTCGAAAGTGGTTTGATTAATCAACTCTACTTTCAATCTGGCTTCCATTCTTTAACATTTCAGTTTCTAAGAATTTTCAAATTCTTCAAAAATTTGGCTAACACCTTAAATTTTCGAAAAATTTCGCCATAACCTCCTTTGTACGGGGAGGGGTTTGGAAATTTATTGGGCCGTATTAGGTACCCAATAAATCCTAATAAGCATGCACATATTTATAGTGATACAATCCGGTGTCCACAGGGGAGTGTGTATAGATCATAACTCCAGAGAATAAATTCTCATCACCCTATAAATGGTTTTTGTGCCTTAATGACCAGACAGACGTGTTTATTGTCATCTCCAGACCCGTGTGGGGTTTTTATTAATCTTGCAATTTATCGTTACATTTTATATGATCTATATCAGTCATCAGTTCAACCTGTAATATATAGTCATCGCCATACAAGCCCCTCGCTCGTATGGTAAATCTTCAACCTCGTCACACAAGCCCCAAATGCTTGTGGTATATGATGAAGTATGCCTATCTTTAAGAAGTATGCCATGTAGTGTAGTTCAAAATTAATCGTTACAATCCTACGGCGACATTTATTATTACACACAGAACAACCAGCACTCCGCATCCATTGGCATTCACAGGAGTTGATATAATAATATTTCACATCCAACTCATTAAGGTTTACCTATTTGTCGGGCACGCAAATAAATTCTTTACTCAACTGCTACCCATTTACCTGTTCAAACATATATAATGCACATGTATATATTTTTATCTATTTTTAAATCAGTTCAATACTTGATTTAATTAACTATCATTCTAATAATTTAATTAATCAAATCTACTATCACACAACACAAACAACAATCAATTTGTTTTTAACTTTTCAAAAATATACTAACTGATTCTTATACTTTTTTTAAAATAATCAGACTATAGAATTAAAAGTTCACATCCATGAAAAGAAAATAACAACAAAGTAGAGAACAAAATGGTAATGCAAAGTATGGTAAATGTACCTCGCACCGGAGTCAATCAGAGATATCCACCCTGCACTTAGGATAGGCTTTCTTAATGCTTTCCTCTGTTTCCCCAAGTACAACCTCGCGGATCTCCACTCCATTGCACTTTGACTAAGTGAACCTTCTTATTCCTCGGCTCTTTGGTTTCTTTGCCGATAATCTTTAGCGGCTCTCTTCTCACAGCCAATTCTGGAGTAATTCCAATATCCTGTTGTGTGGCCTCTTCCACAACCAAGTCTGGGTCATGAACATGCTTTCGAAGTTGAGATACGTGAAATACATCATGTACTCCAGGCAACCAATCAGGTAATTGAATTCTATAAGCCAGAGTCCCAACCCGTTCCAGAATAGGGAATGGACCAATAAATCTGGGCGCCAACTTTCTAGTTTTGCCAAATCGAATCACTCCCCTCATTGGAGAAACCCTTTGATACACATAATCACCAACAGAAAAAGTCAAATCTCTTCTTCTCGAATCAGCATAGCTCTTCTGTCGGCTTTGAGCGGCGAGTAATCATTTCTTAACGAAATCGACTTTGTCGGCATCTTCACGGATCATATCGGGTCCCAATACAAGCCTATTACCAGGTTCAACCCAACAAGCAGGAGATCAGCACGGTCTACCATACAATGCTTCGAATGGTGACATTGTCAGGCTCGCTTGGTAGCTGTTGTTGTATGAGAAATCAGCCAAATGTAAATGGTCTTCCCATGATCCACCAAAATCTAGAACACAAGCCCGCAATAAATCTTCTAGTATACGATTCACCCTATCAGTTTGACCATCTGTCTGAGGATGATAAGCAGTGCTCAAGTTCAGCTTCGTTCCCAGTTCTACATGAAATGCCTCCCAGAATTGGTAGTAAATATTGGATCTCTATCACTAACTATACTGATCGACACTCCTTGTAGCCTAACAATTTCCTTGAAATATATCTGCGCCAGACTCTGAGCAGTTCTATTCGATCTGACAGGTATGAAATGGGCGGTCTTCGTGAAGCGATCTACGATAACCCAAATACTGTCATTTCGTTTCCTGGTTCTGGGCAAACCATCTATGAAGTCCATGGAAATATGTTCCCACTTCCAACCTGGAATGTCGAGCGATTGCAACAATCCAGCCAGTTTCTGTTGGTCGCTTTTGACTAGTTGGCAAGTAGGGCACCTTCTAACATATATAGAGATGTCTCTTTTCAACGATTTCCACCAGAATGTTCGCTTGATATCGTTATACATTTTACTCACACCCGGATGGATACTAAGCTTAGATTTGTGGCATTCATCAAGCACATCTCTTCTGAGTTCAAGAACTTCTAGAACACAAATTTGTCCTTGTAACCTCAGAATCCCCTCGCTATCGAGCTGGAAATCTGAAGCATTGCCTTCACGAATCCGCTGGCTCATTCCTTTAATAAATTTGTCCTCTTTTTGGAGAGCAGATATCTTGTCAATCAAAGAAGTCGCAATGATAAAACTGGCGATCATAACATTCTTTCTACTTAACGCATTGGCCACAACATTGGCTTTCCCTGGAGTGTACAAAAACTCAAAATCGTATGCTGCAAGTAACTCTAGCCAACTTTGCTACCTCAGATTCAAGTCTCTCTGGGAGAACAGATACTTTAGCGACTGATGATCCGTATACAATTCGAACTTCTCACCCAAAAGGTAATTTCTCCAGATTTTCAAAGCAAATACGATAGCCAACAACTCAAGATCATGAGTGACGTAATTCTTTTCATGTGGCTTCAGCTGGCGGCTAGCATAAGCAACAACTTGACCTCTTTGCATCAATACTGCACCAAGGCCTTCTCTAGAGGCATCTATCCAGACTTTCAAGTCCTGATTGCCGTCGATTATCATTAACACTGGAGTCGTTGTTAATCTTAACTTTAGCTTCTCAAAAGCCTCCTCACATTCTGGAGTCCACTTGAATTTTGAGTGCTTCTTTGTAAGCTTTGTTAAGTGACTAGATATCTTCGAAAAATCTTTAACGAACTTCTGGTAATAACTAGCCAATCCAAGAAAACTTCGGACTTCTGTGGGAGTACTAAGCTGTTTCCAATTTTGAATAGCGGTGATTTTACTTGGATCCACAGCAATTCCCTCTTTTGATACGACGTGGTCAAGAAACTTTACTTCTTCTTGCCAGAATATACATTTGGAAAGTTTAGCTTTCAATACATTCCTTCTCAGAATTTTCAGAACTTGTTCCAAATGTTTTTCATGTTCGTCCTTTGACTTAGAGAAGATTAGAATATCGTCAATAAAAACCAAAACAAACTTATTCAAGACTCCTCTGAACACTCGATTCATCAAATCGACGAAGTAAGCTGGAGCGTTATATAAGCCGAACGACATCACTAACCACTCATAGAATAAGTATGGACCTCTGAATGCTGTCATAGGAACACACTCTTCGGTAATACGAAGCTGATGGAAACCTATAGCTAGGTCCATCCTTGAAAATACTTGTGCTCCATTCAGAAGATCCAATAAATCATCGATTCGCGGCAATGGATATTTATTCTTTATTTTCTGCTTATTCAAGTCATGATAATCCACATATAGTTGCAGAGTACCGTCAGACTTTGGGACAAACACCACTGCTGCTCCCCAATCAGAGAAACTAGGCCTGATCAGACCTGTAACACCCCGTAATTTGAACATAAAAATTCACAAATTAAAGTATACTTAATTAAGTGAAATGGGTTGCGCAGAGAAATATATATATATTGATATATATATATATAATTGAAAATTTAATAAATAAATATGCAAAAATGTTCAAAACAGCGAATTGGGAGAGGGGAATAACCGAACCGGCCGATTTTTGAGGTCGACCCGAGCCTGCTGGGTCGACTAGGGGTTAATCCAGGGTGTTTGGCTGTCAACCCATGGGCCGATTCGCTCGAATGCAGATTTTGCATTTGAATGGTTCTCATGGTTCAGCTTTAATCCAAAGGCCCTAAATGGTTCCTACATGTGACTTCTTCCCCAAGACATGCTTTAAAGGCTAGGATTGGTTCTAGTGTTTATCCTATGGCTAAAACTATCCTAGTCTTCTATAAAAAGACCACTAACCCTCTCCTAAAACCCTCATAAATTGATCCTACAACTAAACTATGCCAAAATGATTCCTCATCATGGCCTCCACTTCAACCCATGGCCTCCATCTTCTTCTTCATGATAGCTTAAGTGTTCTATGCTAGTTTCAAAGTAATGGAGCCTCTTTTCTTCATTCATGAGAGATTTTATGATCATTTGAGTGATTTCATGTTTGTATGAGAGTTCATAAGTTGCATTCTAGCCAAAGTTGCAACCTTTTCTTGACCAAAAAAACAAGGATCTTGCATGAGAGCTCATAAGCTTCATTCAAAGCCAAAGTTGAAACCTTTCTTCTTCAAAGCAAGGATTTTTATTGATATTTGCTCAAGGGTTTCATTTGGAGCTTGTTCTTTTGGGGGTTTTGGGTGATAGCATGAA
The DNA here is from genome assembly GCA_030737875.1 of Allium sativum. NCBI lineage: Eukaryota > Viridiplantae > Streptophyta > Magnoliopsida > Asparagales > Amaryllidaceae > Allium > Allium sativum. The sequence continues at coordinate 501,230,962 of CM060926.1, read as the reverse complement.
TAGCTTCGTCTCAATCTTTGTTTTATATGTTGATTTGTGCCTTCATAGCATTGTAAGCCCTCTTCCTACTCTTAGATATTAACTTTAAACTTAATGTGACATGTTGTAAGTTGGGTTTGAACATTAAGTATGTTGCATGCTATCATGTTATGTATCCTATCATGACTAAAAAGTCATTATCTTGATCTTGTGGGCTTAAAGATATAAACTTTATGTTGAATGTTGCATTTTGGCAACATGAGAACTATCATGTCCCTTATGATAGCTTACATGTAATGCCATATGCGAACTTCTAGTCATCTTTCTATGTCATTTATCACCATGATTCACCTATGTGCTAAGTTTGAGGTTGTGCATGTTTTTGAGGCCTAATAATGTAATATGCAAGTTAATGAACACGTTTATACCTCATTTGCCACCATGTTTAACTTGTGGCCTTATACCCCTTTTTGTCATGCCTTTGCCAAGTTCCTTCTTTTAATCCATTATGCGTTGTTGCGAATGTATATGCGAGTTTAAAAGCGTTGGGTTACGTTATGGGTAAAACTTTAATGACGTGAAACATGATTTGGGTAAATGGGTATAAACATGACAACATGTAACTTTGGCTATGAGCATAGGACTTGAAAACTTGACACGTATGAGCTGTAAGTGTAATAAGACACTAGACCAAACATGAGAATGGCCAACTCGAGGTTGGGTTGAGTTTGTAGCATAAATCTACCCGGACCCGCCCGGCTTAACTAGTGGCTACAAACAATAGGATCCAATGTGAGAAGTTGGTCATGACGCGCTTAAGACCCGAGGTTAGACTAGGTTGTGGTGTAAAACTACCCGGACCCGCCCGGCTTAACTAGTAACCACAACAAAGTCTAATGTGAGAGGTTGAGAGTGCATTAATTAAATTAATGCCAAATGATAAGGTTAAGTAAGTTTGACTAATGACACTTAACCATACAAGACAATTAGGGGATGGGGTTAAGTAATTTACGCTTAACTAATCCGACTTGGTAATTAGATGGGATTAAGTAACCTTCACTTAACTAATCTAAACACGGTAATTAGATGGGGTTAAGTAACCTTCACTTAACTAATCTAAACACGGTAATTCGATGGGGTTAAGTTAAACACTTAACCAATCTAAACGTGGTAATTCAATGAGGTTAAGTAACCAGTACTTAACCAACTTAACACGGTAATTTAATGGGGTTAAGTAACCAGTACTTAACCAACTTAACACGGTAATTTAATGGGGTTAAGTAACTTATACTTGACCGATTATACATGATGATTTGATGAGGTTAAGTAACCTATACTTAACCAATCTAATAGGTGGACCTGATAGGGTCAAGTCACAAGGCCTTTCAAAATTAGGCTTAACCATTGTAATACGATTAGTGGATGGGGTTAAGCTAACCCATACTTAACCAATCCGACTCGATAATCTGATGGGATTAAGATAATCTATGCTTAATCAATCTAACATGATAATCTGATAGGGTTAAGACAAATAAATACTTAACCAATTTGACTTGATAGGGTTAAGTCACGAGCTTCTTGGTACACTTAACCAACTTGTAGGGCCAAGCCTTGAACTTGAGTACTTAGCCAATCTTGACATGATTCGTAGGCGGGTTAAGTCATGAACTTGGATAACAACACTTAACCCATTTGTCAAAACCCTAGCTCAGGGGACTAGGTTGGAAATCGTAGTTAACAAGGATAGCGGAAAGAGGGGATAAGTGGTAAACCTTAGTTAAGGGTAACTAAGTAATAATTCTTAGCTAAGGACATGGGACTAGTTCATAAAGCGATGAGTAACCTGGTACGGTAGGTCATGGCTTAGTATACGAGGAGGAGCAAGTTATCTGACTTGGATAAAAGCTCCAGCGAACTGGGTAACGAAGCGGAAGCTTCGGGGAACGTAAGGGTACTCTTGGTATCCCTCTGTGAGGTGGCGTGCGGTCCATGAAACCCGGCCTCACAGAGGTTAAGGTCTGCGGTAGAAGAGCCAAGAGTATGCCTTGGTTGCTATGCGAGCGACCTAAAGACTAGGATGGGTTAGCGTGGAGTCGACGATACTTGATTTTGCCCCGGGATAGCAGGTCGCCGACTACCTACCATCTTTAGTCAAGCGTGTACGTACGAAAAGGCAGGGAACTCCCAAAAGACCATATACTAGCTATCAAGTTATGGGTGAGGTTGGCTATCTAGAAGTGGGCATCGATGGGCCTTAGTGTAGTTCTCATACATGATTTTTCTTGGATTGTCTTTCAGTAGTTGAGGGAGGGGTCACGTGGGACAATAGCCACGGCTACAAAAACAGACCTTGATATCTGCATCAGTAGACGACTTAAAGCTCCCGATCGAGTTCCGTATTTCTTGTTTTGCCCTGGCACGGAACTCGGATGGCACATTGAGGAACATGTGCATCTAGACATGGAAAACGATTCACGATACATACATGGGATAAAGGGCGCGGTTGACGGTGGCATAATCCCTAGTGGCCCTAGGTGGCTGAACCCAAACCGAGACACGGAAACGTTCATTAGGTAGCATAATCCCTAGTGGTCCTAGGTGGCATAAATCCTAAGTGGACACGCGATAGTTCATGGTAAGAAAACATAACTAGATCAAGGGTAGCAGTCCAAAATGACCTCAAGGATAAAATGTTCACATGGGAAAGCCCGTATGGCCTACGGCAAAGGACTGAACTTATACATGGAAAGAAACATACGAGTTAGGAAAACCTACATATGCTATATATTAGGTTGACATGGACCATTACATGACATTGGGCAAGGGACATTCATAGTTAACACATGACGCAGGTTGGGATACTAGTACGAAAGGTGTAGAGCAAATATACATGTTAGAACTAGGGGAAATATACATGATAGATACCGTGGGATGTTATACAGGATAGATACCTTGGGATAATATACTTGATAGAAACCTGACAATGTGATACCTTGATTTATCTTGACACCGTAGTTTATCATGACACACTCGTGTATCTTGGTATAGTAGTGCATCCTGTTATTTTGGTTTAGCTTATCTATCTTGTCATCATACTTATGTTCATCTCAGATCCTCATGCCAGTTAACTTTACTAGTTTATATACTGATAGTAGATAGGGCTTACCAGTCTTTATGACTGACCCCGTTTTGTTTCGCCTCTTGTCTTCCGTTCCCCCCCCCCCCCAAGGTTACAGGGAGGAAATGCTATTGTTAGTTTGGACTTCTTCTGTTTGAAGGTCATCACGCATGGCTTGGACTTTTCTTGGCTATGGCTACTTTACTGGTTTACTTGGGGAATAATTTATGAAATGGTTTTATGCTTCTTTATTATTGCAAGACAGGTTTTGATGTATTCTGATGTAAAAGGCTTTAGACCTTATTTTATAAGGTAATAAAATTTGTTTTACTTCCGCTGTTTTATATATATATATATATATATATATATATATGTTCTTTCTTGTAATATTTCTGTGCATGTTTACCTCGATAATGCTTCACCAAACCTAGTGCATTCCCTTTGTGAGTGACCCTAGCGGAGGTGGGGTGTTACATTTGGTATCGGAGCAGAAGGTTACCAGACTGGGCATAAGTTTTTAAAAACCTTCTAAAAACTATTTGAGAAACCGTTTACAAAGAAGCATTTTTCAAGAAAAGTTTTTAAAGGCTATTCCCCAAAAGCCATTAGCACTATCCTTTGTTCCCTTGATCGAATCTCTTTTCCCTTTCTTTCCTCCATCTGGAGTCACAGTAGTTTTAACTGCGACTAATCCTTGTCTAGCTACGTAAGTGTTTTTCCGTGCGATGGAGGAAGTTCTCGAGAGACCGGTTACCGAAGTTATAAGAAGGGATAATAAGAACAAGGATAAAGGACGCGAGCTTAAGGATAAGCAACTGTTGCTATGGTTTAGTCCATCAAGGAGGACAAGGACAAGATCATCGGAGAGGGCAATTGTACACTCCCATTTCTAGGGTACCTAAAAGAAATGGTACCGTTTCTGGTAAAGGTTTAGTCGTTCTTTTCTATCATCCCGTCCAGACTTTGTCTTGACCATCGTATCATTTAAGTCTGCTTGGATAGTTGAGTCTCTACACCTTAGTACTAGCATGGTAGAGGATCCCAGTTTTTGTCCCAAAATCTGGTTGGAGAGTCGGTCCATTTATTCATGACTTGTTGGATTTGAAAACGTCTATGCCAAGTGTTGAGATTAGAAGCAATACTTCTGTTGTTGAGCTATGGATGAATTCTAGGGGTAAAGTGGTTATCCAGTAAGGGATACCATTCTCGGTTTTGAAAAGAGGGCAGTCAGACTCTTGGCTTGCTTTGGTAATACCTTCGAAGTCTCGTGTAACCTTTTAGGTTCGGTCATGGTTAGTTACCTAGAATCTCTTGATGCATTTATCGGAAATCTCTGATCCAATCGAGTAACGTCCGCCAATAAGACGGATGGTTCATTCTGCTTGAGCATGGGTTATAGGAACCACCCTAGTAAGTGCACGTGGTAACATGGATTGGCATTGGTAAACGAGATCCAGAATTCACTAGTGAATTTTGGAGAGCTTGCATGAGTACGTAGATATGGTTGAGCCAAGTATACTAGGGAAAGAATAAATGGAAGTGGAACGAGAGGCGACAGTGAAAAGAGTTCCGACTCATACCTTGGAAATAGGAATCAAGGAACTACGAAATCATGAAGTCAAAGGCAGTCAAGACACACTGGAATTAAGCTCGAGGAAATGCGGCTTAGACGCGCGCATCGTGTCTCTTTGTAAGAGTATATCGTTGATCCCTGGTTCTCCTGTAGAGCTTACTTACATGCTATCGCTTGGTGGGTATCCTCTCGGTCTTGTTTCTGTTACAAACCCCGTAAGGAGTTTGTCTTGTTTATCTCCTCGATCTTATCTTGGGAACCTTAGATAGAACTCTATGGATGTAAACATGTATTTGAAACATGTTATGATTGATATGGTTGCAAATGGTTGCAAGTGGTTGCTCGTGGATGCGCGAATACACATTAGATACTAGATTGACGCGGTCACGTTTCATGTTGCATATGCACGAGTATTTATACTTGTTTATGGATGAAATTGAATGTGTTATCATGCGGATGTTGCATATGAATGAATGTTTGTGCACGCATATAGTACTTATATGACTAGGACTATTCGCATACATGCTGGACTCATGGCACTAAACATATTTTGCATTATAAAGATCATTCAGGCCTGATCATTAGCATTAGCTAAGGAGCATATACACACACGTTATGCATATGTTCATATGGCATTAGAAATCGTCTAAGGACAATGATGCCAGTGTTTGATGGTTTGAGTAGATGGTTGTTTGGTTGGTAGGATACGTTCTTCTTGACTTAGAGATTTCGGGGACGAAATCCTTTAAGGAGGGGAGAATGTAACACCCCGTAATTTGAACATAAAAATTCACAAATTAAAGTATACTTAATTAAGTGAAATGGGTTGCGCAGAGAAATATATATATATATTGATATATATATAATTAAAAATTTAATAAATAAATATGCAAAAATGTTCAAAACAGCGAATTGGGAGAGGGGAATAACCGAACCGGCCGATTTTTGAGGTCGACCCGAGCTCGCTGGGTCGACTGGGGGTTAATCCAGGGTGTTTGGCTGTCAACCCGTGGGCCGATTCGCTCGAATGCAGATTTTGCATTTGAATGGTTCTCATGGTTCAGCTTTAATCTAAAGGCCCTAAATGGTTCCTACATGTAACTTCTTCCCCAAGACATGCTTTAAAAGCTAGGATTGGTTCTAGGGTTTATCCTATGGCTAAAACTATCCTAGTCTTCTATAAAAAGACCCCTAACCCTCTCCTAAAACCCTCATAAATTGATCCTACAACTAAACTATGCCAAAATGATTCCTCATCATGGCCTCCACTACAACCCATGGCCTCCATCTTCTTCTTCATGATAGCTTAAGTGTTCTAAGCTAGTTTCAAAGTAAAGGAGCCTCTTTTCTTCATTCATGAGAGATTCTATGATCATTTGAGTGATTTCATGTTTGTATGAGAGTTCATAAGTTGCATTCTAGCCAAAGTTGCAACCTTTTCTTGACCAAAAAGCAAGGATCTTGCATGAGAGCTCATAAGCTTCATTCAAAGTCAAAGTTGAAACCTTTCTTCTTCAAAGCATGGATTTTTATTGATATTTGCTCAAGGGTTTCATTTGGAGCTTGTTCTTTTGGGGTTTTTGGGTGATAGCATGAATGGCTTCGTCTCAATCTTTGTTTTATATGTTGATTTGTGCCTTCATAGCATTGTAAGCCCTCTTCCTACTCTTAGGTATTAACTTTAAACTTAATGTGACATGTTGTAAGTTGGGTTTGAACATTAAGTATGTTGCATGCTATCATGTTATGTACCCTATCATGACTAAAAAGTCATTATCTTGATCTTGTGGGCTTAAGAATATAAACTTTATGTTGAATGTTGCATTTTGGCAACATGAGAACTATCATGTCCCTTATGATAGCTTACATGTAATGCCATATGCGAACTTCTAGTCATCTTTCTATGTCATTTATCACCATGGTTCACCTATGTGCTAAGTTTGGGGTTGTGCATGTTTTTGAGGCCTAATAATGTAATATGCAAGTTAATGAACACGTTTATACCTCATTTGCCACCATGTTTAACTTGTGGCCTTATACCCCTTTTTGTCATGCCTTTGCCAAGTTCCTTCTTTTAATCCATTATGCGTTGTTGCGAATGTATATGCGAGTTTAAAAGCGTTGGGTTACGTTATGGGTAAAACTTTAATGACGTGAAACATGATTTGGGTAAATGGGTATAAACATGACAACATGTAACTTTGGCTATGAGCATGGGACTTGAAAACTTGACACGTATGAGTTGTAAGTGTAATAAGACACTAGACCAAACATGAGAATGGCCAACTCGAGGTTGGGTTGAGTTTGTAGCATAAATCTACCCAGACCCGCCCGGCTTAACTAGTGGCTACAAACAATAGGATCCAATGTGAGAAGTTGGTCATGACGCGCTTAAGACCCGAGGTTAGACTAGGTTGTGGTGTAAAACTACCCGGACCCGCCCGGCTTAACTAGTAACCACAACAAAGTCTTATGTGAGAGGTTGAGAGTGCATTAATTAAATTAATGTCACATGATAAGGTTAAGTAAGTTTGACTAATGACACTTAACCATACAAGACAATTAGGGGATGGGGTTAAGTAATTTACGCTTAACTAATCCGACTTGGTAATTAGATGGGGTTAAGTAACCTTCACTTAACTAATCTAAACACGGTAATTAGATGGGGTTAAGTAACCTTCACTTAACTAATCTAAACACGGTAATTCGATGGGGTTAAGTTAAACACTTAACCAATCTAAATGTGGTAATTCAATGAGGTTAAGTAACCAGTACTTAACCAACTTAACACGGTAATTTAATGGGGTTAAGTAACCAGTACTTAACCAACTTAACACGGTAATTTAATGGGGTTAAGTAACTTATACTTGACCAATTATACATGATGATTTGATGAGGTTAAGTAACCTATACTTAACCAATCTAATAGGTGGACCTGATAGGGTCAAGTCACAAGGCCTTTCAAAATTAGGCTTAACCATTGTAATACGATTAGTGGATGGGGTTAAGCTAACCCATACTTAACCAATCCGACTCGATAATCTGATGGGATTAAGATAATCTATGCTTAATCAATCTAACATGATAATCTGATAGGGTTAAGACAAATAAATACTTAACCAATTTGACTTGATAGGGTTAAGTCACGAGCTTCTTGGTACACTTAACCAACTTGTAGGGCTAAGCCTTGAACTTGAGTACTTAGCCAATCTTGACATGATTCGTAGGCGGGTTAAGTCATGAACTTGGATAACAACACTTAACCCATTTGTCAAAACCCTAGCTCAGGGGACTAGGTTGGAAATCGTAGTTAACAAGGATAGCGGAAAGAGGGGCTAAGTGGTAAACCTTAGTTAAGGGTAACTAAGTAATAATTCTTAGCTAAGGACATGGGACTAGTTCATAAAGCGATGAGTAACCTGGTACGGTAGGTCATCGCTTAGTATACGAGGAGGAGCAAGTTATCTGACTTGGATAAAAGCTCCAGCGAACTGGGTAACGAAGCGGAAGCTTCGGGGAACGTGAGGGTACTCTTGGTATCCCTCTGTGAGGTGGCGTGCGGTCCATGAAACCCGGCCTCACAGAGGTTAAGGTCTGCGGTAGAAGAGCCAAGAGTATGCCTTGGTTGCTATGCGAGCGACCTAAAGACTAGGATGGGTTAACGTGGAGTCGACGATACTTGATTTTGCCCCGGGATAGCAGGTCGCCGACTACCTACCATCTTTAGTCAAGCGTGTACGTACGAAAAGGCAGGGAACTCCCAAAAGACCATATACTAGCTATCAAGTTATGGGTGAGGTTGGCTATCTAGAAGTGGGCATCGATGGGCCTTAGTGTAGTTCTCATACATGATTTTTCTTGGATTGCCTTTCAGTAGTTGAGGGAGGGGTCACGTGGGACCATAGCCACGGGTACAAAAACAGACCTTGATATCTGCATCAGCAGACGACTTAAAGCTCCCGACCGAGTTCCGTATTTCTTGTTTTGCCCTGGCACGGAACTCGGATGGCACATTGAGGAACATGTGCATCTAGACATGGAAAACGATTCACGATACATATGTGGGATAAAGGGCGCGGTTGACGGTGGCATAATCCCTAGTGGCCCTAGGTGGCTGAACCCAGACCGAGACACGGAAACGTTCATTAGGTAGCATAATCCCTAGTGGTCCTAGGTGGCATAAATCCTAAGTGGACACGCGATAGTTCATGGTAAGAAAACATAACTAGATCAAGGGTTGCAGTCCAAAATAACCTCAAGGATAAAATGTTCACATGGGAAAGCCCGTATGGCCTACGGCAAAGGACTGAACTTATACATGGAAAGAAACATACGAGTTAGGAAAACCTACATATGCTATATATTAGGTTGACATGGACCATTACATGACATTGGGCAAGGGACATTCATAGTTAACACATGACGCGGGTTGGGATATTAGTACGAAAGGTGCAGAGCAAATATACATGTTAGAACTAGGGGAAATATACATGATAGATACCGTGGGATGTTATACAGGATAGATACCTTGGGATAGTATACTTGATAGAAACCTGACAATGTGATACCTTGATTTATCTTGACACCGTAGTTTATCATGACACACTCGTGTATCTTGGTACAGTAGTGCATCCTGTTATTTTGGTTTAGCTTATCTATCTTGTCATCATACTTATGTTCATCTCAGTTCCTCATGCCAGTTAACTTTACTAGTTTATATACTGATAGTAGATAGGGCTTACCAGTCTTTATGACTGACCCCGTTTTGTTTCGCCTCTTGTCTTCCGTTCCCCCCCCCCCCCCCCAAGGTTACAGGGAGGAAATGCTATTGTTAGTTTGGACTTCTTCTGTTTGAAGGTCATCACGCATGGCTTGGACTTTTCTTGGCTATGGCTACTTTACTGGTTTACTTGGGGAATAATTTATGAAATGGTTTTATGCTTCTTTATTATTGCAAGACAGGTTTTGATGTATTCTGATGTAAAAGGCTTTAGACCTTATTTTATAAGGTAATAAAATTTGTTTTACTTCCGCTGTTTTATATATATATATGTTCTGTCTTGTAATATTTCTGTGCATGTTTACCTCGATAATGCTTCACCAAACCTAGTGCATTCCCTTTGTGAGTGACCCTAGCGGAGGTGGGGTGTTACAAGACCCTTCCATACAAGCTGTCGAGTTTGATTGTCTAGTTCTTCTTTCTCCTTTAGAGTCATTCTCTGAATAGCGTGCACTACTGGCCTTGCATTCGGAATTAAAGAGATCTTTAAATCAATTTCTCTCTGCGGAGGTAAGCTGACAACTTCTTCGAACACATCTGCATAATTCTTTACGACAGGAATATCTTTGACGAGGTCCGGAATATTCTTTGTGACTACAGGGGTATTTTCTATTTGAGTAGGAGAAACATCCAGAGCTGACCAAAAGTCTTTTCTATCTGAATTCGGACCTTCGCAGGGTATGGTTATATAATTCCCTGATTTAATCTTTGCCCTAACAACTCTGTCGGCGCATCTAACCTCTGCTTCATATTTGGTTAACCAATCCAATCCCAAAATAAGATCGAATTCAGTAAAATTCATGATGATTGAGATGGTAGGGAACTTATAACAAGAAAAAGAGATAGGCACCGCACAAATCCAGCTAAGATCGAGAGAACCCCCAACCGGATTATGGACAGTGATGGGTTCTTTGAGCTTTTTCAATTTCAAATCCAACTTCTTAACTGCATTCTTTGCAATAAAGCTTCGTGACGCGCCTGTATCAAACAGTACTTCAACTGGAATGTTTTTGACATTAAGCATACCTTCTAAAACCTCAGGCCTTCCCTGACTAGCTGAGGGCTGAGAAGTTTCTGCTATTTCATTTATATGTACTGCTTCAGATTCTTTATTTAATAGCTGGCAATTCTTCTCAATATGGCCAGCGTGATGGCACTTCCGGCATTTTCTAATTTCTCGAGCCTTCCTACCGGGTTTTAATCCATCTTTCTTCAAAGATCTACAATATCTGGTTAAATGTCCTTCCTTATTGCAGTTAGAGCATGTGGCTGTCGTTACTGGTTCTTTCTCAGATCTAGCTCTTTTCCGATTGACTTTGGGCTTCTTACTCACCTCAGGCATCGTACTGGCCTTAGGACGATCTGTTTCAGACTCACCTTTATTACCAGAACTGACTTCCTCTTCGTAACGCAGCATATCTTTCTTGTGGGGATCCTCATACTGGTAAGCCATGTATATCATTTCAGAAAAATGAAGCTTCACATTCCTCATTACACTATTCTGGTATTTTCTTTGCAGGCCATGAATAAACCTCAGATTCTTCCTCTTTAGATCTTGAATTAAATGCGGGGCAAAATGAGAAAGTTCATTGAATCTCTTATGATATTCTGGAATGGTCATATCTCCTTGTATCAGATAAGAGAATTCATCACATAACCGCTCAGTTGCTTCTGGAGGAGTAAATCTTTCTAGGAAAATCACTTTAAATCTATCCCAGGTAATATTACCTTCTGGATTATCCTTAATATCGAATCCCACCAGAACAAAGCTTCATCTTTGAGTGCCCAAGATGCCAGTAATCTTTTCTGGTCATCCCTTAGCTTTAAACCTTCAAAGATTTTCTCAGCAGAATGAATCCAAGCTTGTGTTTTCATAATAGATTCTTCACCCGAGAACGGTATACCACCCATATTTCAATACTTAATTAATAGAGCCTCAATATCTGGTTCTGCATTCCTTTTGTTTCTGACACTCATTTTCTAGTACTTCTGCAAATAGCAGATCAAGTGTCAGGTCAACAGAAAAGATATTTCAAAGCATAGAGACATATACTTGAATGTAAATGCACCTATCGAGGTGTTATTTCATTCTGCTATACTCATACTAGGATATTACTGATCCTATCTGTAATGAGCTATTCATCCTATAACACTACTGGTTCTATTTCTGATGAGTTCGTTAATATGTTATATTCCATCACTAAGCTTAACCAAAGCTTTAATACCACGTTCTGACAACCCCAAACCCCGATAGGACGGTGGCAAGGGTAATCTTTGGAATATAACACATATACAGATAATAGTAGAACAAAATTAAATAAATACACCAGATAAAGAACAAATAATACACTAGATAAACATAATCGTCAGAGTTACACAGTATACAGGATCATACTTAGTACAAATACAGTTCAGCTATACATAAATGTCTACAGCGGAAAACAAACATAATATGTACAATAGGAGCTGAACAGCATAAAAAGAAATAAATGATAGAATCCAGCTCCAGCTATCCAGAAAGAGCCTGCTAAAACCTGAACACAAGGCTTCCCGTGTAGAAAGAGGGGCACCCGAGTTTGCAAGTGAAACAAACTACGAGTCAGTCATGGGACTGGTTTGAGAAACCTACTTAACACATTTAATGATATGGCCAATCACAGGACCACGCCACTTTAGCGGAACGGGTTTACTCCATTGGATTGCCAGTGCTTTACAACAAGTAAATCTTTTAAACATCGCAATGCTTTTTATGAAAATGAAGCCATTATAAGACTCAGTTCCCATCACACAATGCAACGCAAACCGGAGGATAGAGTTTTTACCTTATAATGGCCAAAATATGCTTGATACGAATAAAATAAAAGCATTTGATATTACTACTAGTGTTTATATGTTTTCAAAAACAATTTCAAATCATAAGTATCAATCATAGACGACATGAGCGTCCCATGCCACTATGTCGCCAAATATAGGTTTACAATCAAAACCGCACGATGTCGTATTTGGAAATTGGATTTCCGTCATGAACCAAGGCAAATGATAGTCCTTACCGAATTCGAGACTGTCTAGCCCGAGCCTCAGGACCCAGACATAGGTGAGCCCTTGGATCGTCAGGGCCGGTCCACCGATATGGATTAAAATGCCTGAACGCTGCGTTTCCCCACACTTTGGGGCGTAAATGAGCCAACGAATGGCTCCATCGGTCCCGGATCGACCGATATAATCGAGGCGCCTCGCAACAGCAACAACCACATAGGTGAAAATAATATAAATGTCATCCAGTTTAAGCACTGACACCAACTGTATCTAGAAGGAAACGCATGTTCTCCCTGATGTCCTCTCCCGTTTCTGGTTCATACCGGGGTGTGAAGCTCGCGAATTCACGTTATACACAAAGCTATGCCACACAGGCCGTGCTTTGATCATCAACCACAAGACTTTGCTTTTCAACAGAAGCCTTGATCACTGCATCTTAGCATGCCACATAGGCAATTCACACCATGCAACTGATGGCTATCAATCACAAAAGAATGAATTCCAATGTCAGACACACAGTCCATTTACAAGTTCATTCTGGGTCTGAACGAAACCGGAGGCACTATATACCTCGCATACCCATCGATTTCCAAGTACGTCTGAATGATCACCACTAATTACCTATATCTTGGGATGCCTCTGAATCAAGACGTCAGTAATCATCCACACGACGTGAAGCACTTCGGTCTTCGACCACCATCTTCATCATCGATTTCTTATCATCGATTCAGTTATTCAGAATGGGATATACCCGGTCTTTCTGAGCAACTCGCGTGTATAATTAACAAGTGCTACACAAACACAACATATGCCTTATTCCAATTCATCACTCACTAACCGTAAATTAAAAAGAGAATGATTTTCCAAATATTAACCCCGAAGGCCGAAACCAACATTAGATCAAAACCCAGGAAACCATTCGACTTAGCTAACCTTCAGTTAGTTTATAAATTTCATGTCAAGCACGTTCAACCATCAAATACCTAATAAACCAGGTAAATTTGGTTTATTTCCATTCCATATCGTTTATAATATTTTATAACGATTTATCGCTATTTTTATTTATTTAAAAATAGCCAATTTATTCAAACGACGCTTCAGGGCATAACGCGGCCGTGGCGCTGTTTTTCTTCAGATTTGATTTACACATATCTGAAAATCTAACTGTTGGATCTTCACAAATTTTATATCATTAGAAAGATCTTTTCAAAACGAATCCAACGGTTTCAGTTTCGGGAAAATCCGACGGTCGGATCTCCTGGTACACTCGTTTGAAGTTTCGATTTCAAAATAGGAACTGCAGTGTCGTTATTCGATGTAATTATATATATATATATATATATATATATATATATATATAATCGATTCTGGCGTTGTTTTTCTTCAGATTTGAATTAAACATTCCAGACAATCCAATCGTTGGATCTTTACAAAGTTGGTGTCGTTGGAAAGATATTTCCAAAGCGAACCCAACGGTTTCGGTTTCGGGAAAATCCGATGGTCGGATCTCCCGCACTAATCGTTTGAAATCACGGTTTCAAAACACTAACTGCAGCTTCGTTATTCGATTTATTTTAATTAGATATATATATATATATATATATATATATATATATATATATAAATCTATTCTTCGATTTCAAAACCATACTCTTTTCATACATTGGATAAAAATGATATTTTTATCCAATAGACATTTATTTCAACACTTCACTGTTTTTAACAATTCACGCATATAATAAAAATGTGATTTTTATTGTAAAACAATTTATTTCAAAACACGACTATTTTATATAGTTCATATAGATGATAAAAACAGGATTTTTATTATAAAACAATTTATTCCAAAACACGACTATTTTATATAGTTCATGTAGATGATAAAAATATGATTTTTATTATAAAACTATTTATTTCAAAACATGAATGTCGTTCAATACATGAATTTCTATTCAACACATGAATTTCTATTCAACACATGAATTTCTATTCAACACACGAATATAGTTTCAACACATGAAAATAATTCTAACACATGAATATTATTCAAAATTTCGGTAGCATAACGGCAGGGTAGTTAAAACCGGGACCGTCCCTAGTATGGCTCCTCGCTCAACCTTAAAGTCTCGCAGCTTTTTACAATGGGGATTTCATGCATCTAGTTCGCATGCAGGCGGCATGTTTTTTTTTTTTTCCACAAACTAATCCTATGTGGTTTCAACCAAATAATTCTCAACCACAAACGGGTATTTTTCAACCACAATCAATCAATTTCAACCACAAACAATTCTAATCAACCAATTTTCACGTCAATCACAACCAATAAATATCGTCCATGGGTTGTGGACGAGGGGCGTGTACATATATATATATATATATATATATATAAGTATATTTCGCTTCCATTTCAACACATATATAATTTTTACAACGCATATATAACTTATACATCGAACGTACAACGCTTATACATAAGGTGTACAACGCTTATATAACTCATACGTCGAATATATAATTTATACATCGTCATTTCCATATCATTTATAATTCAGAAATCTCACATTGGGTTCCACTCCACCAAAAATAGTAGAAGGCTCAGAAAAAGATCCGGTCTCTTCTAGAATGTAGAAGACATCCGCACGAGTCCACTGTCCCTTGTTTCACTGAATTTCATCAAGAAACGAAAAAGATATGATTTTTACAGTGAAATCAAAAACCGTTGTGCTTTAAAGTGCTATAATCAGTTTAAAATAATAACAGCCGTACCTTTCAAAATTTGTTCAAAACTAGGCTTTGATTTTTTGTGAAATCCGTTGCTCAATACGACGATCGGCCACTACCACGTGGAAGGGCTAGAGAAGGCGCAGCTGCGCCGAAGGTGGGGCCCAGTTCGGTGGCGCCTTTTAACGGCGGCGGCCGTCTGAAGTAGGACACTTCGGGGGCTCCGTTCTCTGCGATGGCGCAACGAGGGGAGGAGCAGCTTACATGGATTTGAAGAGGATGGAGAGCTCTTCAAAAACCTCCAAAGGACCAATCAGATTTGTGGCGTGGTTGAGGAGTTATGGAGGAGG
This sequence comes from Allium sativum, assembly GCA_030737875.1. Taxonomy (NCBI): domain Eukaryota; kingdom Viridiplantae; phylum Streptophyta; class Magnoliopsida; order Asparagales; family Amaryllidaceae; genus Allium; species Allium sativum. The sequence continues at coordinate 501,215,405 of CM060926.1, read as the reverse complement.
GAAGCGGTGAAGCCTTTATCGTCGTCGGTCAGAGGGTTTTATCGGGGAGAGAGAGAGACAGTACTGACCAATAGGGTTTTTTTTATTTATATATTTTTAAAAACCCAAAAATAGCCCTTGCCTCACATGAACTCCAATCCAAACCCAACGACTGTCGTCCCTAGCCAAATACCCCCATTCCGAACACAATGGGACATGTTTCGAAGGCCTATTCGACTGTTTGAGTCAGTTTCTCTTCAAATTAAAATATATAACATTCAATATTTAAGTTGAACGTACATTTCAATTTGCCGGGGCCACATACTGATTCTAAAAATTCCCAAAAAATAAATCTAGCTATGTTTTGACGATACGGTCCCAACAAAACTAGTTTCGTCAAATTCTGAGACCGTTTGAAAAATGGCCCTTTTCTGGTCGATCCAATTTAATAGAAATCGACCAAACACATTTTCCTTTGCCACGCTCACATACTAGCTTCAAAAATTATGAAATTTGAAACCTAGCAATAATTTCACATCCCGGATCCAACAAAAGTTGTTTCGTCGAATTCTGAGGTCGTTTGCAAAATGGCCATTTTCACGGGTTATATAAACTCTATAGCGAACTTTCTAAAAATTCATTTGGCCATAACTTTTGCTTCCCGCTACGAAACTTCGATTTTTCAGATTCGTTAGAAAGATATTCACTAACAGATTTAAATTATTTTGATTTCACTAAAATCCGTTTTGTTTTGCACCCGGTACAGTTGGTCAAAATTTGAATTCAAATTTTGAAACTACCGCGCCATTTCAGGCCTTGTTTATAATTAAAATTAATTATATTTATTTTCAAACGTCGATTCAAAAACCATTTTCGTCGTTATTATTTAAAATATTTATTTTAAATATTTAAAATCCACCAAAATATCCTATTTAAAATTTTCAAACTGGTTCAGATTTTATGGGTTGTTATAAACTTATTTCATAATTTAATTTAAAAAACATGCGAATAATTTAGCTATTCATGAGTGAGAAAATCACTCACCTTTGGGTCTCTAGTTAGTCGAACGCCCAACTAAAGCCAAAAATTTGACTTTCTCCAAATGCAACCAAACCAGTCTTAGATTTTCCGAAATTCAACCACGATCCCAACGCACCCAACCGCGTCCAAATCTGAGTTAAAACGAGGAAGTTATTAGCGTTTCTTCATTTGAATTTTAAATATATAAAAATTAACAACATTAATTCTAACCCTATCCACATTTGACACGTCAGCAACCTCCAAAGCAATTCCCGCTCGTGCCCCCTTTCTCTCCCGTCTACTGTAGCTCGCGGAAAAACCCCAAAACCCGAAACTTTGACCATAAATCACAACTTCTAACGACCAAACTAACCTCGTCGGCCGCCACCACCACTAAGATCCGTGCCTCGAGCCGCATCCACCCATACCAGCGCCATCACCTTCGGTTGTCCACTATGCTTGTACAACCCATGAACGGAAATGGGTTTTCCGAACCCAAAACACGATTTTCCGGCAACCTACTCCTCTACAGTACCTCCGACCACTTCCAATCAACTCGTACCATCAATCTCTCTAATACCCATATTACAATTTCTTCGATTAGGTTCTAAATCCAAAAGCCCCAAATTTCATGCTTGGGTTCCGCAGTCTAGAGGTTTGACCATCAATTTCAGGAAAATCTGAGCACTGCATGTCAAAACGAATGGTATTAGCAGCCTCGTATCGTCGAGAGCTTCGAATCGATATATAATTTGCTATGGTTTAAGGAGATTTGAATTTGAAGTTAGGATTTTTATTTAAATCTAGGGTTTAGAAATTTGATTTTCTTTCTGCCATTAGAGAAAAATGATGCAGGAGTTATACGTATAGAGAGAATGAACTGATTAGGTGGAAAAGGAATTTTACTTGAATTGATATAGAAGGCCCAAATGTTAAAACACCCAATTATCCATTTACATTGATTCCTTTCACACTTTCTCTAGTACAGTCAAACGACAAGTCCATTTGTAACGCACATTGAAATCTTACTATAATTCATCGTTTTGAATCCAATGGCGCCAGTTTCGTCGAATTCTGAGATAGTCGCCAAAACAGTTAAATTCCACGGTTAATTAACAAGTAAAATATTCAAATATTCAATTAATTGTTTTAATTCAAATTTAAATATTTACTAAATTCCATTTTAATTCAATTATAAATTAAATAAATTTATAAATCAATTTTATAAATCTTAAATTCCCAAACTTAATTATTTGAATAAAATTTGAATTTAAAAATTTTCTTAATTTAACAACTTTAATTTCATTTAATCATTTAAATATTAAATCCCAAATCATATCATTTCTAAATAACCCAATTTTAAAAATATATTTACTCAACTCGAACAATCATCATCATTATAATCAATAAATATTTCATTTTTATCCAATATTATTCAATTTATTTATTTTAAATCGAAATTAAATAAATAGAAAATATGGGATGTTACATATACAAAAACAAATGTTTCCATTTAAATACAAACTCATTTCAGTTTTATAAACATCCACATTCATTCCAGTTACACTAATTTCTATCATTATTATTCCATATACTTGTCATCATATTAAATTCGCTTACAATCAATATACTGTCATACAAATCATTTACATGTCGATTCATTCTTATTAAATTCACTTACCATCAAATACAGTCTTTTTTCTCATTTCAATCCATTTTCATTTATCTCATAGAGCTATCATCCTTCATTTTTGATTTGCTTAATGGATTCACATTCATCAAATTCAAATCTTCTTACATTAAATTCAAATCTTCTTACATTAATGGATTGATCTCATTCAATTCCATTTATATTGGTTTTAATCCGTAACTCATATTTCCTTAAATGTTGAATTCATTAGTGAATCGCCTCATTTTACGTTCTTTGGGTTATACAACTTTTACAAAACTCATATGCTATTAAATTTATTGAGCCTTTTAAAAATTTATTTAAATGTCATAACTCTTCTTTTTATTAAAACTTTTATTTATAGTAAAACTTAAATTTGAACTTGCAATTTGTGTTGGAATAACTTTTGAAAGAACAAGGTAAGGAAAAGGGTATTTTTGTTATACTTCAAAGCTGTGGACTCCTAAAACACTTAAAACCCTCTTTTTAGTTCATTTGTTGAAGTTATATAAGTTGTAATTTTAGATTATTGATTTGTTATTCAAAGTTTGAAAATACTTGATAACTCGGAGTTTAACAAGTTATTGTTATTCTCATAGACGTTAGACATACGATGGCTAGGCGGATGACTAAAATCTCTAAGTACTTAAATATACTTGTTTCTACTTCCATTGAAAATACTTTAAATCTTTTTTGAAAAAATAGATATGGAAAACCCTTCACTTCCTCAATGGATCGCAAACACGCAGCGGTTATATGCTATCCTAGAAGAATCGTTTGTGCCCGTAGGTATCACACCCCTCAAATTTCGCCATGGTTGTTTGCCATAGATCGCAGTTACGTGGCGGTTACACTACTGTCTGAGTAGAGTTGCTTATAATACAGGCATCGCGCCCCCATCGAATTTTGCTATGGCGTCTATATCGCAGTTACACGGCACTTACGCCACTATTCCAGTGGAATCGCTTGTTGCTGTAGGCATCGCGCCCCTCGAGTTATGCTAGAAAATTAATTTAATAATATATCAAACATGATTTCACCGAGTGAGATCCCGATTTCAATGAACACTCCAACCAACGGAGTTCCAATGTAGTTACGGTTTTCAATGGACCCGAGGTCCCAAACATTACCTACTGAGTAGGCACGCACTAGAAGGTACTTCCACATACATCGGTTTTGAAAACATACTATACAGTATACATATAGTACTTTATTTCATTTTCGCATATATCATGCTTATATAAATATCAATTTATATAAGATTTTCCTTTTCAAACATACCATTCTTATATAAATTCCATTATATAAGATTTCATTTCAAATCAATTTCCTTTGAAATCAATAATTTTCCAATTAATCATAATTCTTATATAAATCTTCCACATATAAATTTTGCAAGCTTCATATTCAAAGTCAAAGATTTTCAAATTTTCCAATTTCAATATCAATTCAATTTTTGATTTCATAATCGATTTGAATTTCAATATCATTTCAAATCTAGTTTATATTCACAATCAATTCATTTTCAAAACATCACATTCGATGTGGGTTACATATCACAAATATCGTTATTCAAGTGAATCTTTATATTACATCATTTCAGATTTAAATTGCTCGAATCATAAATAAGTAATTTATCTCAAAATAGTTAGTTACAAAATAGTTTGAAATAGTAAGCTTGAAATAAAATAGGTTTGAACAGGTAAGTCTTTGGAAAAATAGGATTTGAATAAATTAAATAAGTGTTGATATTAAACAGTGTAGGTAAATTAAACAGGTTTGAAAAAATAGGCTAGAATTAAAGTAGATAGGTTTTGATATAAAGTAAGTTTTCAAAATTTGTTTAGAATCAAAAATAGACTTGGTATAGAATAATTAAATAATGTAGATAAATTTAATACTTTAGTACAAATAAAACAATGATAAAACATATAATAGTTATAAAATAAACAATACTAATTTCAAGAAATATTCCAATCCAGATCAATTTTCCAAACTGTTAAATTTTTATTTAACATAGATTCCAATATTGAAACCAAACTCAAATTTAACTCAGGATTCGATTTGAAACATTCTAGTTTGAACCAAGTGTTCGAATTAGTTCACAACCCAAATTTTTCTTTTGATTTCTCGGCTTTAGTTTTCTTTTGAAGTTTAAATTTTCCATTCATTTCATATTATTGGTTAAACCAATTTCAAATTTTAAATATTAAGTTCATCACATAAATCACTTCTTGACAAGTTAATTTTTATCCTTCGAATCTCAAACTCAAAGAACCCTCAAGTTAAAACCAGTTCACATTTTAATTTTAAACACCATTTAATTTTTCATTTATCTTCTACTATCAAAACACTAACTAAATTTCAATATATTAAATGCATCCATTGAATTAGTTAAGTTAATTTTTACCTTCAATTTAAATATTTAAACACATCAATTAAAGCTTCCAGTTCAATATCAAAATCATTTGATTCATATAGTCAAGCTAAAATAATTTTTCCTCAATTATTACAATGGTCAAAATATCCCCTAAAACAAAATTTATTCAAGATATTTCAATTTTCATACCTATAAAATTCCTTTAATTTTCATTTCCAATATTAAATTTCTTAGAGTTATTTAGATTATACTCAACTTAATATTTAAATCTTGCTTATTAAAGGTTGAATTATTCAAATAGGTGGAAAATCTATCTTTCAATTCAATAATCATGAATTCAATCATCTTTTCAAGACATCTCTTCAAGATGTACAATTTCACTGTCCTAATCATAGGATTATCACTCGACCAAACTCGAGAATCAATTCTGGATGTTTTTTCAATCATTCAAAATATACCTATAAATGTATATCAAACTATGCTTCACAAATCAAACTTCATTGGATAAACAAGTAGCACAACTACCAAAGTGGTCTCCCCCACTTTAAGGCTAGAAAATAAAACTCGATGACGAAGAATTGTCATCGAGATTATTTTCTAGCGACTAAAGTGGGTTCTCCATTGATATATTTTAGAAAATCACTTCAAACCTTTTTATTTGAAAATACTTGTACATACTATTAGTACTTTTTTTTTCCAAATCCTTAGAAATCAATTTCAAAATATTCCGGAATCAAATTCTCAAGTTTTTTTGGTAAACAATCTCCTTAGTTGTGACTAATTTCATTTTATTTGACAATTTATCTTTATTTGGAATGTATATTCTATTTTATTTCAATGGTTCAACATTCTTTAATCTATTCATCCGTTCATCATACATACTAGTTAACACTTTTAAATTTCAATAACCATCTAGCACAACCATTTCTCTTGAATTAGATATCTTCAAAAATACCATATTCACATTCAATTAATGAATAACTAATTTTATAATTCACTAAAGTTACACTCATATATCTCGACAAACCATGACAACTTGAAGACGGATTTCAAATGGAGTCAAAATCCAAATCGAAGAATACCTTATCGAAGAGAACTATCAAAGGAATAGATTCTAAAAGTGGGGATTTCGAAATGGATTTAAATTTCAGAATACCTTTTATTTCAAAATAATTTATATTTTCTGAATACTTAATATTTTTTAAATACGCTCTCTCTAGAGTAATTCCGGTGATAGTCCACTCATTCTAGGGTATTACTACCTATCTTTAATGAGTTTTTCAAACCTGATAAGCTAAGCTTTGTCAAACCTGGCTTTGATACACTTGTAATGACCTATCTTTTTGACTGCTCCAAGATGGTAATTAAACCAAATCGGAACGTTATAAATGATAGATAGTTATTTAGCTTACATGGTTTAAACAGAACAAACACACACAATCACAGATAAGATAAACATCAATATCTCACAATAGAATTTTTAATACAAAGATATCAGAGTTAACACAGCATTTATTTTACGGCGGACGAATTTGCAATACAAGTATATAGATTTTATATTAAAATAAAAACGGAAGAATGAACCAAAGCGAGCGCGTCTTCACAAGTTTCAAGCTTCGATAGCTGGAATCTCTAAAATCTACAACACTATTATCTGATCTGAGTGTTCCATTCAAAAACACAAAACACTCGAGTAAAGATTAATCATTGTTCAAGTAAATTAACTTCAACATACACTAAATATAATATTTATATTGACGTTAACAAAAATTAAGTGGATTAGCACAACATGGTTAAAATTTCACATGCCCTTAATGAACACATACTTGTACATGTATACACATTTATGTAAATAAATAAAATGTGCAGGTGCTTGTAGGTCTGATAACATGGCTAAAAAGTGCTAGAATTTCAGGTACAACAAATATATACATTGCATGGTTTCAGGTGAAACAAAGATTAAAATTCATTTTTTTCTAAGTCATGGCATGCATTTAAGTTTAGTACACAACCTAGCAAAACATTTGAGGTGCATGTTAATAAGAGCTAGCATGGCAGAGAAAATTTTGCACAACACAAAATCAAGCAAAGAAAGATGTAAGGCTTGGGTAACAATGGTGAAATGTCTAATAGACAGGTCTGCAACCACACTATATACTGTTGAAAATTTGTCTAGCTTTGATACCAATTTGTTAACTATATGAACTACTGGATAGTCTCTGAGAACTATAGCAAACACAAAAGGAGAAAACAAACACTGCAAGAAAATAAAAACTCTATTTTTTTTATTACTTTCTTTTTTGTTCACATTTTGCTTGATACAAATGAGGAGAGAGCTCTTCTATTTATAGCATACAAATGGATCATTCTAGATTTGCAATATTCTAGGAATATATCTAAATATATATGAAAAAAATATCTTTTCCTAAATAATAGCAACTTTAAAAGCTCTCTCAATAAAAATAGGATCATAAATTTGAATTATTACTAATCACGCTATAATAGAGATTTGACTCTTTCTATTCCTAAAAACTTGGCTAAAATGCTTGAGATTAATTCTCAACAAATCCCTCCTTTAAGCTCAAGCATCTACCATCCTTTATTCCAATCATCGTCTTGCAATTTTTGAATAACAATTTTGGCAATGGTTTGGTGAAGATATCCGCTACCTGATCACGACTCGTAACATGATTCAGCTGCACACCTTTTTCCTTGACATGCTCCCGGATGAAGTGAAAACGAACATCTATATGCTTGCTCCTTTCGTGGTGAACTGGATTCTTTGCTAATTCGATTGCAGACTCGTTTTCGACCCGTATCTCAGTGTGCTCTTGTTGTGGGAGCTTTAACTCAGACAACAATTTCCTTAGCCATATTGCATGGCACACACATAAAGAAGCCGCAATGTACTCTACCTCGCATGTTGACTGTAACACCCCACTCCCGCTATGATCACTCACTAAGGGAATGCCATAGCATCGGTGGAGTATTTTAGTGAATATAGAACAGAAAAATTACAACAAGACAGATATAAATAGTACTTGAAATTTTAAAACATCATCTCATAACAGCGGAAGTAAAACATGTCTGGTTACATCATAAAACCACAATAAAGGTCAAGTACAATATCCATCAAAATAAAGAAGTACATAATCCCACTCTCATACAATAGCCAAACAAAAGAAAAGATAACTGGATAACTGGAGCTTTACATCTATCCAAGCTCCTAAAGACTGGAACAGCAATCCGATCAAGCTCCACTACTGCTAGGATCCACCGTAGGACCTGAGGGTTGGGAAAAAGATAAAAACAACAGGGTCAGACATAAGTCTGAGCGAGTCCTATAACTTTAACAATACAATCGTTAAAGTAACCAGAGAAGACATAAACTGATATACGGTAACATATAGGGATGAATGGCTACCCTAAGCAGTCAACTAAACGAAGATAAAGGATAAAGACGCATCTACCCTCCCTAAGGTAAATTACTAAACTGCACCACACCAGTCGTTCCTAACTTAAAGGTTGATCCCACCCAAGGACTTATAAAATTTACTAATTAGTACCTGCGTACCCCTAGGTGACCAAGTAGGCGCCACGGGGCCCTACAATCCACTAGGTGTACACACTACTTCCCATTCGATCGGCTCCCTAACGTAGATACCCGTGCTGGCCCCACCGTGGGATGTATCATTCCCCAATGTGGCAACCTGATGAAACTAAAGGTGCACGGCTTATATCTACTCGATGCAACAACGGCTTACCTACCAGCCCGGGCCCACTCACGCATATGAAGCCCGTTGGACTTGCGTTGCCACCGCTAACCCGTTTGCCTCTTACAGTCAAGCCCAGTATGCGTGTCCCGTCCTCGACATGGGTCGAGCCCACAAAGATACGTATGGGTTACTGGTTGAAATGGGCCTCCACAAGCTACCCACCTAAGCTTGTCCCTTTTTCTAGTATATCCCACTTAACCCTTTAATCATGTTTTAATTACATGTTCTATTTTGGTTAAGTATTCTAATCGTATTTTCTATTGCCACCCAAGGCAACCACTAGATTTTCTCATGCCACCCGAGGCACCCACTTAACCCCTCATGTCCCTCTACATGCTAATGTGGTTAAGTGTTTCTTAATTAATTAATTAAGAACGTAACCTTTGTAAAGACCTCTCACATTAGACTGTCTTTTATGACCGCTGGTTAAGCCGGTTGGGTCCGGGCAGCCTTATGTCATAACAGAGTCTAACCTCGTGTCTTTACATTAATTACGTATTTAGTTTGTGCCTAAGACCTCTCACATTGGGCTAACATTTGTAGCAACTGGTTAAGCCGGTTGGGTCCGGGCAGTTTTACGCTACAACTGAGTCCAACCTCGTGTCTTAGTCAATTAATTACACCTAATTAATCACCCTCATAATTTTATATTAATTATCCCTAATTAATCAAGTTTTCTTAACATGGGTAGACCTAACTTAATAGGTAAATTCCCATGGGGTAGACCTAACTCAATAGGTAAATTCCCAACACATAGTATGGGTACACCTAACCAAATAGGCAAATTCCCATACTATGTTTATTTATTTTGTGTTATGCATAATTATATTAATTTCACACAATCTTATTAACTTATGCATTTAATTACCCCATCGTTCCCACGTAATTTCGTTCATGATATAACACATATAAAAGGTGTCAACTTGCATATGAATGAACATGTTTCAAAGGTGCCATCTTGCATATTAACAAACACATAACTTGCATATGAACTTGCATAACATGTCACATAACTTGCATATAATATGTCACATAACTTACATATTCATTTTGCATAACAAACTTGCATATTAGCTTATAGACTTGCATAATGTGTCATCATGAACTTGCATATTAATAAACATGTAACTTGCATATTTACATACATGTAACTCGCATATTAACAAACATGTAACTTGCATATAAAGAAACATGTAACTTGCATATTTACATACATGTAACTTGCATATTAACAAACATGTAACTTGCATATTAACAAACATGTAACTTGCATATTTACATACATGTAACTTGCATATTAACAAACATGTAACTTGCATATTAACAAACATGTAACTTGCATAGCATATTACCATGAACTTGCATAACATGCATATGATTACATAGCCCACAACTTGCATATTTAGCATCATGCAAACATAACATACATCATATTAAACTTGCATAAGCTTACATACTCAACATGCATAAACATAAGATTAATGCTAACATCATATCATATGATTCAAAGCTCATTAACCCACATACAAAACCATAAATCTCATCACATCTCATCTAATTAGTTTACCAAAAGATCATCAAAGTGATAGAAACTCACTACTAGCAACTTTGAACACCAAATGAAGAAGATTAAGATGCTAAGAAGGGATTAGAAGTTGATTAGAGAGTGATTAGTATGCAACCCTCTTCATAAAATTAGTGGAGGCCATGAGAGCTAGCATTTTGCCATAGTTTAGTCACTAGGTTTAATTATGAATGAATTAGGGTAGGTTAGGGTCTTATTTATAGATTAGGCAAGTGTTTTAGGCCATAGGATTAACCCTAGATTCAATCCAAGCCATCAAAGCATGTCTTGGGGAAGAAGTCAAGTGTAGGAACCATCTAGGGCCTTTAGATTAAAGATGGACCATGAGAACCATTCAAATGCAAAATCTGCACTTGAGCGAATCGGCCCACGGGTTGACAGCCAAACACCCTGGATTAACCCCTAGTCGACCCAGCGGGCTCGGGTCGACTTCAAAAATCGGCCGGTTCGGTTATTCCCCTCTCCCAATTCGCTGTTTTGAGCATTTTTGCATATTTATTTATTAAATTTTCAATTATATATATATATATATCAATATATATATATATATATCTACACAACCCATTTCACTTAATTAAGTATACTTTAATTTGGGAATTTTCGTGAAACTTCGCGAGGCCATATCTTGGTCATACGGACTCCGATTTTCGAAAACTCGGACTCTATTTCGCGTATTTTTCCGAGACGAACACAATGGCATAGCCCGTTTCCCTTGATTCCCATTTTAGAATTAAATTCTGCCTCGATTTATGTTATTACAGGTTATTGAAAATACGGGTTGTTACATTCTCCCCTCCTTAAAGGATTTCGTCCCCGAAATCTTCAAGTTAGGAAGAACGTATCCTACCATCCAATCATCCATCTACTCAAAGCATCATCCACGAGCAATCATTGTCCTTACAAGATTCTAAATGCTGGATGGATATATGCAAAAGTGTGTGTATATGTACTTACCTAATGCGAAAATCAGGCGGTTACTGATACAGTAAACCTCCTTAATGCAAACCATGATAGTGCCATGCATCCAATATGTATGCGAAACCCTATTGACACATACAAATTTCTACATGCGTGCACAACCATACACAAAAATGCATCATCCATATGATAACACAGCCATGATACATCCATCAATCTAACTACCACATCCATTTATGCAATATGCAACATGAAGTGACTGAGCCGATCTAGTGCCTAATGTGTGTGTATATGCATCCACGAGCAACCACTAGCAAACAATTGCATCCATATGCATCCATCAACCATAACATGTTTCAAACACATGTCTCAACCATAGGTTTTACCCTATCTAAAGGTCATAGGTATTAGCGAGAGGATATACTAAAGATAAGATAAGTACTAGACAAGCAATAAAGGAGAAGTTAAAAGACATACTCTCAAAAAGAAATGGATACAAAGAACGCATCTTTGCTTCCGTCTCCCAAGTAGCATTGCTTTCGTCATCTCCCCATTGCACTTTAACTAGCTGAACTTCTCTGTTCCTCAACTTCCTAGTTTCTGACCCAAGGATGCGAGTAGGAGCTCGTCGAATCGTCGCATCACGCTCTACCTCTACATCTCTAAGCAAGCTCGGCTCTACCACCTCCGCGGTCTCATGTAAGCACTTCCTCAAATGTGATACATGGAATACATCATGAACACCACTAAGTCTGTCGGGCAACTCCACCCTATATGCCATCCGTCCAATCCTTTCCTTAATAGGAAACGGCCCAACAAATCTCGGTGCTAACTTCCCTACGGACCCAAAGCGAACAACATTTCTCAATGGAGATACTTTGACAAAAACCATGTCCCCAACCTCAAACTCAAGATCCGTCCTTCTCCGATCCGCATAAGATTTCTGTCTATCTTGCGCTGCTTTCATCCTTTTTCGAATTAAATCAATCTTCTCTGAAGTCTCTCTAACCATATCCGGCCCAAGCAAGATCTTATCCGTAGATTCCCACCAACATGTAGGAGATCGACAAGGCCTTCCATAAAGAGCTTCGAAAGGAGCCATACCAATACTGGACTGAAAGCTGTTATTATATGCGAACTCCACCAAAGGAAGATGTTCTTCCCATGTACCTCCAAAATCCAAGATACAAAGCCTCAAAAGATCTTCTAAGATACGGTTCACCCTCTCGGTCTGACCGTCCGTCTGAGGATGATATGCGGTGCTCAAACACAACTGAGTCCCTACCGCCTCTTGCAAACTTCTCCAAAACTCACTAGTGAAAATAGGATCTCGATCACTCACAATGCTGGATGGTACGCCATGCAATCTAACAATCTCTCTAACATAGACTGAAGCAAGCCATGGAGCGGTCCTCTTACTCTTTACGGGTATAAAATGGGCACTCTTTGTAAGTCTGTCTACCACAACCCAAATTCCCGTATTGCCCTTCCTCGATCTCGGTAACCCGTCGATGAAATCCATCGAGACACTATCCCACTTCCACTGTGGAACTTCCAATGGGTGTAGCAACCCACCGGGTTTCCTTTGCTCCACTTTAACTTGTTGGCACACTAAGCATCTAGCCACATACTCGGCCACATCTTTCTTCATACCGGCCCAAAAGAAAACTCTCTTCATGTCTTGGTACATTTTGTCTCCACCGGGATGAATAGTCATTCTTGAACGATGTGCATCATCCAAAATAGCCTTCTTCAAACCCTCATCTTGCGGTACACAAAGTCTACCGTCTCTATGCAACCATCCCTTATCATCTATGGTGTATCTACCCAAATGGCTGGACGACTCCCCTCTTATAAGCTTCTCTACCAACACAACCAACTGTGGGTCGTCTCGCTGAGCCTCGCCAATCCGTCTCAAAAGAGTAGGTCTAACCTCCAAGGATGCCAACAAACCAGGTACAAAATCAACAGAAGGTCTGAAGTCAAACAAAGAAAGAAACTCCAAGCTTCGTCGTTCCACGAACAATGGACTCAAAGATAGCCTTTTTCTACTTAAGGCGTCTGCCACCACGTTACCCTTACCAGGGGTATACGCTATCTCGAAATCATAGGATGCTAAGAACTCCATCCACCTTTGTTGTCTTAAGTTTAAATCCTTCTGAGAGAATAAGTACTTCAATGATTTATGGTCGGTGAACAACTCGAATCTCTCACCAAGAAGATAATGGCGCCAAGACTTAAGTGCGAAAACAATCGCGGCCAACTCTAGATCATGGGTAGGGTAATTCTTCTCATGCACTCTCAATTGTCTCCCTCCATAGGCTATTACCCTTCCCTCCTGCATCAAGACTGCGCCTAATCCTGTTCCACAAGCATCGGTATAAACAACAAACGGCTTACTCCCATCCGGGAGCACTAAAACTGGAGCGGTGGTCAAAGCTCTCTTTAACCGTCGGAAAGCATCATCACAATCTACATCCCACGAGAAAACCAGATTCTTTTTCGTCAAGCGGGTTAATGGGGCTGATATCTTCGCGAAGTCTTTGATGAACTTCCTATAATATCCTGCCAACCCCAAGAAACTTCTTACCTCGGTAGCATTTCTAGGAACTTTCCAATCCTGGATAGATACTATCTTTGCGGGATCCACAGCTATCCCTTCCTTAGAGACCACATGCCCTAAGAATCGCACTTCTCTTCTCCAAAAATGGCATTTAGAGAATTTAGCTTTAAGACTATGCGCTCGAAGAGTCTCCAACACTTCCTTGAGATGTAAGGCATGCTCTTCTTCATTCTTGGAAAAGACCAAGATGTCATCCACAAAAACTACTACAAACTTATTCAGATACTCTCTGAACACTCTACTCATGAGATCAACAAAGTATGCGGGGGCGTTTGTCAACCCAAATGGCATCACTAGCCACTCATAAAAACCATCCGGAGTCCGGAAAGCAGTCTTCTCTATACTGTCCTCCGCCACTCTTAACTGATGAAACCCTGTAGCTAAGTCCATCTGCGAAAATACTGACGCGCCAACCAACTGATCAAAGAGATCATCTATCCTCGGTAATGGGTGTCTATTCTTCTTCGTGAGCTTATTAAGTTCTCTATAATCCACACAAAGTCTGAGGGACCCATCCGCCTTCGTGGCAAACACTACTGGAGCTCCCCACTCCGATATACTTCGCCTTATGAACCCCTTCTCAAGCAACTCCCCTACTTGCTTATGAAGTTCTCTTCTCTCACGAGGAGCCATGTGGCGTACTGGCAAAGACACTGGTTTGGCATTATCCACCAAATAAATTCGGAAATCTATCTCCCGCTTCGGAGGCAAACCCTTTACTTCTTCAAACACATCCGGATATTCCCGGACTACTCTGACAGAACACAAACTTTCGACCGAAGCATCGAGCGATTCAAGATAACTTAGCAAAACAGATTCCATGGGATTGCAAGAGATCTCGAGAGTGTTACCCAAGCGGGTCATGAGCCTGACAACTCTCCTTTCGCAATCAAGAACGGCACCATTACTGGATAACCAGTCCATGCCCAAGATCAACCCATAGCCCGTGAAGCCCAATACAAAAGCATCACATCTAAACTCAACGCTAAGTATAGAAATCTTCAAACCCAAACATATCATAGACAGATATATGGAGCCCCCAATTGGGTTTGAGACAACCAAGGGATCATCAACTAGACTGGTGTCTAAGTGCAGTGACTCAACTAACGATGATGAGATAAAAGAATGCGATGCGCCAGAGTCAAACAAAGTACGAACTGGATGATCAAACAGAAAAACCAGACTTTCAACGGAAATAGTTCTACCTCTCTGCTGAATCGGTGGAACTGAGAGAACCTGAACTTGCCCCCCTGACTGAGGTGGTGCTATAAGAGCTTGCACCTGGCCTCCGGAGGTAGACCCCGTCTTCTGCCCCTTCTTTGGGCAGTTTTTCACAAGATGCCCTGCTTCACCACAATGAAAGCAACCGGTCTTCTTCTTTTTGCGACAATCCTTACTAAGGTGTCCTGGTGTTCCACAATTGAAGCACTTCTTCTTCGTCTTCTTTTTGTCACCATTGCCTTTTCCGCCCTTGCCTTGTTGTTGCTGTTGCGGTTTCTTCTGATCCCCCTTTTTCTCTGGTGCCTTAGAATTCTTATCATCCTCATGCATAAGTGCCATGTAGACAAGCTTCTCAAAAGTGGCCCCCATAGGAATGTGAGTCATAGCTATTCCCTGCAATGGTTCGTTCAAGCCTCTAACGAACCTCAAAGCCTTCTTCTCCGGTGTATTCACCAACTCTATGCCAAACCTTGCTAATTGATTGAATTTGTTGACATATTCTTTCACCGTGAGATTCCCTTGCTTCAAATTCAAGAACTTCTCCATAAACAGATTCTCTTCCGCCCTTGAGAGAAACTTAGCCCCAAACCTTTGCTTAAAATCTGCCCAAGAGTCAACAGGGCGTTCTCCATTAGTGACCTCCCACCAGAATGAGACCTCTCCCTTCATTAACCAAGCCGCCAACTTGACTTTCTTTCCCTCTTCCACTTCAAAGATATCTAGCAACTCTTCCACTTCCTTAAGCCAATCTCTAGCCTCTACGAAAGTCTCTGAACCAAGAAAAGGTTTTCCTCCTATAGCCTTGAACTCCTTGCAAACCTTAGCAAAATTATCCACTCTAGGCTGAGGAGGAGGAGCGGTTGTCTCTGGTGTAGTAGCATTGGCCGGACCCGCAGCCGCGGCCCTAGCCTCTTGCAACCTCCTATACCATAGTGGTATAACTAAACCCTCCGGGATGTTAAGATCTTCAGCCATGCTGAAACGAAAGAGGAAAGATTCAAAAAGGAGATTCCGAAAGATAAAGATATGGCTATTGGGGATTATGCTTTTCTTTTTCAAAAACTTTTTCTCTTAGAAGACATGCTTTTAAAAATACTTTCTTCGAAAATACTCTTAGAAAGTAGTTTTTCTCAAAAATTTTATCTGTTCTGGTAACCTTAAGCTCTGATACCACGTGTTACACCCCACTCCCGCTATGATCACTCACTAAGGGAATGCCATAGCATCGGTGGAGTATTTTAGTGAATATAGAACAGAAAAATTACAACAAGACAGATATAAATAGTACTTGAAATTTTAAAACATCATCTCATAACAGCGGAAGTAAAACATGTCTGGTTACATCATAAAACCACAATAAAGGTCAAGTACAATATCCATCAAAATAAAGAAGTACATAATCCCACTCTCATACAATAGCCAAACAAAAGAAAAGATAACTGGATAACTGGAGCTTTACATCTATCCAAGCTCCTAAAGACTGGAACAGCAATCCGATCAAGCTCCACTACTGCTAGGATCCACCGTAGGACCTGAGGGTTGGGAAAAAGATAAAAACAACAGGGTCAGACATAAGTCTGAGCGAGTCCTATAACTTTAACAATACAATCGTTAAAGTAACCAGAGAAGACATAAACTGATATACGGTAACATATAGGGATGAATGGCTACCCTAAGCAGTCAACTAAACGAAGATAAAGGATAAAGACGCATCTACCCTCCCTAAGGTAAATTACTAAACTGCACCACACCAGTCGTTCCTAACTTAAAGGTTGATCCCACCCAAGGACTTATAAAATTTACTAATTAGTACCTGCGTACCCCTAGGTGACCAAGTAGGCGCCACGGGGCCCTACAATCCACTAGGTGTACACACTACTTCCCATTCGATCGGCTCCCTAACGTAGATACCCGTGCTGGCCCCACCGTGGGATGTATCATTCCCCAATGTGGCAACCTGATGAAACTAAAGGTGCACGGCTTATATCTACTCGATGCAACAACGGCTTACCTACCAGCCCGGGCCCACTCACGCATATGAAGCCCGTTGGACTTGCGTTGCCACCGCTAACCCGTTTGCCTCTTACAGTCAAGCCCAGTATGCGTGTCCCGTCCTCGACATGGGTCGAGCCCACAAAGATACGTATGGGTTACTGGTTGAAATGGGCCTCCACAAGCTACCCACCTAAGCTTGTCCCTTTTTCTAGTATATCCCACTTAACCCTTTAATCATGTTTTAATTACATGTTCTATTTTGGTTAAGTATTCTAATCGTATTTTCTATTGCCACCCAAGGCAACCACTAGATTTTCTCATGCCACCCGAGGCACCCACTTAACCCCTCATGTCCCTCTACATGCTAATGTGGTTAAGTGTTTCTTAATTAATTAATTAAGAACGTAACCTTTGTAAAGACCTCTCACATTAGACTGTCTTTTATGACCGCTGGTTAAGCCGGTTGGGTCCGGGCAGCCTTATGTCATAACAGAGTCTAACCTCGTGTCTTTACATTAATTACGTATTTAGTTTGTGCCTAAGACCTCTCACATTGGGCTAACATTTGTAGCAACTGGTTAAGCCGGTTGGGTCCGGGCAGTTTTACGCTACAACTGAGTCCAACCTCGTGTCTTAGTCAATTAATTACACCTAATTAATCACCCTCATAATTTTATATTAATTATCCCTAATTAATCAAGTTTTCTTAACATGGGTAGACCTAACTTAATAGGTAAATTCCCATGGGGTAGACCTAACTCAATAGGTAAATTCCCAACACATAGTATGGGTACACCTAACCAAATAGGCAAATTCCCATACTATGTTTATTTATTTTGTGTTATGCATAATTATATTAATTTCACACAATCTTATTAACTTATGCATTTAATTACCCCATCGTTCCCACGTAATTTCGTTCATGATATAACACATATAAAAGGTGTCAACTTGCATATGAATGAACATGTTTCAAAGGTGCCATCTTGCATATTAACAAACACATAACTTGCATATGAACTTGCATAACATGTCACATAACTTGCATATAATATGTCACATAACTTACATATTCATTTTGCATAACAAACTTGCATATTAGCTTATAGACTTGCATAATGTGTCATCATGAACTTGCATATTAATAAACATGTAACTTGCATATTTACATACATGTAACTCGCATATTAACAAACATGTAACTTGCATATAAAGAAACATGTAACTTGCATATTTACATACATGTAACTTGCATATTAACAAACATGTAACTTGCATATTAACAAACATGTAACTTGCATATTTACATACATGTAACTTGCATATTAACAAACATGTAACTTGCATATTAACAAACATGTAACTTGCATAGCATATTACCATGAACTTGCATAACATGCATATGATTACATAGCCCACAACTTGCATATTTAGCATCATGCAAACATAACATACATCATATTAAACTTGCATAAGCTTACATACTCAACATGCATAAACATAAGATTAATGCTAACATCATATCATATGATTCAAAGCTCATTAACCCACATACAAAACCATAAATCTCATCACATCTCATCTAATTAGTTTACCAAAAGATCATCAAAGTGATAGAAACTCACTACTAGCAACTTTGAACACCAAATGAAGAAGATTAAGATGCTAAGAAGGGATTAGAAGTTGATTAGAGAGTGATTAGTATGCAACCCTCTTCATAAAATTAGTGGAGGCCATGAGAGCTAGCATTTTGCCATAGTTTAGTCACTAGGTTTAATTATGAATGAATTAGGGTAGGTTAGGGTCTTATTTATAGATTAGGCAAGTGTTTTAGGCCATAGGATTAACCCTAGATTCAATCCAAGCCATCAAAGCATGTCTTGGGGAAGAAGTCAAGTGTAGGAACCATCTAGGGCCTTTAGATTAAAGATGGACCATGAGAACCATTCAAATGCAAAATCTGCACTTGAGCGAATCGGCCCACGGGTTGACAGCCAAACACCCTGGATTAACCCCTAGTCGACCCAGCGGGCTCGGGTCGACTTCAAAAATCGGCCGGTTCGGTTATTCCCCTCTCCCAATTCGCTGTTTTGAGCATTTTTGCATATTTATTTATTAAATTTTCAATTATATATATATATATATATATCAATATATATATATATATATCTACACAACCCATTTCACTTAATTAAGTATACTTTAATTTGGGAATTTTCGTGAAACTTCGCGAGGCCATATCTTGGTCATACGGACTCCGATTTTCGAAAACTCGGACTCTATTTCGCGTATTTTTCCGAGACGAACACAATGGCATAGCCCGTTTCCCTTGATTCCCATTTTAGAATTAAATTCTGCCTCGATTTATGTTATTACAGGTTATTGAAAATACGGGTTGTTACATTGACAATACCACTATCGATTGCTTCTTTGAGAGCCATGTAAAAGCTGTGTCACCCATGTAAAACACATATCCAGATGTGCTTTTTCGATCGTCAACATCTCCACACCAATCATTATCTGAATAACCGACTAGTTTATACTCATTAGTTTTCGAGTAGAATAATCCGAATGACTTTGTTCCTTGAATGCACCGAAGAACCCTCTTGATAGCTTTCCAATGCAAGTAACACAGATCTTCCATAAGTCGACTTACAATGCCAACATTGTATGCTATGTCCGGTCTTGTACATACGAGATATCGCAGACTTCTGATTCTTTTATATCTCATATGTTTTGGTAGAAGTATAGTAATCGTCCAAACTTTCTTTCTCATCAGCTCTTCTTTTCTCGCTTTCTTATCTTCGGGTTGCTCTACCACCACGGCTTCTGTAGTTGTCATTAGTGAAGAAACACTTGCAACATCCACTAATGCAGTTCTGATCACTTTCAATGAATTGATAATACCAGCCTTTACCGTATCAACATATTCACCTTTAGCAGCGTTAGCTTGATCCTGCTCCAAAAGCTTGCCAACAAGAACCGCACCTTCTACTTGATCAGCATTCGCAACAATAATATATGCTGGCATCTTCAAAGCATTTTGAATGATTTGAATATCAATTTTCTGGTCAAAATTAGCCGTCTGTAAGTTCGCTAGTTCTTTGAATGCATACAGCAAAGCAACAGCACCTCCAGGTACAATTCTCTCTTCCACAGCAGCTTTAGTTGCATTCAAGGCATCGGTAACTCTATCCTTCTTCGCGCTAACTTTAGCTTCGCTCGCTCCTCCAATTTTTAGAACTGCAACGCCACCAAATAACTTTGCCAACCGCTCTTGCAGCTTTTGTTTGTCATAGTCCAATGAATTAAAATCAATAGCAGACCTTAGCTGCTCACGTCTTTCTTCAACTTTAGCTGTATTTTCTTTTCCTACTTCATTTGATTCAACCGCCCTATAAACATTCATGGCATTATTTGCATAAAGCCCAACTTCAGTATCCTTCAAATCTACTTCTTTCTTAACAACATCATCATTAATGTTACTTCTATCCTCGCCTTCTACGTCCACAGCCTGAATCTCTTCTACATCATCAGGTTCGTCCTCATTAAAATTGCTATCAAATACATTATATTCTTCCTTGTTCACTCCTAGTACCTCCTTAGCTTGGTCTGTATCTCTTTCTCTTACTTCTGAGGCATCCGTCTGAACCGCGGCTCTTTCTGCACGCAATCGTGCTTCAGCATTTGCTTTATCAATAGTTGTCCGTTCTTGTTTTGCAATTGCTTCAGCGACTGCTCTTTGTCTTGCCTCTTCTACGTTCATTATATCATCAATTTTTGTATCATCGTCATTTGCAATCTCATCATTATACATTTTCCCAATGACTTCCTCAGCGAATTCTTGATTGTCAACAGCTTCCTCCTGCTCGATTCTTTTCAGAGCCATACAATCAGCATCGTCTTCTTTATTTGTCATTAGAGCCTCCTTGTTTGCGTACACCTCTTTCAGTAATTTCCACGAATCTCTTGCAGAATTTTCTCCAATAATATGGTTGAACGCTTCTTCGTCAACGTTCTCACACATAGCAACACGGGCTTGATGGTCTTTCCATCTCGACCTTGTAAATGTCTCTCTCTCTTTCTCCGTCATATTTTTAACATCTTTTGGCCACTCGTATCCGCACTCAACAATCTCCCATAATCCTTTGGAGATCAATTCTTCTTTCTTTTTATTACTCCACTCTTCGAAGTTTTCTTTTGTGAGAACAAACGTTGAAAGAAATAAAAATGTCATAGTTTCAACCTGGCGCTCTGATACCAATTTGTTGAAAATTTGTCTAGCTTTGATACCAATTTGTTAACTATATGAACTACTGGATAGTCTCTGAGAACTATAGCAAACACAAAAGGAGAAAACAAACACTGCAAGAAAATAAAAACTCTATTTTTTTTATTACTTTCTTTTTTGTTCACATTTTGCTTGATACAAATGAGGAGAGAACTCTTCTATTTATAGCATACAAATGGATCATTCTAGATTTGCAATATTCTAGGAATATATCTAAATATATATGAAAAAAATATCTTTTCCTAAATAATAGCAACTTTAAAAGCTCTCTCAATAAAAATAGGATCATAAATTTGAATTATTACTAATCACGCTATAATAGAGATTTGACTCTTTCTATTCCTAAAAACTTGGCTAAAATGCTTGAGATTAATTCTCAACATATACAAGACCAGTATGTCAAGGACAAACACATCTACAAGATCAACATAGTTTCCATAGCGAAGAATGGCAACAAAACAACCTCATCGATGCACAGGATAAATTTTTCAGTGTTTAAGTTAGAACTGCAGATACTCAAAAAATAACTTAATCGTATATACATAAAAATTTATTTTCCTGAGATCTATTTGCCTGACATGTGAACTAGACCCTATCCATTTACATGTCAAAATAAACAACTAACAAAAAAGGAACCTTCAATCAAGCATGTGTATTGCACATTATCTTTATAATCAACATACTATGCACCAAAAAAATTTCAACCAAAAGTCATTAAACATGTTAAAGCCAAGGGGAAACAACACGTTTGATGGTGAACAAATTAACCGTGGTACAGACAAATGCTCAAGCCACGCATGAAATGGTCAACTCAACTTCACAGGGTATATTAACATAGTAATGAATCTGAATACCAACGTACCGAAGCACAAAATCCAATAACATATTGTGTACCCAGCATGTAATCAAGGTAGACTAGTGCAAGCAATCATCGGCAACATGCATATTTCAGGGTGGACAACAGAACAATAGTGAGAAGACTAGTAATCCATACAATGGGTCACTATTATATTTAGTTTATATCGAGGTCGAAATTCTTTAAACTAAATTAATCGCGAGGAAATATACTCACCTTAAAACTGATGCAGCAGAAAGCGGGAGAATCGTTCGGAGGTACTGGGTAGTGCTTGTGAGCTACCAAATTCGTTTCACCAGCTAGTCACAACTCCTTACGTCAACGTGCAAACATGTTTCAGCAAATTGCCACGCATTTTACCCTTTTCCCCCACTGCAAACACCCATCATTCCATACATGCATGTAATTTTCAAACATTTTCAGTTTCGCTTTCTATTTCTTTGCCAATGCACTCGGCTAATAGTCTGGTACATAAATTATAAAAGCAAGGCACCACTCTCACTTTCATCTCCTTTTTCAAACCTCACACTACATGAACTCATACGCAAGACTCGGGATTTGCACCAAAACAAAGTGTTCATCCAAGGGGTGTTTTGAGGAGATAGTCGACTGCTCAGTGGGTGGTGCGCCACTGCAGGTCGTCATTGGAATGCGACGATGGGTTGGCTTTGGCGAAGGAGATATCGCTCAGGTGGGTGCGCCATGTTTTGGTCAGCGAATGGAGGCGGGAGGAACGAGACGAGGATGGGCTTCGATTTGAGGACGAGGGAGCTATGCGATAGAGGTGGCGACCGATTGTCAGGCTCGGCAGCCATGATTTTAGGAAGAAGGTTTTTTTAGTGGAGGCCATTATTTGGTTTCGAGAAGAATTGATTTCGGCTGAAGAAAATAAAACAGAAGAACGATGGAAAAAGAAAAAGAAAATGAGGGGAAGAAAAGGGGTGTCACGCGTTTTAAGTTAACAGACCTATCTAACACATGTTAAGGTGTTGTTTTAAATTTTCACCAAGTGTATAGTTTTACTCTTTTTTTAATAAGTTTCAAACCAAATAACTTCTCTTTTTATTGATTCAAATAAAAGTGATGAAACCATTTTGTGTTGTTTTAATTTCATAAATCATATTTCAAATTTGAATTTTGACATCACCATTGAATTAATTTGATTAGCGTAAACATACTAATAGCGTTTAATTTTTTATCAACCGTTTAAATTTGTATTTCACAATCTATTCCAACTACCCCTCAAATAAATTTCCATTAGTTAGAATATTTTCAATGTTTATATTTAATCGAACCATTTAGATTCAAGTATTGAAATTAAACTTAACTTGCAAAATTCAGCACAAAACCAAGTTAAGTAGACTAGATTCAAGATTCTAAGCAAAAAAAATTCAAACATGAACATTAATATTTAACGCAAAATCTTCAATTAAATTAACTTTCAGATTTTAAATACCGAATATTCTAGTTCGTTACAAGACGTTAGCGGCTAATTACAGTTAAGAAGAGATTAAAGGTTTTAATTATTTTAATATACTTAATGATATTGTAATATATATGAACTTGAGAAAAATCATAACTTTTGCGTACATGATCAGAATCTGATGAAACTGGATCCTTTGGAATTGTGGAGTCGAGAGCTTTAAACAAAATTGATTTGCATGTAT
This sequence comes from Allium sativum, assembly GCA_030737875.1. NCBI lineage: Eukaryota > Viridiplantae > Streptophyta > Magnoliopsida > Asparagales > Amaryllidaceae > Allium > Allium sativum. The sequence continues at coordinate 501,191,425 of CM060926.1, read as the reverse complement.
TTAGAGCGAGTTGGAATTTTGAGTTAAATTTAACCCGCGTTTAATTTAATCCAAATAGTAATTGTTATTATAACAATTAAAACTCAATGTGAGAAACTTATTAAATTTTTATTTGAAAAGTTATTATAATCTTATTTAATTAATATTGATTGTCTGTCATCGCTATGGTTGCTTCATGGATGATGATGTTTATTTATAGTTTTATATACACTGTTTATGTACATCTAAGGGTTAAAAATATAACGCTTATCTTATGATAGTTGTTTGACGGATGTTGTACTGTTATTTGTGTTATTATAAATGTTTACAAACATTGACACTAAAAGTATGAATTAGGTGGCAGTTGATTGAGTTTTATTTCAAATTGGAAATTAATTGAATATTTTAATAGTAAAATATTAGGAAAAAAATAAAAGTTCGAGTTTGATGTCCGATTTTGTATGTATGCAAAGTTTAAGTCATTATGATGAATATTCGTAAAAGGAAGAAATTAATTTGAAATAATTTTTATGTAGTTAAGGCCTTTCAATTTTTTATTTTTTAATGAATAGTAACTAGAAAAATGAAGTTGAGTTAGGGTATCTAAGAAAGATTTAAAAAAATCTTTAAAAAACTATCTTATTTATTTTTATAATGAATGTCAAAAAAGTTTGAATTTCAAAATATTAATATAAGATATTCAATTTTGACATATAATTGAATTTGAGATTGAATTTTTTTTTAAACAAGTTTATAAAGGATTTGTAAATTATATTTGAACTGGATTGATAAATTTTATTTTAAATAATAATATGGTCTGAATAGGACATGTCGCACAGCGACCGTTCAAGAATTTTGACCATTGACTTCAAACTGACATACCGGAAGATTCGTCTGACAAATTTTCCCAAAATTAAAACCATTAGGTCTGAAATGAAAAGAGATTTCAAATAAGTATAAGAGCTTCAAAATCCAATGGTTAGATCTATAGATAATAAATTTTGAGTAGAAACAACGCAAGGACCATTAGTGACCCGAAAATGGTTTTTAATAAAAGGAGCTATTTTTAGATTATTAAAAATAGGGAAAAATTAGGGTAAATCATAATAAATGATTTCAAAGTGATCTAGAAAAGAAATAGGAAGTTTCGAACTATATTTTGGGATATTTGCATTTTCAATCTAATTGGCTGAAAATAGTAAAATGATGTTTTGTAAATTTAAGTGAAATAAACATAAATTAGTTGGTTTACCAAATATAACCATGATTAGAAAGAATTGTTTAGATGAATCTTTTGATTTAGGAAAGATTTCCAATTTGAATAAATATTGGATTTGGATTAAAATGATCTTCGGATATTTGGCATTGATTACCATTGTGTAGACATTTACTATTTCGAGGAATTTGGAAGATGTTTGCATCGTTATTCCACTTATAGTATTATTTGATTACGAGAATTGGAATTGAATATAAGTTTGTATAAATTTTGTTTAAATCTTATATTTGATAGTAATTGAGTTTGGGTTTGTCGTGAATGGTGTCTTCAATAACATCATTCTTTAACCTAGTTAAATGTGAAGATATGATTTGGAATTGACAAATCTTTTAATTAAGATTTAATGAAGTTTTCCAAAATTAAGTTTCCAATCAATGAATTAAATTGGAATTGAATGGGAATCGGTTTATTGATAATCAATATGAGTCCCTATAAATGAAGAACTTTACTATTTAAGAAATTTAAATGGCTTTGCCGTTATTCTGCTTATATTATTAGTTCGATACGGGAATTTATATCGATGGTGAGCTGATATGATTTGCGTGAAAATTCCATTTTTAATGGAAGTATAATTTTTGGGTTTATCATGAACAATGTTTTAAATAACATTTGTTCTTTAACCCGGTTAAAGGAAAGATGATTTCTGGAGTTAGAGTATAAATAAATCTTTCAACAAAGATTTTAAATGAATGAAATAGAGATTAAGACTAAGTAAGAGATTTAATGAATCTTTAATTAGTTTTGAAATGAGAGAAGGTAATTAAATATACCAAAATACGAGGGTATTATATATAGAGTACCACCAGTTTTGCTCCATGGGATGATTTGGATGGGAACGGGAAAAATGATTTCCAAGGAAAAATTTAAACAAGAAGTTTAAAGTATGTAAATCTTTGATAAGATTTAAGGTAGTAACTCCCAATATGAAGAATAATTGGGGAAAAATGAATATTCCCAAAATGGAATAAGACTCAAGACATCTTGTATATCTTAATTGATTTGAAAGATGCGACAGTTATTGGGAAAGACCGGGTTTCAACCCATTCCGAATAATTATACGACGAGTATTGAGAATACTGAGGACGGTGGTTGAAGATCGGGGAACTTCACATCGTTTGTATTATTGCTGATGTCTTGATTGGGCAGTACACCTAAGACGAGGTTATAAGTGGTTGTCATCCAAACGTACTTGGAGATTGATCGGATGTGCAAAGGCCTCTCTCCTTAATTGGACGAGGAATAAGGTGCCTTCGATTTCATTCAAACGCAGAATGGACTTTTAAATGGATGTATGTCTGACATTGTATTTTAAAGCACAACCAATCGGTGTTTGTTGATGTTATGTTAGTTGGTGGTGGATGATTTATTCCTTAGCTTAACACCCTCCTCTGAGATTTTAGTATTTAGGGGGTTACATATTAATAGACACCGATTATATGTTGTGAATTAACAATGTGGCATGCTAAGTGCTGCTGGTAGATAGATCAAAGTTGTTGTTAGAAAGCAAACTTTGTGAGACGTTGACTCTAGGGCCTCACACCCCAGATGAGCCGAAAACGAGACGATGGACGGTTGAGATATGGACTAATGTTCCCTTATATCTGAGAAGTGATGCCATGGTATGGAGCCTAGGAAAGTTTACTTATGTGGATGATGGAACGAGGCGCCTCGGAAGATGGTCAAATACAGCCAGGACGACGGTCAAATACGACCAGGGGAATGTTATGTGCAGGAAAGATTGTAATCAACCGTGTATAGGTCTAGCCGGCTCTGTCGCTTCAAAGGACCATGCGTTGAGTCCTGGGACATTTGCTAGGATGTTCCGAACGATTAAGGAAGTTGCTTTTCCTTGGCTCATTGACAGAATCCAATTTCCAATAAGTGCTCTTGTGTTTTCCAGTTGTAAACTATATAGCCAACATAATGGGAACGGGCATTTTACGAGCTAAGATTTATAGATTGATTTCGACACTATGCACTAGTAATAATATCAAAAATGTATTGTTTTAAAGCGTATCAAGCGTATTTGGCTATTATAAGCTAAAACTCTTTCCTCTGGTTTGTGATGCATTGTGTGGTGGGACTTGAGTCTTATAATAGCTTCATTTTTCAAAAAGCATTGTGAGTTGTTTATGATTGGTATTCATAAGGAGAAAACCTGTTTCGTATTATATGGCATGGTCTTGTGATTTACTGTATTTTTAAAATATAGTTTAATAACTATTTAGTTCTCAAACCATTCCTATGACCGATCCAGAGTTTATTGTTTCCCACCTAAACTCTAGGTGCGTATAATTTCCACACGGGCAACTAGAAGTTCTGGTTTGCAGATATTTTGTAGAGAAGGTGCTGGATTGAACTTAAAACCGTGTCAATATCATTTTATTTCTTCCGTTAATAGTTTAAGTTTTCCGCTGTATACGTTATATTCTAATATTGTTATTTCTGTTGTGCGTTGTATTTATTAATGTACTCTGATGTGAGTTGCACAATAATGTGAAAGCTATTGTAATGATAATGAAAAGGTTGTTTCGTTCATTGTTCTTATCAATCAGAATACCAAGCGATACGTCTTGTTGATCGCATTAAGTCGGTTTGACGATCGATTTGAATTGGGTGGCAGGGCGGGTCGTCACACGTGGTACCAGAGCTTTAGTTTATTCAAAACTTTGGGGTACAACTAGTTTAAACCATATGAAATGACTTATCAGAGATAGGATTAGTAACATTCTATAATAGTGTTAGAGATAGGGTTAGTAATGCCCTAGAATGAGTGAAGAGTATTATATGTAGAAATGAATTCAGTTTTGAAAGATTATATCATATAGTAAAAGTTTGAATGTTTATTTGAAGTTAAGAATTGGACTATCGAGTATAAGAAGATTTTTCATATACGCCTTGCAAACGTATGTACGAAGTCTCAAATATACTAAATGGATATAGAATCACATTCTAGTCGCTTGAGGACGATTTTGTTAATGGTTCGAAACATCGTCAATGTTTATTTTCCAGTTTCGAAAGTGGGATGACTATATAATTCCAATTGAAACGTCGAGATATACATAGACCAATTAAAACGATTTGAGATTTAAATTTAACTAATACAAGTTAGATAGATTGAAAAGAAAAAAGTGAATAAAACGAATGGGAATTTAACTTAAGTGAAGCTAAATAGAATTGGAATGATAAAACCAGTATAAGAATGGAAAATTAATTAATTTAAGTCAAACGTTAATGATAAACTGAATTAGAAATTAGCTGGAATTGTGTATGTGTATGTGTGTGCGTATATATATTGGATAGGTTATTGTATGGAAGCTAAGAAGAGGAATAAAATTGAATGGCCGACACAAAGGTACATATTTACTGTGTTGATTGGGTTAGATGATTTTATGAGTCGTTTGGCTTTGGATTTTCTTTTGGATTGATGAGGGACTAGAGAGGCGAGTTATAGTTTTACCGATATGGCTGTACAAAGGAGGTTATAGCAATTTTTTTTGAAAATGAAAGGCGTTAGCCAAATTTCAAGGAATTAGAAAAGTTCTTAGAAACTGAAATGTTGATGTATTTGATTTGGTTAGAACGAAGGTTGAGTTGGTTAAATAAACGACCTTCGGGTCCGTCTTCGATTTCGTGGAAGAAATCCTTTTATGTGGGGGAGAATGTAATGACCAGATTTTAGTAAGAAATATTTTTTTGTTAAGATCGACCGGTTTTTATAGTGATCTGTAATACTCTTTTATTTATTGAAAAATAAAATACAGATGAGTATAGGTGATACATAGCATACATATCAGCTATGGGATCTTCCACAAAAGGAAGAAATATAATTACATAGTTAAATAGCACAGGCACATACATTTACCTACATTACATGGAAAAAACATTCCGCATTACATTTAAATATGACATGGTCACCACGCTAAGGTCATAAACTCCCCTATACCAGACTTTGTCATCATTGATTCCCTTTACGAGCTCAATCTTCTTTCTCCTGGTGATCGGTGCATTACCCAACTTATGACCAGTCGAAGTAGAAGTGGGCGAGTTGATGATAAAATTTGATGGTGCTTTATATCCCGAAGGCGGTGGAATGTGATCATACGGTCCTGCGTTCTTCTGCACTAGAGCTCTGACTTCTGGTGATGTTATATTAACATCCTTTGATGACTCTGGTTTCCGATTCTTACCAAATTGCTAACAATAGGATTAGCTTTGCTTCCAAAATTCAGAAACCCAGGTTTAAGGGCACTAGGTGACGTAGTTTTGTTTATCATCCCCTCTTTCTTTCTTTCTGTTGCATAGATTTCCATTGAACTATAATTTTCGATCATGATGTCCATCAACTTGGTTTTTTCATTGCACATAAAGCTGTCGAGCTTCCCACTCCCAGTCTCAACTCTAAGGCTTTCGATGGTTTCACGTACCCCTTTTTCATAACTGGATGAAACGATTTAGGTTGGTTTTTTATGTGCCTTATCTACCTTAGGAGAATCTTCAATACAATTAAAGTTACCTTGCAAAAAGGTGTCAAGAGGTGCTTCAGCACTTTTTGGTACTTCAGAACAATTACCACTGACATGCTCGACCCTTGCCTCATCACCAGCAAAAAATCTGGTCCTTCTATTTCTAATATGTCCATTACTTCACTAGCCGAAGCAACACTGCCTTTCTCATCTAACTCAACATGGTTAACCAGACATTTATTATTACATGTAAACTTTCCATCAAGATTAAGACAACTTGTGTTGCCTGCATAAGCTTCATGTAAACATTCAAACGATCCTTCATTTCAGAGAAAGCTTTTGACAACAAGTCGCTTACTTGTTGCATCTCACCCTCTTTATATTTTGTTTCTATCTCCAAGTCTATTTCATCCTCATTCTAAGCATTGAGCGCTGAGAAGCTGTGCTTATCATTGGTGACTTCACTACTCTGTCCTCCTTGTTTCTCCAAAACTAGTTTAAGTGGAGAGGCAAAAACCATTTTATTCTTAAGATTCAGTTTCCTCCATTCAGTAGTTCTTCACACTTTTGGTTCAACTCCACGAAAAGCACTTCCATTATTCTTCTTTGTAGCAAATGAAGTGTTAGCTGAAGCATTTTGTTTCTGTTTACTAATTGTTTCCTCAGCAACACCATTGCTTTGCTTATCACAGTTTTCTGTGGTATGTCTGAACAATACACAACTAACACAAATTTCAGGTCTCCATTGGCAAGTAACATACACGTATTGCTCACAACCATCAGGCAACATCATAGGAAAAACCGTAGGCAGATCATCGTATGGTGTAACCTCGACCATACATCTCGCAAATTCCAATCGATCAAGTTTCTCAGTTGATAGATACATACAAAGGAATTTTCCGACTCTCATTGCCAACCAACTAATCCCCCTTTTAAACCATCCATAAAGTGGTAGATTGGTCAATTTAATCCAAATTGGAACGAATCTGATACTTTTGTTTAAATCTCCTAGTTCGGCTTCCCATCGTATTATAACAAATAACTTGTTTTGAATAATAACTGGATCAACACGTAGAATTCTGTCCTTATCTTCAATATTAACAATAAAGAAAAAGAATACTTTACTGGTGGATCTGACATTTATACCACCAGAAGGGTGCCATATTTTTTGCAAGTGGTTGATAACGGTAGCGTACGAAAGAGGCTTGTCGAGGAAGTGACCCACCAAATATCCGTTCCATTGTTCTTTTGCAGCTTCATAGATCTCAGCTGAAGGTAGAAGAGCTTTACCAAAGAAGTCGAGCTTCATTAGTGGTAGAGAGTAAGATCCAACGTTGCGTTGTTTCAATTCGAAAAGGGAGGACCATTTTTGTGGACCAAAAGAAGTCCATGTAGAGGTAGCAGGGTTAGGCAAGTTGCATGGCGGAGGTGAAAAAGGGACTGGAGGTGGATCTGGAAGAGGAGGAGTAGGAGGTAGAGGTCTAGTTTGAAGTAGCGGGGCTAAGTGGCTCTTGATTTGTGCGGGGGATAGGCGGGATGAGTGGTCTCGCAGTGAAGAAATTGGGAAAGTCGGTCGCCATTTTTAGAACTTGAGGTTGTTCAGTAAGAAATATTTAATGGACATTAAATATATAAATGATTCATTTTAAGAAATAATGACTTAAAATTTATATAACTCGAATTAAAACGAGTTTGAATGTATAATTTATAATATAATTAAAAACGAGCTCGTAACGTCGCGGTAGTTCATAATATTACATTTTGAACTTTAAATGATCGGACATAATTCAATATAAGCAAGATTTTGTTCAAACAAGAAATGTTAGAATCTATTTAACTATGTCTTTCTAAGGAATGTGAAAAATCAAGATTTAGTCGTATAAATTGTAAGTTATGTTCAAATCAAATTTCCAAAAAGTCACTATGGTAACGATTTATTAAATAAAATAAAATGATTTTATTTTATATTGAATATCGATTTCACTTAAAAATGGAAGCATTGGGTTATAAATCCAATATAGTTTATTCTAAAGCTATACGAAGTTTTATTTGGATAGATACAATAAAAATAATTAGTTTATTATTAAATTGAATAGTTTTGGAATTAAATAATATTATAGTAATATTACATAGGCCTTAAAAATAGTCATTTTGCAAACGACCTCCATTTTTAATGAAACCAATTTCATAGTAAATTATAGTACGATTCCAAATCTTATACCAACCATAGCTACTATGTGGCCATGCGAGATATAAACGTTCGATATAGATAATCGATCAATAATTTAAGCTCGAACGAGCGCTATCTGTGCAAATGCTCTGAATTCGATGAAACAAGTTACATTAGGACCGTAATGACAACCATAGGTGTATATCAACTTTTACCTTGAATGAAGTTTGTGTGTGCCCGTGCGAATTTTTAAACGACGATCGAAATAGCGATAACTAAGAAAATAATAAAATAAAAATACGAAGCTTACCCTAGAAGCTAACCTATCTATTAACCGGCCTTTTAGTCCGGTTCCTGAAAGTACACCTGGCATGCTTGGCTCAACACACCGTGTGGCACCCTAGCCCGAACTATGGCCAAAACACTGAGGATACGAGCCCAGAAGAAGTCACGGGAGAAAAGTCCTCACAACTGCTCAAAACACTTCATTAACCACATTTTTGTATCCCTCCATTTGGAGAGTTCAAACCCCTTTATTCAAAAACTTCGTGCCCCTCTATACCACCAAATCTAGGATTCCCGCCTCTACAGAAACTTGACTCCCTCGCTTCCACAAAACTTCGAGTCCCCATACTCCAGAAAACTCGTTTCCCTTGGCCTTCATATTTTTTGTATCCCCTGGGACTTTGAGTGTCACCCCACACTTCGGATCCCCCTCGCATGTCTCTATCATGTATTCTGGGGATATTGTTTCGTATCCCTTAGGGTGTACGAAACTTCGTATCCCTAGAGGGTACGAAACTTCGTATCACTAGGGGATACGAAGAGAACGTATCTCAAGGGATACGGATTCTGTATCCTTTGGGATACAAAATTCGTATCCCCTAACGGGATCCGAAGTCATTCTATGCGCAAAGGGGGATACGAAATTTCGGACATGGGTTTTCAGGGATACGAAAATTTGATGTGTGGTCCCCAAGTCCTACCTACTCCCACCTAACCCTTCAACTATAAATACCCCCAAGCTTGGCCTTTAAAAGGGTTAGATTTTTGCTGATTTGACATCTCGTGGAGCTCTAAGAACTCATTGATGGCAGCCTAGTGCTTGAGGGAGAAGAAGCATAAAAATTACATTTTCCAAGACTTCACATATGATGATTATGACTCAAAAATACATTAATAGACTTGTATCCGAATGCCTTGAACATGTTAAAAGCGTGTAACTTGTTGTTGTGAATAAAATATCGGCGAACTCCTTCAAAGTGGACATAGGTTCCTCGTGGACTAAAACATTATAGATCTTTGTGTTATTTACTTCTTTCTGCACTTACTTCCCCATGCGAAACATTATTATTAAGTAATTAAGAATCCTTGGGTGTTACGACGTTTTTTGCCATCAACATTCTGGTACTTTCACTAAGAACTTAGACTCACTTCTTTGTCGCACATTTCCATCTCGACTTCGACAACCTACTCAGGTTTATTCCTAACCTAACGCTCTTGTCCACTTACGATGGTTAAGAGAGCAAAGAGCCCGATGATTGGAACTTCGGTAGCAGATGGCACTACCACTTCTCAAGAACTTCAATCGGCGGGGAACCTGGCTGAAGCAGACATCCTTTTTCCTATGGACCCCATAACCATCAGTGAGGGAACGCGTCAACAAGACTGTTCCTGGATGGTTATCAATAATGAAACAGTTTTGAGTAACCGACCCCCTCCTCGATAGAACCCAACTATCGCTGCTCTAAACTTGGGGACTACTCATCCAGCAACCAACAGGCCTAAGTCCTACGTGATCAGAATCTGCATCAAGCTTCTCAATCTCATCAACCACACTAGAATCAGGTCAACTATGATGATGATATAGATTTAGACGAGCCCGTCGTTGGTCCTAAGTGACGTACACGGTCCAAAACTCCCCAGGTGAACAATAACCACTGGATCCCTATATAGAACGTTCATCAGGCATATCTCCCTGACATGGTCCGAACGATTATGAGGAATATGCGAGGGAACGTCAATAACATGTGGGAAACCCACTTGAGACGTAACCCTTTCACCAGGGTCATGCACGAAGCTGAGTGGCCTTGACGCTTCACCATGCCCCAGTTGGGGCTCTATGGCGGGACAACTGAATCCGTGCTTTCATGAACCGCAATGAGTGGCAAACGGACTCAAACGGAGCCACCGATGTCGTCAAGTGCAAAATCCTCCTAGTCTTTTTGGAAGGCACAACCTTGCTTTGGTTTACCTGCCTTTCACTTGATTCTATTAGTAACTTTGACCAACTGGCAACTAAAATGATTAGACAATTAAAAATGCACGATCCTACGCCAAAGAACTTTCTCGCCCTTTCCAACCTCTATCAGGGACCGACTGAAACTCTCAAAATCTACCTTGAGCATTTCAACACCGCCCTCTCTGAGATTGACGACTAGTAAACTCGCACAGTCCCCATCCAGCTCCCTAAAGGCGTCCTCGGTGATATTGAATTTGGGGCATGGTTATACCGAAGGCAACCGAAGACTCTAGAAGCCTTTTACGAGAAAACCGAGTAATAACCCGGATTTTTGTGTAACCGGGAAGTAAGGATTTGAAGGTGTTTAGTGATTCTTAAAATATTATGTTGGTGATACGAATTTGTGAGACTAACTCGTATAACATTTAAATAAGAAAATAAAGCTTTGAGCATTTCTAAACATAGTATTTGAAATAAATATATAACTTGGTTATAATAATTGTTTATTTCAATGTATATATTATCACTTCAAGATTGTAATTAACTTATTTTGGGGATATTGAAAATATAAAATATTGTTTGGAAATCAATACTTAAAGGAGGAAATATATTTTCAATATTTGAGATTAATTGTTGGTTGTAATTATTATATTATTAATTGAGGTTTTAAATACTAGATGTATCTTTGATGATGATACCAATAGAGGAATTGTGTTTAAATTATCATAATTGATTAAAAGTGTACATGTGGCTTTTAAAACATTAATCAATGAATTAATTAGTTTGTTGATTATATGAGAATTTAAATATTGATGTGAATCAATATTTATAGTCTTGATGCAACTTATTATCGTTAGCAATATATTTAAATTATTGGGTAAATAAAACATACAACAATATTGTTGTATTGATAAATTAGGAAATTTGTGTTTTAAATGCCAACAATCATTGTATTTTTTTGTTATGATATATTATTTTATAAATCTTAAGTGTTCGGTTAAATTTGTTATTTTAAAAAAAAAACGTTTTAATGATGCTTTTTGTTAAATGAGGCATTGGTGACATTTATTTGTTGTGTTGTAAAGATTATACATATAAATGAAGATATTTTGTTAAACACATTTATTTTGGTAAATTATGTTGATTTTGACAATTAAATGGAGTAAATTTGATTTATGTGTTAATTTGTGTTGAGTTATTAAATTAACACAACTTAATAAGTGTAAATGTGTTTGTATGTCAAAATTTGGTTGTTAAAATGTAAACATTGTTATAATAATACTTTGTGCTAAAAATTAATGTTTGAGTGACTGTAAACCAATGTTGTAGTGTGTCTTGGATTAAAATTGTATTTAGGAATGTTATACTTGTGATTATTTGAAAATATTAACATAAGAAAATTTAATAAGTGTCTTGATGTAAAGATTGCGTATATTTACAAGTATAAGTGCGTGGATTATTGGGAAATAGAGGGGCTTTAGTGCACTACTTACTATAATTAAGCATAATTAATCAATTAGGAGTTTAATTAGCGTTTTACTTACCTTAATCCTTGTTTTGTTAAGGAGTATTCTAGAAATCTGAGGAAAGAAAGAATGGAACGCATCTTTTCTCCTTTATTATTTGTTCCTTTCTCCAGAAAACGTTCCTTCCTCCAGAAAACTTACTGAGAGAGAAAACTACAGCCTCCTTCTCTACAATATCCCTTGTAACCTCATGAATGATGAAATTTTCAGTTCTAAATAATATAGCTTCTCTCTAATCAATTCTCTAGCCAATTTCAGTGCAAAACCATTCTCCAATGAGGAGAAGATCAAGGTCTGTAAGCTTCAAGAAACCATGGCTGCTACATATTCCTCTTTTGCATTCTATGCTCCGATTTGGCCTCCTACAACTCCAAATCTAATGGATTTCTTCTAATAACCAATCAAGGTGAGTTGGTGGATTGACACTTTCTAGTTTACATTGTTTTAATTTTATTTGTTGAATCAATTTGCTGTCTGTATAAAATGTGTAGCTTTTCTTAAACATATTGGTCATTTTGTTGCTGTGCTGAAATCACAGTGAATCCCCATGTTTGAGCCTTCATAACATTCTGATCCTTGAGTATTTTTTCTTGAGTCTTTTTGCATGTTGTTTTTCATCTTCTTATGAGTATATCTGCAAATTTCGGTATCATTCAGAGTCAATTTGTGTGGGTAAACATGATGTTAAGGTCGGTGTTTCGTCGTGATAATGACCTGAAACAAAACAACGTTCAAGTACAACTTCTAAGTGTTGTATCTCCTTCGTTTTTGACCGAAATTGAGTGATTCTTTTTTTGTTTCGAAGTTTGGGATATTGTCTATAAGACTGAAAATTTTGGTGCCATTCTGAGTTGATTTGGGTGGGTAAATATGTTGTTAAAGTTGGGGTTTCATCATAAAATCACATATTTCTTAGTTGTTGAAAACACAGTCAATGCTCTACTTTGAGCTGTTGTATTTCACTAATTACTTGGTCTTTTTGAGTGATTATTTTTCTTCTTCCAAAGCTTGGGATATTGTCAATAATTCTGCATATTTTTATTATGTTTTGATCACCAGAATTTGGTGAGAACAGCCCTCAAAGTAAGGGTTTCGTCGTGAAATCATCTTCCTCTGAGTTGCCGAAAACACAGCCAATGCTCCACTTTGAGGTGCTATATCTTACAATCTACTTGGTCTTTTTGAGTGAATATTTTTTTGTTTCAAAGCTTGGGATCTCATCCTTAATCCTATAATTTTTTAACTAATTGGAGAACGTTTCATCATCCGAAGCTTACCTGAAAATTGCAACCTGAATTGATTTGGTATGCATTTGCTTGTCTCGACACTTGATACTTTGTGATTTTATGTGTGTTGTTATGACTTGGATATTACTTCATTTTTTTTAATTTTTTTTAGCGAAACGAATATATATATATATATATATATATATATATATATATAACAAACGGGAGAATTAAGCCATCCTCCAAAGGCTCACAAAAACAGATTATGTAGGAGAAGCTACAAAACCTGTGCACACACAAAAACAAAAAAACTACAACGAAAGAGATACAACAACATAGACGAAAGGAACCAGGAGGAGCCAGTGAAGTGGCAACAGGCATGTTACCGCACTCCGACTCCCAAGATGATGTAGGCTCCACTACTGAAAGAGCTCGGTAGAACGGCAAAAGACCGCTCGGCTGGTAAAGGCCACATCTGTGCAGAAGGAAGCGCCTGGAGACTACATCAGCTATCTGGAATCGCTACAGAAGCAGTCTGATAGCAAGCTCCCAACCTTTGCATAAAATTCAGTCCATAGCTCCGAAAGTCTGATCAGCGACAACTTGTAAACCCAGTCCCTGCAGTACTAGCAAACGATATAAGCCACTAAAAAGGGGGGGGGTGGGGGTTGGTGAGTAGAGGCTACCTCGACTGAACCCGATACCTTTAGGTATCAACAGCTCAACAGATACCCACTCTGGAGGTTGCTGTAACTGATGAGACATCAAATGTTATAGCAAGCCTCCGTGAGTGAGATCCGAAAGAGCCTCTGAATGGTCTACCGCGGAATGCAAGGTCTGCTATTACTTCATTAACTGGAGTAACCAGGTTCACATCTTTATCAATCCATTCTCCAAATTATGAGATAATTATATTGATTATTTTCAAGATTTTCGATGATATTGGGTACACGTGCATGGTTTTAAACTAGTTTTCCGATATATGTGCAAATAATATGTTAGTTATAGTTTTGAGGCTAAAAGAGTTTTATATTTTTAGTTTTAGTGCTGAGTGGCCTCAAAACAATGGTACAAAGTTATTTTCATAAACATATGTGTTTCGTAAAGAGAACTATTAGTTTCATAAAACGTTTCATAACTTGTTTGGAAATCAGATATTTTCTTATATATAAACTACACAATCTTGCACCCTTCAAGATAGCGTATTGGATGTTAAATGACATCGCACACTCCATGGTATGGGACACAGAAGTATACGAAGTAGGTTAATTCCAATATAGTTAGATTGAAGCAGATGACTTTTTAATAAGGATTTGGTGTTTTCTATATTTTCCAATGAGGAGTTGGTGAGTCGCAAGTAAACCCAGCACTGTGAACGTGTGGTATGAGACACACTGTTATCGCTATTTGGGCTAATAACTGGGAGTCAATGACGCATTCTGAGGATGTCAAGCCAGTGCTAGCTTCGGGATGAAGCCGAGACTCGGGATGGGTCTCATATACATATTCTCTTGATCGGGATGGTCAAGATACACTCGGTAGGGGTAGTCGCAGTGAGAGGCACCTAAATTTGAATGCATATAAATACTTGGCTATTGCTCAGAATGGGCAATACTATAGCTCGGGGTGGGCAATAATTTACTTAATAGCTCGTGCACATCATTTATGATGATTTCATGTTATGATTTGATGTTGTTGAATTTCATTTGATAATACTTAGCTATTGCTCGGGATGAGCAATATTATACCCCGGGATGGGCTTTATTATTACTATGGAATGTGCACATTTCTTATGATTTCTTTTGTGATTTGTGTTTGATGATTTTAACTCGATCGAGATGATCATACATTTGCAAAGGGCAACTGGATTTCTAATCCATCATATTTTCTGATCTAGATATCTTGGAGTGGGGTGCTCCCTTTATTGATAATTTAACTTGCTTGAGATGTATAGACGATTTTGATGATTTTGGTGTTATGTTTCCATTGTGGCTCGAGTATGGTGATATACTTAGCCTAGATCTAGTCCTCGAGACTTATATATTTACCCCTTTGGCAATATCATGTGAACTAAAACTAATTAATCCCTTTTATGTCATTATATTCACAACTCTTATGGTAATGAGTTGTATATCTTGTGCTTATTTATTTCTTATACTGATTTGTAAACTTGACTAACCCGTGTGTGTATTCCTCGGGTCAGACCGAGATGTTTCAGGTGTAGTCATTCTGTTTGGGGTTAGCAGTCATTCTTTTGAGCTATGTTATCTGTTGCAACTTCCAATCGAGTTCGAGTTGAAGAGTTTTCTATTGATTCGTTGTTGTATCTTGTTTAAAAAGTGATAATGGTGTATTTATTCATTTGTAACACACGTATTTTTTGCACTCTATCAATGTAATACAAGTGCGAACCCGTGCTTCGCACACGGGCTGACATTTATATATATATATTTAAATTATCCAAAAAAATAAATTTTGATTAAGAAAAAGAAAAAAAATTGAAGTTCAAATAATGAGAATTTTTTCGTCCAATGGCATTAAGGCGATGTAGTTGAATGTTACATAACATATGAAGCTTTCCTATGCCGCACAATCTATTGAAATAATATTTGTAATTCTTATTATTTGAATCAATTCAGATATTTATTTAGCATAATTATTGTCTTTGTTCATGGTTAATTTTATAATAACCAATGTCTGCAGAAATTAAATATGGGAAATTTTAAATTTGTATCTCCATAAGAAATGTCACTATGAATTTGAAATATTGGCATCAGTTATATAGTAATGAGGGCATGCATATAACAGAATCTCTTTAACAATGGAATTGATGTATTCAATATCGTTAAATCGTTATGCAGTTTAAAACCAAATTGATTATTATCAACTGCAGCAGGTTCTTATTTCATTTCAAATCATTCTCCATTCATGGTTGTCAAAAATGAACTAAAATCAATGCTTTTGTAATCCTTAATGTATATTTTGAAATTATAACATTCCTTAATATGACGATTTTAGGCGATTTTTGAAAAATCGCCAATTTTCTGCAACATGCTATCAAACAAAACACGGAAAAAGACCATGCGATATTTGAAAAATCACCATCTAAAATATCTTTCCTTTAGAGCCAAAAGTGACATATATATGTGGTAACTTTTGAAATTGGTCCATCTGCGTAATACCTTTTTAAAACTGGCCTAATGATGCAAAAAAAAATTATTTAATACATTCGAAAACACTTTCTAAAAATAAGCTAATACCAATTTTTTTACTTTCAAGTTTAATATAATTCAAGAAACAAATGTTCATTTTAATTCCTTTTTTCATTTCCGTATTGTACTCTTAAAAAATCAGTGTCTTTGTATAAAATATCCAAAAGACATATATAAAAATAACTGATAGTAATGCAGCAAAGTGTTCAAGACGTTATGCTCATACAAACCTTCCATTAATCAGTGGATGTAAATGAGAAGTTAAATCCTTTATTTTTAGGTCGCCGGTACTAATTATATGCTTTTCACACGGACTGTGCATAACCTTTGTTGCAAGGACCTTGATTTAATTATGTGCACACGTGATACACGTTCTAAGTTGTAGAAAATTCTCCATGTCTAAACCCCGACTACTCTGCTGATCCAGTGTGAGGTCAAAAAATCCGAACTCCCAAACTTTCTGATGTTAGCATCCATTCACATAGTACGTACTAAAAAAACAGTCTTTTAATGGCTTAAGCATACATGTACAATAAATAACTTATTAGCAAACAAATCTTATAGGATCAAAACACAACCATAGCCAAAATCATTTCATAATACTTCTTTCCAAGTTAAGATACAAATTAGAACAATAACATATGATGCTATTTTCCATGAAATATTTTCATATATGAGACATTTTTCAGTAGTACAAAACAGGAAAGTATAACATAAAACCATGACCATGACTGTAAGCTTTTCCACTCTTTATATTAACATATTTGATATTGAGTGGACAGACTTCAGCTACTTATTCCATCCTTGCTCTATTTCGACTTATTACGCCCATCTGTGTACGCAATAACTCCACGGTTATTAAACTCGATCATCCATTCAAGATCCAAGCCCCTACATCTGTCGCTGTATAAGATTTCATATAACCAAAGGTCATTCTATAATAAAATCTTTGGCGTGGTGCTAGTGCTCAGCTTCTTCTAGTGCTTTTCTGCAAGTTCCTCGATTTGTGCTATATATTTAATCAATCAAAATTAAAAGCTAATTGATATAAAGATATGAATAATTTGCATGAGGTATTTGGTGCTTATTTTAGTAGACAATTGCAATATACGCCTTTGACCAACTGATCTGAATCAGCTAACTGCTATGTTAACCGAATCCTATAAAAGAGTAACCTAAAATTACATAACCATATAAATACAAACCATGTTCGCTGGTCCAAAACATGTACAACATAACCCGTACAAAGCAATGAGCACAGTTGTATTTGCTTTCAGGGAAAACAACATAGCAGTGTACCTAAAATTATGTAATCATGATTGTAATTATACCGATTGTTTTTACTTTTTAGTAAAGAGACATGTCTTCACTTTTGAACTTTATTGATATATACTGGAAAGAGTTATCTTTTTAGCAATGGTGGAATGTCCATGCCTTCAGATTTGGCTTTATTGATATGCAGGATATAAGCACGCTTATACTGCTATGTCAGTAATTTTAACCTATCGTAATAGTTTGCTGCCATGGGGCTATCATTTTCATTGTGTGGAATACTTCTATTCTTCTCTTTTAGTTTAAGCACAATTTATACCTATAGAATCTACCTAACTAATGTCGTTGTTAAAGAAAACTTATACAATATTCATTTCCATATATGATGCTCCTATATACCATAGAAATATCTTTAATTGTTGACAGATTTTTTATTTCTATACATTATGAATTAAATTTATGGTGGAACCGAATTCATAATTATGCATTAGTGCGACATACTGAAGTTACACCTGTAATCAACATAGCAGTGTACCTAAAATTATGTAATCATGATTGTAATTATACCGATTGTTTGTACTTTTTAGTAAAGAGACATGTCTTCACTTTTGAACTTTATTGATATATACTGGAAAGAGTTATCTTTTTAGCAATGGTGGAATGTCCATGCCTTCAGATTTGGCTTTATTGATATGCAGGATATAAGCACGCTTATACTGCTATGTCAGTAATTTTAACCTATCGTAATAGTTTGCTGCCATGGGGCTACCATTTTCATTGTGTGGTATACTTCTATTCTTCTCTTTTAGTTTAAGCACAATTTATACCTATAGAATCTACCTAACTAATGTCGTTGTTAAAGAAAACTTATACAATATTCATTTCCATATATGATGCTCCTATATACTATAGAAATATCTTTAATTGTTGATAGATTTTTTATTTCTATATATTATGAATTAAATTTATGGTGGAACCAAATTCATAATTATGCATTAGTGCGACATACTGAAGTTACACCTGTAATCAGAAAGCCACCTCAGCAAAGTATATGGTAAGACTTTCATTCCATTTTAAGATAGAAAGAAGTGCTAGTTGAAACTACCATGATGCTTATCCCTTTTCTCCTTCAATAAAGAAAAATGAGAGTTAGCATTATCCCCCAAACAAAAATTTCACAACCAACTTCCCAGAAATGCTAGTGCCTTATAAAGTTTTTTTCTTTTAAATGTAAACATCATGCATATTTGAAATTTTAAAAGAAAGAAAATTAACATTAGACATAAGATTTAAATAAACAAATATAACAAATTACTTGACATGATGGCATTTGGAGCTCATTGATACTGGAAAGGCATATGGAGAAACTGAATGAGGAAAAAATAAACATCAGGAAGAGAAAAGGTAAATAGTAAAAGAGGATAAAAATAAATGTGTACATTATGGCATTTTTGGTAAAATGAACATAAAAAGGGAAAAATACAACCCTGTAAGAGGATATAATGCGACAGTATTCTTTAATCTACAACTATGTAAGTGGTTTCTTAAATTATTTTAATTAAGTGTTAATATATAAATCTAGAATTATTCATTTACCTTATCTGAAAATGTAACCTAGGAAAAAATATATATAAAGAATGTGAACTTTAGGATATGGTTTAAGATTGGCTTGAAGTTCCAGTTTTAACAAATAGAAATATAACAACAAAGCCATATTGATCATCAAAAATGGATTAAATGATTCACCAGGTTCATATGAGATTTAAGACGTATTTCCACAATCATATTGTAATCTAAACATTAAAATAATAATGTTAGAATTGCAAACAAATAAAATTTAAAAAAGAAAATCATAAAATTCACATTTTACTATTTATGATGTCCATGGTGAATAATGCAACGTAATGTACATACAATTGATAAATTGGCATTTTTAGTCAGTTAAACTGCTGCATCAATTATGAATATAGCGTTGAAAAATATATGAAGAATCAGGTGTAATTACCAAATATGAGTAGCATCTAACCTTACAACAAAGGAGAGCAAAAAAAGGATAGCCCTTGAGTGAACAATTATGCAGTTTCAGACAAGGAAAAAAAGAGCAGCGCTCAATGTATCAGCATATGTTGAACTCTATTAGTTTAAGATTACAAATATATGTGTTTCATATGATTATATTGCAACAACAGCAGCAGCAGCAGCAGTAGCCTGCTTTGCATAGTTATATGCCTTTGCAGCCCCCTAATTTGAAAAAAAAAATCATATAAAGAGAAAATTAATATATGGCAACCAAAACTGATGTGCCTCACACATATCAATTTAACTATTATACGTGAAGACTCATTAGCTGGTGGTAAGTGGGAATTTCAATGCGTTGTTTAAATTATTGTTTTACAGCGGTAGTGGAAAAGTACAGTTTGTAAGCATGTAAATGCATTTTTTTAAAGCTTTGATTGCTTTGAGACTTACAGAGCCCCTATATTTGGCCAGTAAATTAAGCATATGCTTTACCTAGAGGGTATAAATTCATGAAAATCAAATTTAATTATATAATTATATATTTGTCATGGTAATAATAATTATATAACCCTTAATTGTGGAATATAACTCATACAAATTACAAAAATATGCCAAATAAAAATGGTTTTATGTTGTAGTTGTTTTTTTTAAGAAATTTGAAAATTTTACCTCTTTCAAAACCACATCATAAAGAGACCATTTGATTTCAGAACTTGATGACAACATTAGCAGTGTCAAAATCATAGCTACGCTTCACCATCAAGACCATGAATATTCTATTTATTACAGAAATTCTTAGAAGTCACTGTCTCCAAGATCATACCGAGAATATCATAAAAATCTCCTACTATTAATCGGTACCTGCAACATGACAGCAGATAAGTTTCTTTATGTGTGTGCACATGCGTGCATCTGTATATATGTGTGTGTGTGTGTGCACGCGTGTATGTGTATTTAACTTATTGACGATTTTCATGAGTATATACTCTCTTCCATACACAACGTGTATTTATATGAGAACGAATGTAATCGTTAAATACAGGGGCAATAAAGTGGTGAAACATTACTTCACATTTATGTGTCATATAAGAGTACTATAAAGCAAATATCGCTATCATCACCAAAAGTATGCTTTTTTACCAGTTTGTCATTGTAATTTTTTGAAGTAAATTAACTGTGTCTCCAATAAATGTAGTATATAGGTATTTTTGTTTTATTCTAAAACCACATACCAATTCACTCTTTTAGCGGCAAACTACTTCTTTAAAGACCATGAGGGAGTTGTATTGTTATAAATATAATAACACTGATGTTAGTATATAGGTTCTAAAGGAGTAACTGTAATGTGAATTTCTTCAGACTAACTTGAAACAATCATCTACATCAAGGAATCATGTAACCAAACTGCAGCCAACTTTCTTGGCAACTTAACAAACAACCCTAGCCAACATCGTAAAAAAATAAAGCATGCAAGCTATTAATGATCTGTAAACCTAAACTAACAACTTAAAACTTTATAACCTCGCCAGTCTTTTAAAAGCAATTAAAGACCATTCAAGTTTGTGCTCGTACTTTAGAAATTCCTTAGTTTTATTACAAATTAAATTATTGTTTAATAAAATTCATTTATGCTATAACCTGTATATGAGAGGCATATTGTCAAACCTGATATTAAGTAATGTAATATGAAATAAGTATCATCACTAAAGCTGGGTATATATGAAATGAATAAGAAGGCTGCTGACTGATTTGGCCATAGAGATTATGTAGCTTCCAACCTTACAGGAAAGGAGAGCCCAAAAAAAAGCGCTTGAGTGAAAAACATGCAGTTTCAGGAAGAAGAAAAAATAGCGCCTCGTGTATCAGCATAGATTGAACTATATTAGTTTAAGATTACAAATATAGTGTTTCGTATGATTTTATAATATATTTGTTGATAACAAACAAACTCATCAGTTTCTACATACCGTTGCTCAGGATCATCCAGCCACAACTGAGCTTCTAGTTATTGTTAAATCCTTAGTTTTGTTACAAATAAAATTATTATTTAAATAAAATTCATTTACAGTATTACATGTATATGAGTGGCATATTGTTTCTTCACAAGCTAGTGTTCATCAACAGCAAAAAATGCACGAATATCATGAGAAAAGCGGAAGTATTTTAACACAAATTTTAGTAAAAACTTTCATTTGATTACCAATAGGTAAACAAACACTAAAAAAATTACCATTATACACTTCTTATTAAAATCATAGGATTCAAGTGGGAAGTTTCAATGGTAACTAAACATTGAAATTAACATAAGATTGGGAAGAGTTTATACATGTATTTGATCTATCATAAGATCAAATAGGGATACCCTAGTGATGGTTAGAGAGGGAAGTGAACGGTTTTACATATATGAGCTACCATATTCACTGCTTTTCTTGTACTTCATAAAATGCATCTTTAAAACTACCTGCTTAATAAGCTTCTCCCAAAGATTAAAGATGCTCGGTCAAGAGGCTGCGAGGAAATTTAATGAGGCGTTGATTCGGTTTCTAGAATTATGATAATGCTAGAATATACGGGGAAACTTTTTTTAAGAGGGAAATCATGCTCAAATTATAGAAAGATTGAGGCCTTTGATCTTGTTTAGTGCCCCAGTTCTTCTAATCTCCAAAATGAACAAATCTGTAAATGTTTAGCATTCACGCATGCGCACACACACAAACACATACATATATGTATATGTATGTATGTGTGTGTATATATACACACACATATGCACACAAACACGCACAAGAACAACACACTACCCCCATGAAGTCATTTCCTTTGAAGGTAGAAAATTTGTAAGATGCATTTAAATCTACAAAACAGTGCATTTTAAGATTTCAAAAGTATACATAAAACAGAAAACTATATATCGTCAGTAAAAACAGTATGCTAGTGCTACCATAAAACATCAAAAAAGGGCAGTTTGTTAAACTTCAATATCAATACATCTGTAAAAAAAAAAATATCATTCATAAATATTAAAATATACCAAAGAGTATACATTACCCATTAAGATGTAAATTCTAGTAATTCAAAATCTAGAACCATTTTGTTGAAGGTCGGTATGTGAAGATAAGGAAGCCTTTCATTTTAATCAATTGCTCCATTTTAGACAAAATTTTCATTTTAATCCGATTTGGTGAATATTTTTATCCGATTTGACCAAAGTTCAAAATTTTATCAGTAAAATGTATACCAAAATGAAAGACTTAACCAACGCAGCCTTTCACTGAAATAAAAATATAAAATCCAAAAAGTCTTGTAAATATGTATTATTACAGAACTAACAATTGATGTATTACTAATATTAGCTATATCTTACCGGATCCCGCTGCCTCGAGTGCATACTTAAGTCCCAGTGCATATTTTTTGAGAACCATTCAAGTCGTTACTTGCAATTGCACCTCGGTCAAGTTACAGTCGCATGTTGATAACCCGAAATATAAATAGCTATCTACAATGAAAAAAATACAAATTTAAAGTCAACGTTAGCTCACGTGTTACTTTCCTACACCCGATGTCAGCCCCAAAAAACCAATCTGGCTCATGTTAATAGAGAACGAATGCAGAATCACAAAAGAAGTAAAAATATTACAATTCAGGAAGTAAGAAAAAGCAAACGCAGGACTTTAAAATTTCAATCAGCTATAGATCGATTCCTCAATGGTATCTCTAACAATTTACAGGAATAAAACCCATGGACAACCAAATTAACAATAAAATATACCTTCCAGTCGTGAATGAGGAAGGTTTTCCAGTAGCTGTAGCATCCACATCATCAGTAACATCACTCTTGATTTGGAATTGGAAATCGGTTTTGAATCCAAAGCCGTAACAATTTTCGAATGGGTCCGAATCAAATTTGGTAAAACGGAAGGAAGAATTAAACCTGAGAGTGAAAAAGCTTTCCATAGTCCCTCCTTATCCGTTGCATTCCCGTCCGTTTGACAGTTGAATAGATAATTTCATGTTGAATAGATGAATCATGTAGATGGTTTAGGGCTTTAACAGAATTCTGGTTTTACTATTAGGGTGTTCTGCACAGAAAGGCCAGACTCAAGGGGAAGAAGCAATGGTGTAAGGATGAGTTGATTAAAAAATCGAAGAGCTTAGAAAGACATGGGTTTCAATTGACTGAAGAGAAACAAATATCGAGGTGACGGGATCCAAAGAGCATATGGGAAATCAGGGAAATAATACTCCATTAGGGTTAGGCATAATGAAGAGGGCTAATTCTATTTCAACCTAAAGAAATGCTGAGAGCCCCCCATTTTATCCAAAAAATACGAAGACCAAAATACCCTTTCTCTGTTATATTTTTTTTCCAGTTTTTTGCACACCCCGTAGTAGTCCTATGTGGTTTCATGGTGTACCTCGTAGTAGTCCTACGTGGTTCCTTAGTATACCCCATAAAGCCAGTACGTGGTACTCTAAGGAACCACATAGGGCTACTACGAGGTACACAGTAAAACCACGCAGTCACCTCACGTGGAAGGGTATTTTTGGCTTTTTTTTAAAATTAGCGGGGGGCTACTCAGCAAAATTGGGGGTATATCCATTTTTTCAACTTTTGGGGGGCTACTCAGCACACTGCTGGGTTGAAATAGAATTCGCCAACGAAGAGACGGATGGTGGAATTTCATAGGGTTAGCTTTTGGGAATAGGCGGAAAGCAACCAAAGACGGTTGAGTTTTAAATATGACGTGGCATGCTTCTGGGCTACTGAAATCGAACTCAGTAATTATAGTTAGGCCTGTCAATGGATATCCGAAATATCTGAAATCCGTCCGTATCCGCATCCGAAAATACGAAAAATATCCTATATCCGAAAAGCGGATACGGATATCCGATATCCGAAATGCTTAGCGGATACGGATACGGATATAGCAATATCCGTATCCGATAAATATCATCCGCTATGAAAATATATAGTTTTGTATTTTTATATTTAGGTTATAGTAATTTATTATTTTATAAACAGATGGAAAAAAAGTAAGTAACAAAACACATTTAATTTAGTGTTGAATTTTATGTGATTGAATGTGCTATTGTTAAATCGGTATGTTTTATCATTTATGTATTATTTCAAAATTTTCAGCTATTGTTTAGTACCAAATGAAATATGCATCATATTGTAACTTACATATTTTTAAGTTCGGATTCGGATATTTTCTGATATCCAGAAATATCCGTATTTGCTAAGCTGGATACGGATATTTTCAGATATCCGAAAATATTAGCGGATACGGATATTATTTAGTAGGTATCCGCCGGATACGGATACGGATTTTTATTTTCGGATACGGATACGGATACAGCACTATCCGCATCCGTTTGCATCCGTTTACAGGCCTAATTATAGTATAGTATAGATTGTGTAACTGTTCTGTGATCTATAATGGTGTATTTATATTTACTATGTTCTGAGTTGATCCTGTAGCCATAGTGGAATTGTATTATGTAAGTATTAAGTATGTCGTGTCTCTAGAAGAACAAAAATAGCAAGCACTTCTTCGACGTACTTAAGACTTGATAATATAAATATACGAGTGATCTCCCCTAACCAGCCTTATTCTCTGCTCTAATAGACAATATTACCTAGTAATTCTCTTTATTAGGGCAGGTCTCTGGGTGGGGTGTTACATAATGGTATCAGAGCATAAGCTCATGACAAAGTACATTAAACACAGAATAGAACCAGAATAGTACATGTGTTACAACGTTGGAGAATAACTATAATGTCTACTTTATCGTTTCCATTTTTATCCTATCTTGAGTTTCTTATCTAAAAGTCATGGGGATTTATAAAGTTTAGGAATACAACTAGGAATAAGGGGTTAATTCCAGAAGAATTCCATTGTTGATATCTCTTTTCATAATGTGATTTGATAAGAGAATCTTTCCATCCTACTTATCTTCCAAAGTTTGAACCTTCGAATAAAAATCTTGGGTAAATTTTTCACCCTATTCTTATATCTTAGTTGGTTGTTGGGTTTGGTGAAAAGGGAATATGTGGGCATTTGAAACATAAAATTTAAAAGTGGTTTTGACTTTAAGCGTGGGATGAGGAATGGGAATAATAAGGAATTACAAATGTCGATGAGCTAATTACTTTGAAAAAAATAACTAAATTAAATTGGTTATCATTTTTGGTGTTGAATGGTCCGATGAGTGTATTAAGGGTTTCGGTCGATATGTGTGATTAACGATATTGACAGAAATTTCTTAAACACTTATTCGAGACTATATAACACTGAGGATAAGCAATGAAATATGATTTGTTGGAAAGTAAGATATGAAATTATCATGTCGGAATAGTGTTAAACCATTATGTGGGATGAAGAGTATAGTGACATTGGCAAGGCGATAGTGATGATTTGTCGACATCGCAACCAAGTACTTAGAAGGATTGATGGAAAATAGTGGTTTAATGTTATTTCAATTAAATTGTAAATGAAAAACTAAAATGGGTTAAATATAATAGCGTTTTAGATATACAACTTTCTAAAACAAGCGCGTCGCTTTTGGGATACACATTCATAATTATATTCACTTGGCTAGTTGCCGTTATAAATTTGGATATAAACCTCGAGTAATGGCGAGGCTATTTGATGATGGAAATTTCCAAGTAGCATCCATCTTTGTGGAAATTTAGATAACTTCAATGAATGTAGCGTCAAGTAATGATGGGGGAGCGAAAATCTTGAGTGTGTATTCCAAATTACGCCTTGTGAAAGATAAGTTATGTTGTTTAAAGCCTGATATAAGTGAGTTAATGAATATGATTAATATGACGAAAATTTATGAAATCCATGTGTTAGCTTCCTAATCCTAGAAGTTTTTAAAAGGCAAATTAAGATAAATTAATTTGTAGAGTCTAAATTAATGAAGTTCTAATCTTAACAAATTGTGAAGACGTAATTTGTAATAACCCAGAAATCCGAGCCAATTTAAAAATTTTATTTTGGCAATTTTAGAGAATTTTGACGATTTAAAATGATTTATTTTAAATAATAACGACAGAAAATTCATTTTGAATAGAATTCGAACGTATATATTATATAGATCGTCGTTAGAATATAAATAATTATTTATAATTATAAAGGAAATTGAAAATGGCGCGGTAGTTCGATAATTCGATTTCAAATTTCAAATGAATGTACAAGATTCAAAATAAACCGGATTTTAGTGAAACCAAAAATATTAGAATCTAATTGAGAATATCTTTCCAATGAATCCGAAAAATCAAAATTTCATAGCGAGAATCAAAAGATATGCCCAGTTGAAAATTCAGAATAGTCGCTATGGAATTCTGGCCCTTAAAAATGGAAGTTTTGTCAACGACCTCGGATTTCGACGAAACCACTTTTGTTGGATCCATGATGTCAAATTATTGCAAGGTTTCAATTTTCATAATTTTTGAATTCAATATGTGAGTGTAATAACCCGGAAATTCTGAACCAGTTTAAAATTTTTATTTTGGCAATTTTAGCGAATTTTGAATATTTAAAATGAATGATTTTAAATAATATCGATGAGAAATTTATTTTGAATATATTTCGAACGTATATATTATATACGCCGTCGCTAGAATATAAATAATTATATATAATTATAAATAGAATTGAAAATTGCGCGGTAGTTCGATAATTCGATTACAAACTTCAATTGAATGTACCAGGTGCAAAAAATCCGGATTTTAGTGAAACCAAAAATAATAGGATCTAATTAATGATATCTTTCCAACGAATCCGAAAAATCAAAATTTCATAGCGGGAATCAAAAGAAATGTCCAGTTGAAAATTCAGAATAGTCGCTATGGAATTCAGGCCCTTAAAAATGGACATTTTGCAAACAACCTCGGATTTCGACGAAACCACTTTTGTTGGGTCCGTGATGTCAAATTAATGCTAGATTCCAAATTTCATAATTTTTCGAATCAATATGTGAGCGTGGAAAAGGAAAACGCTTTTGACCAGTTTCAGTTGATTTTAATCGACTGGAAAATGGCCATTTTTCTAACGGTCTCAGAATTCGACGAAACTAGTTTTGTTAGGACCGTATCGTTAATACAAAGCTAGAAAATATTTTTCGAGAATTTTTAGAGTTCGTACGTGACCCCGGTAAATTGAAATGCGCGTTTAAATTCAATATATAGAGTTATATGTTGATTTTGATGAAAACTGATCGAAAGGATCGAATCAGCTTACGATACATATCCCATTGTGTTCGAAATGGGGGTGAAACGCTATGGACGATAGGCAGTGGGACTCGTTTAGAGGTCATATGAAAAAGTGGTTTTTTGAAATTAAATAATAAAATAAAAGGAGAAAGTCAAACCCTCCCTCTCTCTTCCTTTTATCAGCCGACCCCCCCCCCCCCCCGTTTATTCTCAGAAATCGATTTATAAAAATAAAAAAAATAAAAAAAAACTTGCTAAACCCTTGAAGGGCGCCGCCCTCTGCCTGACCACCATCGCCGGAGGCGGCGGGCCCCTCCTCCCTCAAGCGGCGCACCGCTCCGTTCTCCCTCCCCTCCCTTTCCTCTTGCACCAGCTCCGACGCCCGAACCCCCACATCGAAGGAGCCCAATGCCTGATGCCAAGCCTTGCCGCGCCACGCCCCATCGCCTGTCCCTCCCCTCCTCCGTTCGACGACCGCCGTACCCTCTCCCCTCCTGATGTCAACCGACGCAAGCAAACCCCCCCTTCAAAGTTCAACAGCAAAACCACCCCCTCCTTTCAAAAAAAAAATGTAAGTTTTATGTATTTGTTTTTATTCGTTTATTATGTAGGTGTTATTATGAATTTAAAAATTGTTTTTAGCATAAAATAAAATCAGTTTTTATATATATTATGGCATTAAGAAGAAATGATTTTTAATAAACGTAAGAGAGGATTTTTATATGATAAAACATGAGATTTTTAGAAACTGAAAATATGCGATTGTTATTTATGTAAAGGCAAGATCTTTGTTTGTTTGAAGTTTTGATTTTTAATTTAGAGGAAAGGATATAATTTTTATATAATCATGGAGTTAAAAATATAATTTTTATATACGTATGAAGAATAAAAATATGATTTTCATTAGATATGGAGATTAAAAATGTGATTTTTATATCATAGATAGGTTAAAAATATAATTTTTATACTAGTGGCAGAATTAAAAATATAATTTTTAAATGATAGGAATATTAAAAATATCATCTTTATATAGGTAGCTAAATAAAGATGTGATTTTTATAGTGATGAAATTGAAAAGGATATTTTTAAAAGTGAAAAGAGGATATTTCTAAAAGTGAAAAGACGATATTTTTAAAAGTGAAAAGACGATATTTTTAAAATAGAAAATATTAGATTTTAAAAATAGAAAAGGCGAGATTTTTATATATTGAACAACAAAATAAAAATTTAATTTTTATATATTGAACAACGAAGTAAAAATTTGATTTTTATATATTGAACAACGAAGTAAAAATTCGATTTTTATATATTGAATAGTGAAGTAAAAATGTGATTTTTACATATGTAGTGAATACGAGCAACGAAAGCGACAAAAGGCGAGAATGACGAAGAATTCTACATTAGAAGAGTCGTGGAATCGGGATAGCTATCGGTGAGAACTTCTCACTCTTCAATTTCTTTTTCTAGTTATATATATACTAGGATGCAGACGGTGTTTAGTAGCACCCGACACCTGTCATCCACAGACCATGGATGGCATGTTTGTTAAATTGTTTGAATGTGTAGTTGGTTAGTTTATTTGGTTTGAATGGTATGGTGAAATGAAATTGATTTGATTGATGTGTGAATGGCGCGGGCCTTCACTAGACCGGGGATAAGGCTAGGCCTTGTCCCGTTTCTAGTATCGTGCCGTTATGCCGCCGAAATTTTCTAAAATATGTTAGAAAAATAAAAATATCATTTTTATTTTGTAAATGAACTGAATAAAAATCCACGTGTTAAAATAAAATATTTTATCGTTAAAAATATAATTTTTTAGCGTGAAAGTGAATAAATAAATATTTATAAACAAATCGGCCGATTTGTTTATATACACTTATTTGACTGATATTGATTGGGTCGATAAATTTTACACATCGCCCAACTGCGCAAATAAAATCTGTGTTTGATTGTTTGAAACCCCACACGTGTGTTGGGATGAAATTTGAAGTTCACTCATCCTGATTGATTAAATGTGTCGATCGATAGATTGACAGGCTGTTATAAGCGTTAGATATCTATATTTGATGCTTATACAGTGTAGTGCACTCTGGTTGATGGTTGATTATTTTTCAATGCTATTATATACGTGTGATGTATGAAAATCCATATAATTAATATTATATGGTGATTGATTGGGCCTCATTCCAATTTAGAAAATAAAGAATATTATAAAATAAAGGTTCATGTGTTGACAGTACTCATCCGTTGAGATTAGTCATGGGTTGAACGAAATATTTTAATAATAAAATTTACATCTTTATCAATATAAAATAAAGGTTCATGTGTTGACAGTACTCATCCGTTGAGATTAGTCATGTGTTGAACGAAATATTTTAATAATAAAATTTACATCTTTATCAATATAAAATAAAGGTTCATGTGTTGACAGTACTCATTCGTTGAGATTAGTCATGTGTTGAACGAAATATTTTAATAATAAAATTTACATCTTTATCAATATAAAATAAAGGTTCATGTGTTGACAGTACTCATCCGTTGAGATTAGTCATGTGTTGAATGAAATAT
Organism: Allium sativum; assembly: GCA_030737875.1. Taxonomy (NCBI): domain Eukaryota; kingdom Viridiplantae; phylum Streptophyta; class Magnoliopsida; order Asparagales; family Amaryllidaceae; genus Allium; species Allium sativum. Next base: position 501,161,245 of record CM060926.1, on the reverse strand, counting down.
TTTAATAATAAAATTTACATCTTTATCAATATAAAATAAAGGTTCATGTGTTGACAGTACTCATCCGTTGAGATTAGTCATGTGTTGAACGAAATATTTTAAAAATAGAAATATTTGAAATAGGAATATTTGAATAGGAAATATTTGAAAAATAAATATTTGAAATAGAATATTTGAAAATAGAAATATATGAAGCCGTGTTGATTAGATTGACGCCATTTTGACGTGAACGATATTTATATCGATTTTATTCATTTTAAAATGAATATTGAAAAGTGATTTCGAAATCGAATATTTTGAAACCAATTGAATTTGAATTGAATAGAAAAAGAATTGAATTTAAATTAATTAGAAAACGAATTGAATTTGAATTGAATAGAAAACGAATTGAATTTGAATTGAATAGAAAACGAATTGAATTTAAATTGATTAGAAAACGAATTGAATTTGAATTGAATAGAAAACGAATTGAATTTGAATTGAATAGAAAACGAATTGAATTTGAATTGAATAGAAAACGAATTGAATTTGAATTGAATAGAAAACGAATTGAATTTGAATTGAATAGAAAACGAATTGAATTTGAATTGAATAGAAAACGAATTGAATTTGAATTGAATAGAAAACGAATTGAATTTGAATTGAATAGAAAACGAATTGAATTTGAATTGATTAGAAAACGAATTGAATTTAAATTGATTAGAAAACGAATTGAATTTGAATTGAATAGAAAACGAATTCAAATTGAATTGAATTGAAAACGAATTCGAATTGAACTGAAAACGAATTGAAATGAATTCAAATTGAATTGAATAGAAATGAATTTTAAAACGAATTTATAAGGAAGAAATCAATTTTGATTTGAATTGAGATGCAAGTTGAAATTGCTTTTGAAACGAATTTAAAACTATTTCTAAAATTCGTTTTAAATAGAAATCGACGAAATATATATTATATATATTATATATATTATATATATAATATAATGGCCTGAATAGAACGCGCCGCGTCACGGCAGTTCGTGAATTTCGACCATTTATTTCAAACGAACATTACGGGAGATCCGACCGTCGGATTCTCCTAAAATTGGAACCGTTGGGTTTGTATCGAAAAGTGCTTTATAACGAATATTAGAAATTTAAAATCTAGCTGTTGGATTTGGAGATACGTCCAAATCAAATTTGGAAAAGGTCGCTGTAAGTGCAGTTCGATGGCCGTTGATGGAAATCGACTGTACGGACCTTGATAAAATTATTTAAAATACCAATAATTTATGTAAAATCATAAGAAATGATTTGGGAAAAATTGGGATGAAAAACTCCATATTTGAAAAGACAAAAATAGATTTTTATCGAAATGAACTTGTTTTGAACTGAGATTAAAACCCATTTATTTTTAAATAAATAAATTGGATTTGAAACGGGTTTTAAACAGAATTGATTTGTAGGTTTATCGTGAACGGTGTTTTAAATAACATTCTTTAACCCGAAAATAAATAGAATTGGATTTGGGTTTGACGTGAACTGTGTTTTAAATGACATTAGTTCTTTAACCCAGTAAAAGGAGTTTTAATGAATCTGCAATTAAATGGAAATGTGAATTGATAATTTAAATTATCAAATTTAGAATTGAGCGAGAATGGAGTATTACCAGTTTTGCTCCAAAGCGATAGTTAAATCTTTAATTAGATTTGAACGTGAAATGTTAATTAATTTTACCGATAACACCGTGGTATTAGATATGGAGTATTACCAGTTTTGCTTCATGGGATGAATAGGTTGGGATTGGGAAATAAAAATAAATAATTACTTCGATGTGGTTCGCTAATCTCGACTAGTTCAGAAAACCAAAATTTGGTTTGAAATGACATCCAAAAAAAGATTAAAGGATAAATTTTAAAGAATTTATCTTGGATAAAATTAATGGGAACTTTTCCCTAAGAATATGAATTGGAATGAGGCGTATGTTGTGTTTGTGTAACATTCGTTTTAATATACGCGGGTTGTTCGGAAAGGCCGGGTTTATACCCATTCTGAATAACCGATTCGACGATATGTCGAAGATGAAGACGGTGGTCGAAGACCGGAAGTCTTCACATCATTTCGATGATTACTGATGATCCTGATTGGGCTGTACACCCAAGAGGATAGAAATAGTTGGTGGTCGTCCAGACGTACTTGGAGATGGATGGATATGCGAGGAAAGTGCCTCCGGTTTCGTTCAGACCCAGAACGAACTTGTAAATGGATTGTGTGTCTGACATTGGATTTCATTCTGTGTTGATTGATTTCGGTTAAAAATATATCTGTTTGGCGGCGGAGAATTTATTCTCTTGCTTAACGGCCTTCTCTGAGACGTACGAGCTTAGAGGTTATATATCGATAGATATCAATCGCATGGCATGAATTGCCTGTGTGGCATGCTGAGTTGCATAGATCAAGGCTTCTGTTGAAAAGCAAAGTCTTGTGGTTGATGATCAAAGCACGGCCTTTGTGGCGTAGCTTTGTGTATAGCGTGGATTCGCGAGCCTCACACCTCGGTATGAGTCAAAAACGGGATAAGGACCCAAGGAGTGCATGACGTTTCTTTCTAGGTATGGTGGTGTCAGTGACTTACCAGCCCTGACATTTATATACTTTTCACCTATGTGGTTGTTGGAATGCGAGGCGCCTCGATTATAGGTCTGTAAGGACCGGGAAACGTGTGTTCAGGAATAACTAATCCTCTAACGTAAGTGAGGACCGGCCTTGGAGGATCCAGGATTGCCCAGAGTGTGTAGTCCTGAGGCATTTGCTAGAGTGTCTCGAACGCGGAGAGGAGCTTGCCCCTTGCCTCGACTCATGACGGAAATCCAATTTCCAATACGTGCATTTCGGTTTTAATTGTAGAACTAGTATGGCGACATAATGGTATGGGACATTCATGCCGCCTATGATTTATATTTATGATTGAAATTGTTTTGACACTATACACTTATTATAGTATCAAATGATTTGTTTTAAACGTACCAAGCATGTTTGGCTGTTATAAGGTAAAACCCTATCCTCCGGCTTGCGTTGCATTGTGTGATGGGACCTGGGTCTTATAATGGCTTCATTTTTCGAAAAAGCACTGCGTTGTTTATTCTATGCACTGGTATTCTTGGGAGGAAACCCGTTCCGTGTTATACGGCGTGGTCCCTTGAATTACCCTCTTTTAAAGTAAAGTTTTAAATAACTGTTTTAGTTCTCACACCAGTCACATGACTGAACTGGAGTTTATTGTTTTAACCTAAACTCTGGGTGCCCCTATTTTCCGCACGGGCAGCTAGTAGTTTCGGTTTTGCAGATTTATATTCACAGGATCCTGGTTTACAGATGGAATGATATCCGGAAAGCTCTGTATCCGTATATCACCTTCAGTTGTGCTTTGTATTATTTTCCGCTGCTATGTAATTTATTGTAATCTCTGATATTTATCGAATGTAATTTATTTATTGATACTCTGTATATTATTGTATCTGATGGAATTGTTGTAATAGCAATGAAATGTTCTTCCGTCTGTCTTCTGTTTTGTCTTGTCCTCACAGTAATTCGTTCTTTCTCATCTCTTCGGAGACCGGGGAAGTTCGGGTCGCTTCATTTGGTATCAGAGCTTTGGTTTACAGAGCTCGAGAACAAGACACATCAGAACAATACGAAAGAATTCATCAGATATTGGATTAGTAATATCCATTTAGAATGACTCGTTAGAGAAAGGATCAGTAGTATCCTAGAACGAGTGTGAAGGGTATATTTTTCAAATGAAAACGATTTTGTTTTGAAAATTTAAATCGTTTTATACGTATTTGAATATTTTATTTGTATTGATTTGGACAATCCAATATATAAAGACTTTGCATATACGCGTCATGAACGTATATTCGAAGTTTTATTATATTAGATAGATATAGAATCACACTCTAGTAGCCCGGACCTGATTCTGATGATTGACGCGTCATCATTAGTAATTATTTTCGTGTTTCGAAGGTATGATATCTATATATTTCCATTAGACTGGTGTGAGAACCAAAACTAATATAGCTAGAACACATTGTTGTGAATTGGCATCAAAAACATGATTTTTGTATATATATCAAATTTATGGATTTGAAACTCTAATCCACTAATTGATTGATGTTTGTGTTGTTTGTTTATTTGTTTGATAATTTTGAACCATTTAGCCTAATTGCACCAAATATTGAATTGTATTGAAAATTGGTCGCATTTGCTTGGATATACATATACTTACATTGAACAGGTCAAAGCAAGGAGGCTAGAGCAGAGAATAAAATTTTTTGACTGACAAATAGGTACATGTTTACTATATAATTTACTGTTTTGTTTGGGTGATGATGATTTTATGAGCCTATTGGCTAGCCGCTTGGCCTTTTCTTTTTCTTTTTGAGATCAGAAGGCCTTTATGGCAATTTCGGGATTTTCCCGTGGCTCCCGGTGCAGGGGAGGTTATGGCGAAATTTTTCGAAAATTTAGGGTGTTAGCCAAATTTTTGAAAATTTGAAAATTCTCAAAAACTGAAAAGTTGGAGAATGAAAGCCAGATCGAACGCAGAGTTGATTAATCAAACCACTTTCGACTTTGTTCCTTTTCGGGGACGAAAAGTTTTAAGTGGGGGAGATTGTAATAACCCGGAAATTCTGAACCAGTTTAAAATTTTTATTTTGGCAATTTTAGCGAATTTTGAATATTTAAAATGAATGATTTTAAATAATATCGATGAGAAATTTATTTTGAATATATTTCGAACGTATATATTATATACGCCGTCGTAAGAATATAAATAATTATATATAATTATAAATAGAATTGAAAATAGCGCGGTAGTTCGATAATTCGATTTCAAACTTCAATTGAATGTACCAGGTGCAAAACAATCCGGATTTTAGTGAAACCAAAAATAATAGGATCTAATTAATGATATCTTCCCAACGAATCCGAAAAATCAAGATTTCATAGCGGGAATCAAAAGAAATATCCAGTTGAAAATTCAGAATAGTCGTTATGGAATTCAAGCCCTTAAAAATGGACATTTTGCAAACAACCTCGGATTTCGACGAAACCACTTTTGTTGGGTCCGTGATGTCGAATTAATGCTAGATTCCATATTTCATAATTTTTCGAATCAATATGTGAGCGTGGCAAAGGAAAACGCTTTTGACCAGTTTCAGTTGATTTTAATCGACAGGAAAATGGCCATTTTTCTAACGGTCTCAGAATTCGACGAAACTAGTTTTGTTAGGACCGTATCGTCAATACGAAGCTAGAAAATATTTTTCGAGAATTTTTAGAGTTCGTACGTGACCCCAGTAAATTGAAATGCGTGTTTAAATTCAATATATAGAGTTATATGTTGATTTTGACGAAAACTGATCGAAAGGATCGAATCAGCTTACGATACATATCCCATTGTGTTCGGAATGGGGGTGAAACGCTATGGACGACAGGCAGTGGGCCTCGTTTAGAGGTCATATGAAAAAGTGGCTTTTTGAAATTAAATAATAAAATAAAAGGAGAAAGTCAAACCCTCCCTCTCTCTTCCTTTTATCAGCCGACCCCCCCCCCCCGTTTATTCTCAGAAATCGATTTATAAAAATAAAAAAATAAAAAAAAACTTGCTAAACCCTTGAAGGGCGTCGCCCTCTGCCTTACCACCACCGCCGGAGGCGGCAGGCCCCTCCTCCCTCAAGCGGAGCACCGCTCCGTTCTCCCTCCCCTCCCTTTCCTCTGGCACCAGCTCCGACGCCCGAACCCCCACATCGAAGGAGCCCAACGCCTGATGCCAAGCCCTGCCGCGCCACGCCCCATCGCCTGTCCCTCCCCTCCTCCGTTCGACGACCGCCGTACCCTCTCCCCTCCTGATGTCAACCGACGCAAGCAAACGCCCCCCCTTCGAAGTTCAGCAGCAAAACCACCCCCTCCTTTCAAAAAAAAATGTAAGTTTTATGTATTTGTTTTTATTCGTTTATTATGTAGGTGTTATGTAACACCCCGAAAATTCTATAACTGTGAAATTCATGAATTAAAGTATAATCAAATTCAAATCAAAGAACTAAGGGAAACGGGATACGCCATTGCGTTCGTCTCGGAAAAATACGCGAAATAGAGTCCGAGTTTTTGAAAAACGGAGTCCGTATGAAGAAGTTATTGCATGCGGAAGTTTTGAATCAAATTTAAAATTCAAACAGAATAAAATAATTAAATAACGGGCCCAGTGGGCCAGGGCGGATAAACACCCGCCTAGGCCACCCAGGTCGACTGGGCTGTCGACCTGGGCTACCCATGTCGACAGGGCTGTCGACAGCCCTGTCGACAGGGGTGTCGACCTGGTCGAGCCCAGTCAACCTGGCTGGCCAGGTCTGTGTTTGGTCGAATTTCTGTGGTCTGCTTTGTCATTAGGGCTAGGTGGCGGGTTTTTATTGGTCTCTCTTCCTAATGAATGGCTATGATCTAACCTAGCAACATCAAGGGTCCTAATCAATTCCTAACCTCTATATAAACAACCCTAGACTAAACCCTAATCTATTCATTCAAATTAAGAACATAGCCGCCATGTTGCTGAGGAACGACAAAGAGTAGCCGCCAACTAAAGAGAGGATTAGGGAGAAAGTTCTAAGGCCTAAAGCAATTCAAGCAACCTAAAGCTAATCAATTCAACAAAGGGATTTGCGTCTTCAATCCCTAAACTAGAGAATTCATCAAACCATTGTAAGTAGAGTATTACTTTGGTATTAATAAACAACTGTGTTGATGTGTATGCTTGAATTGTGGCAATGAAAGTAATTCATATTTGTGCAAAAATATGTTATTCATTATAAAGATCTACATGCGGTAGTTCTATGCAAATATACGTTTGGATTATTGCGCAAATTATGTAATCTATGTTGAAGCTACATGTATGTAGTTGAGTGAAATTTATGCGAATTTGGGGCTTTGTTATTATGTCGTCATGATGTATATTTTTGTGCATAAATCATTTTGCAAGTAATTGAGACAAGTTTGGTTGTTATAGTTCATATGAAACTATGTTGGAATTTTGACACCATAATCCATATATTAAGTCATGCTTTTGCAAAACTTATGAATATGGCTAGGCTATGAATGATATTTGGCATAATTGAAATCTATGATTAAGTCTATCTTGTTTACAAGAATTATATGATGACATATGTGAGACATGGCTAAGTTAGACTCAAAAATCCCTTTTTGCAAGTTTAAAGCAAACACCATGTTTAGGAATATTTATGCATAAGTATGTTTATACCATCGTTATGTGATTAGGCTTAAATCATGATTAAGTTGAATTATGCTATGTTCATGCTAGAAGTATTTATGCCATACTTATGTTTGACCATATGCCATGCCTATGCTAGAAGTATTTTATGCCATGCTTATGTTTGACAATATGCCATATGCAAGAAGTATTTTATGCCATGCTTATGTTTGACAATATGCCATGTTTATGCTAGAAGTATTTAGGCCATGCTTATGTTTGACATTATGCCTAAATAAGAATATAGGTTCATGTTGTAGTTAAACCTATGCAAGTTTACATGCCTTGATTTATGTCACCTATGTTTTATGACCAAAATACATGTCACCACTATGCAAGTACACCAATTTCTATTATGTATTTTCCAACGTCATATGCAAGTTCATGCGCTCACTTTCCCCTCTTTGTGTATACGCCATAAGCCTCCCCTTTTCGCATGGCTAAATTGGGCTTTAAAAGGCTAAGCCCAATATATATAAACGGACGTGTAAAATGGGGGAAAATAACGTTGGGTTAAAAGTTAATTAATGAATGAAAATACGAAATAGAAGGGCCCAAAGTCAAGTATGGGTTGGGCCCATGGTTGGTGTAACCTTTACACCATTAACATAATAATGGGCCGCAAATATTTACATATAAGAAATAAAGAAGAATGACAAAATATGTAAATGTAGAAAAGATGATGTGTTTAACCCGAGGTTGGATTGAGTTGTGATGTAAACCTGCCCGGAACCGCCCGGCTGTCCAGTAGTCACAACAATACCTATCCAATGTGGGAGGTTAAACATGGAGCCCAGCAAGGACCCGAGGTTAGACTGAGTTATGACGTAAGACTGCCCGGAACCAACCGGCAACAGGCAGCCACAACAATACCTGTCTAATGTGAGAGGTCAGGGCCTTAATAAGACAATTAAGGCTGAGTCAGGATTGTTAGGATTAAGTGAACTAAAGACTTAATCAAAATGGAACATGCTAAACTAAACGGACTGGTGGGGTTAGGTTAGGAAACACTTAACCAACTTAGCATGTTGGCTAGAGATAGAAAACCTAGTAACGGGGGACCCTTTTCAGCAGTAACCCTAGAAGGTGTATCAGGATACCCTGAAACTAGGTAGGGTGGGGCACGATTACTGGGCTGATTGTAAGAGGTCAAATCGACGGCGGTGGTGTAGCAGTGTAGGTTCTAACGGTGTGCGGGCGTGCACGCACTCCGGCGCAGAAAAATAAAGCACTGGACACCAGTAGCATACCTTTGCACTCTAAGGTTGTGTCGGGTTGCCACTATGGGACTTGATACACCCCATGGTGGGACCAGCATAGGTAACTACAGACATCGGGGGCCGTAAGACACATGTAACTATGCGAGTAGGAGCCGATCATCGTAGAATGGATCACATCACCCTGATTTTGGGGTGCAAATTGGAAACTAGTTTATATGGGTTCAGAGATTAACATGGGGTACGATAGTATATTCGACCCTAGATAACTTAACCAAGTTTATAATGTTGCCCACTTCCTGTTTTACTTATCATACCCAGTTCTTTATTCATAGACAAAGTAGTACTAGACTTACTCAGGCTTTATGTCTGACTCTATTTTTCTTTTGTCTTCTTTCTTCCGTTTCCCCCCCAGGTCCTCAGGGAGGGAACACAGCAGCTTGACCTACCTCAACATCCAGCTTGAAGAAGAGAAATGTATTGCTTGGACTTTCCTGTTTTGAACTATGGCTTTGGACAATCCACTATGGGGCTTTGGCAGTTTGTCTATGTTTTATTTATGCTTCTTTAAAAATAATGTACTCAAGACAGATTATGAAGTGTTATGTTATGTTTTTGGAAAGGATGTTGTTGTAACACGTATTTGACTTTATGAAATAAAGTTTGTTGTTCTTCCGCTGTTTACAAATATGTGTTCTTATATCTGTCTTGTATATCTGTGACTTGTACTTATAAACCTCCACCAAAATTAGGGCATTCCCTTTGAGAGTGACCCTAACGGAGGTGGGGTGTTTCACTTGGTATCAGAGCATAGGTTTACTAGATAAGATAAAAAGTTTTGAAAAAAAATTATTTTCAAAAAGGAAATTTAAAGAAGCATTTTTAAAAGATAAAAATATTATTTTATTTTAAAAAGGCAAAGTCCACTCCCCAAAGCCATAGGAACTATCTCTTATCCTTCGTTTTGAATCTATCCTTTTTGTTTCAGCATGTCCCAAGAACTTAACTTGCCGGAAGGGGTGCCAATACCTGGTTGGTTTAGACGGTTCTTAGAAGCAAGGGCCACTCAGCCAGGTCCTACCGTTCCTCCTCCCCCAGCTGAAGGAAATCATCCAGCTGCAGCAGCACCTTTTCCTCCACCTCCTCCTCGGGGAAACACATTCGCTAAGATATGTAAAGATTTTAAAGCCATGGGAGGAAGGGATTTCCATGGAACTGAGTCCTTCGTAGCAGCTAGGAATTGGCTGAAAGAAACTGAAGACCTATTCATCATCTTTGAGGTAGAAGATAGACAAAAAGTACAGTTGGCAGTGTGGCTATTGAAGGGTGAGGCTTCCTACTGGTGGGAAGTCACTAATGCTGAAAGACCAGTGGAGACATGGGAGGACTTTAGGGCAAGGTCTGAGACCAAATTTCTCTCAGATGCAGAAAGGAGTTTGCAGTTAGAAAAATTCCTATTTCTTAAACAAGGGGACAAGACTGTCAGAGAGTATGTGAATCAGTTTGATGAGCTGGCTAGGTTTGGACTTGACCTAGTCAACACCCCGCACAAGAAGGCTCTCCGTTTCGTCAAAGGGTTGAATGAGCCATTACACAGTTTGGCCATGACCCATATACCCATGGGAGCCACGTATGAAAGATTGGTGCAAATGGCATTGCTGAATGAAGAGGACAAGGGCAAGAAGGAGACCAAGGCAGAAAGCTCTCAAGGGAAGAAAGATGGTTTGCAGCCTAAGAAGACAGACTTTAAGAAGGGCGGGAAAGGCAACAAAGAGAAGAGGAAGTGTAATTTCTGTGGCAAAGTGGGGCACTTAGTAAAGGACTGCCGGAAAAAGAAGGCTAAGGAGAATGGTGGGTGCTTTTCGTGCGGTCAGACAGGCCACAGGGCTAAGGACTGCCCAAGGAAACGAGGACAGGGGCAGGGCACTGGATCCACCCCAGGGGCACAGGTTCATGTGCTAGAAGCGCCACCATTGCAACAGCGAGGTATAAATACTTCTGTAGAAAGTGTAGTTTATCTTTATGATCACCCCGTTCGCACTTTATTTGATTCCGGCGCATCACACTCCTTTATCTCGTCTGCTTTAGTAGAATCTCTGCACCTAAAAACTAGTATGGTAGAGGACCCCTTAATTGTTTCAAACCCAATTGGGGGCCCAGCTCATTTGTCTATGATCTGTGTGGGATTGAAAATTTCTATCCTAAGTGTTGAATTTCTATGTAGTGCCTTTGTTTTGGGCTTTTCGGGTTATGGTTTGATTTTGGGTATGGATTGGCTATCCAGTAATGGGGCCATCCTAGACTGTGATAAAAGGGTTGTTAGGCTCCTAACCCAACTCGGCAATACTTTGGAAATTTCTTGTAATCTCTCGTTTGCAGTTATGCTTAGTTATCTTGAATCGCTAGATGCCTCTGTTGAAAATTTGCATTCAGTTAGAGTGGTCCGGGAATATCCGGATGTCTTTGAAGAGGTGAAGGGCTTACCTCCGAAGCGGGAAATAGACTTCCGCATATATCTGGTAGATAATGCAAAGCCCGTTGCGTTGCCCGTTAGACATATGGCTCCACGAGAAAGGAAAGAGCTCAGTAAACAGATTAAAGAGCTTCTAGAAAAGGGGTTCATCAGGAGGAGCATTTCAGAATGGGGCGCTCCAGTGGTGTTCGCTACAAAGGCGGATGGTTCACTCCGTCTATGTGTTGACTATAGGGAGCTCAACAAGCTAACGAAAAAGAATAGGCACCCTCTCCCTAGAATTGACGATTTATTTGACCAGCTTGTAGGAGCGTCTGTTTTCTCCCAACTCGATTTAGCAACCGGTTTTCATCAGCTAAGGGTGGCTGAAGATAGCATCGATAAAACGGCTTTCAGAACCCCAGACGGCTTCTTTGAATGGCTTGTCATGCCTTTCGGCTTGACAAATGCACCTGCGTACTTCGTGGACCTGATGAGTAGGGTATTTAGAGATTTCCTCAACAAATTCGTAGTGGTCTTCGTAGATGATATCCTTATCTTCTCAAAGAGTGAAGAGGAACATGCTCAACACTTAAGGGCAATCATGGAAACTTTGCGAGTCCATCAACTAAAAGCCAAATTCTCCAAATGCCACTTTTGGAGGGAAGAGGTGAGGTTCCTTGGGCACATAGTATCCAAGCAAGGGTTAGCGGTGGACCCTGCGAAGGTAGTGGCGGTACAGGATTGGAAGACACCAAGGAATGCGACTGAGGTCCGAAGCTTTCTAGGACTAGCGGGTTTCTATCGAAAGTTCATAAGGGATTTTGCGAAAATCTCAGCACCGCTCACGAAATTGACTAAGAAGAATCTAGTGTTTAATTGGGACTTGGATTGCGAGTTTGCTTTCCAACGACTGAAAAGGGCTCTCACAACGGCCCCAGTTTTGACGCTGCCAGATGGGAGCAAGACGTTCACTGTTTATACGGATGCATGTGGGACAGGGCTAGGCGCCGTCTTAATGCAAGAAGGAAGGGTAGTAGCTTATGGCGGGAGGCAGTTGAAGGTGCACGAAAAGAACTACCCAACCCACGATCTTGAGTTAGCCGCCACGTCTTTGCACTCAAGTCTTGGCGACACTATCTCCTAGGTGAGAAGTTCGAACTTTACACTGACCATAAATCGTTGAAATATCTTTTCTCGCAGAAGGATCTTAACTTGAGGCAACAAAGGTGGATGGAGTTTCTTGCCTCGTACGATTTCGAAATCTCCTATACTCCGGGCAAAGGCAACGTAGTGGCAGACGCGTTGAGCCGAAAGAAATTGACCCTAAGCCCGTTGTTTGTTGAAAGACAAAGCCTAGAGTTTATAGCCAGTTTCGACTTTAGGCCCTCCTCCGATTTCGTACCAGGCCTGCTAGCATCTCTCGAAGTGCGCCCGACTTTAGTGGATTCAGTAGGGGCAACACAACGCGAAGACCCTCAGCTTGTGGAAATAATTGATAGGCTAATTAGGGGTGAGACTTCAAGTCACCCCAACAGATACTCCATTGACGATAAGGGTGTACTAAGGCGAGATGGAAGACTATGCGTCCCACAGACAAAAGATCTAATAAAGAAGGTTCTCGAGGAAGCACATCACTCCAAGATGACGATACATCCAGGCGGAGATAAAATGTACAAAGACATAAAAAGGACTTTCTTCTGGAACGGCATGAAAAAGGACGTGGCAGAGTTCGTTTCTAAGTGCATGGTGTGCCAACAGGTTAAGGCGGAACAGAAAAAGCCTGGTGGACTGCTACATCCTCTGGAGGTCCCACAGTGGAAGTGGGATAGCATCTCAATGGACTTCATCGATGGACTGCCTAGGTCTAGGAGAGGCAACACTAGCATTTGGGTAATAGTGGATAGGCTTACTAAAAGCGCCCACTTTTTACCTGTCAAAAGTAAGAGAACTGCCTCATCCCTAGCATCACTTTACCTTAAGGAAATCGTGCGACTCCATGGAATACCATCTAGCATCGTTAGTGACCGAGACCCCATCTTCACCAGCGAGTTTTGGCGGAGTCTGCAAGAAGTAGTAGGAACGCAGTTATGCTTGAGCACGGCCTATCATCCCCAAACCGACGGCCAAACAGAGAGAGTGAACAGAGTTTTGGAAGACCTTCTAAGACTATGCGTCCTTGACTTCGGAGGGACATGGGAAGACCACCTCCCTTTGGTGGAATTTGCCTACAACAACAGCTATCAAGCAACCATCGGAATGGCGCCCTTCGAAGCTTTATATGGAAGACCGTGCCGATCGCCCACTTGTTGGTGGGAGTCTACCGATAAGCTCATACTTGGACCAGATATGATCCGAGAGACTTCAGAGAAAGTAGACTTAATACGAAGAAGGATGAAGACGGCCCAAGACAGACAAAAGTCCTATGCCGACAAGAGGAGGACCAACCTTGAATTTGAGGTTGGAGACAGAGTTTTTCTCAAGGTATCACCGCTAAGAAACGTTGTTCGTTTTGGAACCACAGGAAAGCTTGCGCCAAGATTCATAGGGCCATTTCCTATTATCGAGAAGATTGGGAAAATGGCCTATAGATTAGAGCTACCCGAGAAGTTGGCTGGAGTCCACAACGTTTTTCACGTTTCACATCTCCGAAAATGTCTGCATGAGTCAGCTGAAGTGGTAGAGCCAAACATCCTCGAAGAGGCCGAAGTGGAACGCGAAGCAACCATAAGGAGAGTTCCTACCCGCATCTTAGGAACGGAAGTGAAGAGGCTACGCAACCGCGAAGTCAAGCTCGTCAAAGTTCAGTGGAGCGACGCCGAGGGAGACGCGACTTGGGAAACTGAAGATAGAATCCGTACTGCCTACCCTTTTCTGTTCGAGGGTACATCCTTGATCTTTCTTTTCCTTAAGTTGCGCTTTTATCTATCTATCTTTTTAGGTATATTTCCTCGACCGTATCTTTTAGGTAGAAAACCTTTGGATGAAAACATGTAGTTGAAACATGTTATGTATGAATGGTTGCAAGTGGTTGCAAGTGATTGCTAGTGGTTGCTCGTGGTTGCATATACACACACAATCTAGGTTTTAGATCGGCTCAGTCACTTCATATTGCATATGCATATATGTTTGTATTCGTATGTGGTTGAACTATAATGTGTTGTCATGTGGATGTTGCATTTGCATTGAATGATTGTGCACTCATGTAGAATCATGAATAGGAAAATTTGCATACATAAGGGATTCATGGCACTTACATAATTCGCATTAAGGAGGTCAACTGAATCAGTAGACCGCCTGATTTTGCATTAGATAAGTACATGTACACACACACTTTGCATATGATCATGAAGCATTAGAAGTCTTTTAAGGACAATGGATGCTCGTGTTTGATGGATGAGTAGATGGATTATTGGATGTTAGGATTTACATTCCTCCTAACTTGAAGATTTCGGGGACGAAATCCTTTTAAGTGGGGGAGAATGTAACACCCCGAAAATTCTATAACTGTGAAATTCATGAATTAAAGTATAATCAAATTCAAATCAAAGAACTAAGGGAAACGGGATATGCCATTGCGTTCGTCTCGGAAAAATACGCGAAATAGAGTCCGAGTTTTTGAAAAACGGAGTCCGTATGAAGAAGTTATGGCATGCAGAAGTTTAGAATCAAATTTAAAATTCAAACAGAATAAAATAATTAAATAACGGGCCCAGTGGGCCAGGGCGGATAAACACCCGCCTAGGCCACCCAGGTCGACTGGGCTGTCGACCTGGGCTACCCATGTCGACAGGGCTGTCGACAGCCCTGTCGACAGGGGTGTCGACCTGGTCGAGCCCAGTCAACCTGGCTGGCCAGGTCTGTGTTTGGTCGAATTTCTGTGGTCTGCTTTGTCATTAGGGCTAGGTGGCGGGTTTTTATTGGTCTCTCTTCCTAATGAATGGCTATGATCTAACCTAGCAACATCAAGGGTCCTAATCAATTCCTAACCTCTATATAAACAACCCTAGACTAAACCCTAATCTATTCATTCAAATTAAGAACATAGCCGCCATGTTACTGAGGAACGACAAAGAGTAGCCGCCAACTAAAGAGAGGATTAGGGAGAAAGTTCTAAGGGCTAAAGCAATTCAAGCAACCTAAAGCTAATCAATTCAACAAAGGGATTTGCGTCTTCAATCCCTAAACTAGAGAATTCATCAAACCATTGTAAGTAGAGTATTACTTTGGTATTAATAAACAACTGTGTTGATGTGTATGCTTGAATTGTGGCAATGAAAGTAATTCATATTTGTGCAAAAATATGTTATTCATTATAAAGAACTACATGCGGTAGTTCTATGCAAATATACGTTTGGATTATTGCGCAAATTATGTAATCTATGTTGAAGCTACATGTATGTAGTTGAGTGAAATTTATGCAAATTTGGGGCTTTGTTATTATGTCGTCATGATGTATATTTTTGTGCATAAATCATTTTGCAAGTAATTGAGACAAGTTTGGTTGTTATAGTTCATATGAAACTATGTTGGAATTTTGACACCATAATCCATATATTAAGTCATGCTTTTGCAAAACTTATGAATATGGCTAGGCTATGAATGATATTTGGCATAATTGAAATCTATGATTAAGTCTATCTTGTTTACAAGAATTATATGATGACATATGTGAGACATGGCTAAGTTAGACTCAAAAATCCCTTTTTGCAAGTTTAAAGCAAACACCATGTTTAGGAATATTTATGCATAAGTATGTTTATACCATCGTTATGTGATTAGGCTTAAATCATGATTAAGTTGAATTATGCTATGTTCATGCTAGAAGTATTTATGCCATACTTATGTTTGACCATATGCCATGCCTATGCTAGAAGTATTTTATGCCATGCTTATGTTTGACAATATGCCATATGCAAGAAGTATTTTATGCCATGCTTATGTTTGACAACATGCCATGTTTATGCTAGAAGTATTTAGGCCATGCTTATGTTTGACATTATGCCTAAATAAGAATATAGGTTCATGTTGTAGTTAAACCTATGCAAGTTTACATGCCTTGATTTATGTCACCTATGTTTTATGACCAAAATACATGTCACCACTATGCAAGTACACCAATTTCTATTATGTATTTTCCAACGTCATATGCAAGTTCATGCGCTCACTTTCCCCTCTTTGTGTATATGCCATAAGCCTCCCCTTTTCGCATGGCTAAATTGGGCTTTAAAAGGCTAAGCCCAATATATATAAACGGACGTGTAAAACGGGGGAAAATAACGTTGGGTTAAAAGTTAATTAATGAATGAAAATACGAAATATAAGGGCCCAAAGTCAAGTATGGGTTGGGCCCATGGTTGGTGTAACCTTTACACCATTAACATAATAATGGGCCGCAAATATTTACATATAAGAAATAAAGAAGAATGACAAAATATGTAAATGTAGAAAAGACGATGTGTTTAACCCGAGGTTGGATTGAGTTGTGATGTAAACCTGCCCGGAACCGCCCGGCTGTCCAGTAGTCACAACAATACCTATCCAATATGGGAGGTTAAACATGGAGCCCAGCAAGGACCCGAGGTTAGACTGAGTTGTGACGTAAGACTGCCCGGAACCAACCGGCAACAGGCAGCCACAACAATACCTGTCTAATGTGAGAGGTCAGGGCCTTAATAAGACAATTAAGGCTGAGTCAGGATTGTTAGGATTAAGTGAACTAAAGACTTAATCAAAATGGAACATGCTAAACTAAACGGACTGGTGGGGTTAGGTTAGGAAACACTTAACCAACTTAGCATGTTGGCTAGAGATAGAAAACCTAGTAACGGGGGACCCTTTTCAGCAGTAACCCTAGAAGGTGTATCAGGATACCCTGAAACTAGGCAGGGTGGGGCACGATTACTGGGCTGATTGTAAGAGGTCAAATCGACGGCGGTGGTGTAGCAGTGTAGGTTCTAACGGTGTGCGGGCGTGCACGCACTCCGGCGCAGAAAAATAAAGCACTGGACACCAGTAGCATACCTTTGCACTCTAAGGTTGTGTCGGGTTGCCACTATGGGACTTGATACACCCCATGGTGGGACCAGCATAGGTAACTACAGACATCGGGGGCCGTAAGACACATGTAACTATGCGAGTAGGAGCCGATCATCGTAGAATGGATCACATCACCCTGATTTTGGGGTGCAAATTGGAAACTAGTTTATATGGGTTCAGAGATTAACATGGGGTACGATAGTATATTCGACCCTAGATAACTTAACCAAGTTTATAATGTTGCCCACTTCCTGTTTTACTTATCATACCCAGTTCTTTATTCATAGACAAAGTAGTACTAGACTTACTCAGGCTTTATGTCTGACTCTATTTTTCTTTCGTCTTCTTTCTTCCGTTTCCCCCCCCCCCAGGTCCTCAGGGAGGGAACACAGCAGCTTGACCTACCTCAACATCCAGCTTGAAGAAGAGAAATGTATTGCTTGGACTTTCCTGTTTTGAACTATGGCTTTGGACAATCCACTATGGGGCTTTGGCAGTTTGTCTATGTTTTATTTATGCTTCTTTAAAAATAATGTACTCAAGACAGATTATGAAGTGTTATGTTATGTTTTTGGAAAGGATGTTGTTGTAACACGTATTTGACTTTATGAAATAAAGTTTGTTGTTCTTCCGCTGTTTACAAATATGTGTTCTTATATCTGTCTTGTATATCTGTGACTTGTACTTATAAACCTCCACCAAAATTAGGGCATTCCCTTTGAGAGTGACCCTAACGGAGGTGGGGTGTTTCATGTTATTATGAATTTAAAAATTGTTTTTAGCATAAAATAAATCAGTTTTTATATATATTATGGCATTAAGAAGAAATGATTTTTAATAAACGTAAGAGAGGATTTTTATATGATAAAACATGTGATTTTTAGAAACTGAAAATATGCAATTGTTATTTGTGTAAAGGCAAGATCTTTGTTTGTTTGAAGTTTTGATTTTTAATTTAGAGGAAAGGATATAATTTTTATATAATCGTGGAGTTAAAAATATAATTTTTATATACGTATGAAGAATAAAAATATGATTTTCATTAGATATGGAGATTAAAAATGTGATTTTTATATGATAGAGATAGGTTAAAAATATAATTTTTATACTAGTGGCAGAATTAAAAATATAATTTTTACATGATAGGAATATTAAAAATATCATCTTTATATAGGTAGCTAAATAAAGATGTGATTTTTTTAGTGACGAAATTGAAAAGGATATTTTTAAAAGTGAAAAGAGGATATTTCTAAAAGTGAAAAGACGATATTTTTAAAAGTGAAAAGACGATATTTTTAAAATAGAAAAGATTAGATTTTAAAAATAGAAAAGGCGAGATTTTTATATATTGAACAACAAAATAAAATTTTGATTTTTATATATTGAACAACGAAGTAAAAATTTGATTTTTATATATTGAACAACGAAGTAAAAATTCGATTTTTATACATTGAATAGCGAAGTAAAAATGTGATTTTTACATATGTAGTGAATACGAGCAACGAAAGCGACAAAAGGCGAGAATGACGAAGACTTCTACATTAGAAGAGTCGTGGAATCGGGATAGCTATCGGTGAGAACTTCTCACTCTTCAATTTCTTTTTCTAGTTATATATATACTAGGATGCAGACGGTGTTTAGTAGCACCCGACACCCGTCATCCACAGACCATGGATGGCTTGTTTGTTAAATTGTTTGAATGTGTAGTTGGTTAGTTTATTTGGTTTGAATTGAATGGTATGGTGAAATGAAATTGATTTGATTGATGTGTGAATGACGTGGGCCTTCACTAGACCGGGGATAAGGCTAGGCCTTGTCCCGTTTCTAGTATCGTGCCGTTATGCCGCCGAAATTTTCTAAAATATGTTAGAAAAATAAAAATATCATTTTTATTTTGTAAATGAACTGAATAAAAATCCACGTGTTAAAATAAAATATTTTATCGTTAAAAATATAATTTTTAGCGTGAAAGTGAATAAATAAATATTTATAAACAAATCGGCCGATTTGTTTATATACACTGATTTGACTGATATTTATTGGGTCGATAAATTTTACACATCGCCCAACTGCACAAATAAAATCTGTGTTTGATTGTTTGAAACCCCATATGCGTGTTGGGATGAAATTTGAAGTTCACTCATCCTGATTGATTAAATATGTCGATCGATAGATTGACAGACTGTTATAAGCGTTAGATATCTATATTTGATGCTTATACATTGTAGTGCACTTTGGTTGATGGTTGATTATTTTTCAATGCTATTATATACGTGTGATGTATGAAAATCCATATAATTAATATTATATGGTGATTGATTGGGCCTCATTCCAATTTAGAAAATAAAGAATATTATAAAATAAAGGTTCATGTGTTGACAGTACTCATCCGTTGAGATTAGTCATGTGTTGAACGAAATATTTTAATAATAAAATTTACATCTTTATCAATATAAAATAAAGATTCATGTGTTGACAGTACTCATCCGTTGAGATTAGTCATGTGCTGAACGAAATATTTTAATAATAAAATTTACATCTTTATCAATATAAAATAAAGGTTCATGTGTTGACAGTACTCATCCGTTGAGATTAGTCATGTGTTGAACGAAATATTTTAATAATAAAATTTACATCTTTATCAATATAAAATAAAGGTTCATGTGTTGACAGTACTCATCCGTTGAGATTAGTCATGTGTTGAACGAAATATTTTAATAATAAAATTTACATCTTTATCAATATAAAATAAAGGTTCATGTGTTGACAGTACTCATCCGTTGAGATTAGTCATGTGTAGAACGAAATATTTTAAAAATAGAAATATTTGAAATAGGAATATTTGAATAGGAAATATTTGAAAAAGAAATATTTGAAATAGAATATTTGAAAATAGAAATATATGAAGCCGTGTTGATTAGATTGACGCCATTTTGACGTGAACGATATTTATATCGATTTTATTCATTTTAAAATGAATATTGAAAAGTGATTTCGAAATCGAATATTTTGAAACCAATTGAATTTGAATTGAATAGAAAACGAATTGAATTTAAATTGATTAGAAAATGAATTGAATTTGAAGTGAATAGAAAACGAATTGAATTTGAATTGAATAGAAAACAAATTGAATTTGAATTGAACAGTAAACGAATTGAATTTAAATTGATTAGAAAACGAATTGAATTTGAATTGAATAGAAAATGAATTGAATTTAAATTGATTAGAAAACGAATTGAATTTGAATTGAAAAGAAAACGAATTGAATTTGAATTGAATAGAAAACGAATTGAATTCGAATTGAATAGAAAACGAATTGAATTTGAATTGAATAGAAAACGAAATGAATTTGAATTGAATAGAAAACGAATTGAATTTGAATTGAATAGAAAACGAATTGAATTTGAATTGATTAGAAAACGAATTGAATTTGAATTGATTAGAAAACGAATTGAATTTGAATTGAATAGAAAACGAATTGAATTTGAATTGAATAGAAAACAAATTGAATTTGAATTGAACAGAAAACGAATTGAATTTAAATTGATTAGAAAACGAATTGAATTTGAATTGAATAGAAAATGAATTGAATTTAAATTGATTAGAAAACGAATTGAATTTGAATTGAAAAGAAAACGAATTGAATTTGAATTGAATAGAAAACGAATTGAATTCGAATTGAATAGAAAACGAATTGAATTTGAATTGAATAGAAAACGAATTGAATTTGAATTGAATAGAAAACGAATTGAATTTGAATTGAATAGAAAACGAATTGAATTTGAATTGATTAGAAAACGAATTGAATTTGAATTGATTAGAAAACGAATTGAATTTGAATTGAATAGAAAACGAATTGAATTTGAATTGAATAGAAAACGAATTCAAATTGAATTGAAAACGAATTCGAATTGAACTGAAAACGAATTGAAATGAATTCAAATTGTATTGAAATTTGAATTGAATAGAAATGAATTTTAAAACGAATTTATAAGGAAGAATTCAATTTTGATTTGAATTGAGATGGAAGTTGAAATTGCTTTTGAAATGAATTTAAAATTATTTCTAAAATTCGTTTTAAATAGAAATCGACGAAATATATATTATATATATAATATAATGGCCTGAATAGAACGCGCCGCGTCGCAGAAGTTCGTGAATTTCGACCATTTATTTCAAACGAACATTATGGGAGATCCGACCGTCGGATTCTCCTAAAATCGGAACCGTTGGGTTCGTATCGAAAAGAGCTTTATAACGAATATTAGAAATTTAAAATCTAGCGGTTGGATTTGGAGATACGTCCAAATCAAATTTGGAAAAGGTCGCTGTAAGTGCAGTTCGATGGCCGTTGATGGAAATCTACTGTACGGACCTTGATAAAATTATTAAAAATACCAATAATTTATGTAAATTCATAAGAAATGATTTGGGAAAAATTGGGATGAAAAACTCCATATTTGAAAAGACAAAAATAGATTTTTATCGAAATGAACTAGTTTTGAACTAAGATTAAAACCCATTTATTTTTAAATAAATAAATTGGATTTGAAACGGGTTTTAAACATAATTGATTTGTAGGTTTATCGTGAACGGTGTTTTTAATAACATTTGTTCTTTAACCTGAAAATAAATAGAATGTGATTTGGGTTTGACGTGAATTGTGTTTTAAATGGCATTAGTTCTTTAACCCAGTAAAAGGAGTTTTAATGAATCTGCAATTAAATGGAAATGTGAATTGATAATTTAAATTATCAAATTTAGAAATGAGCGAGAATGGAGTATTACCAGTTTTGCTCCAAAGCGATAGTTAAATCTTTAATTAGATTTGAACGTGAAATGGTAATTAATTTTACCGATAACACCGTGGTATTTGATATGGAGTATTACCAGTTTTGCTTCATGGGATGAATAGGTTGGGATTGGGAAATAAAAATAAATAATTACTTCGATGTAGTTCGCTAATCTCGACTAGTTCAGAAAACCAAAATTTGGTTTGAAATGACATCCAAAGGAAGATTAAAGGATAAATTTTAAAGAATTTATCTTGGATAAAATTAATGGGAACTTTTCCCTG
Organism: Allium sativum; assembly: GCA_030737875.1. NCBI lineage: Eukaryota > Viridiplantae > Streptophyta > Magnoliopsida > Asparagales > Amaryllidaceae > Allium > Allium sativum. The sequence goes on along the minus strand of CM060926.1, from coordinate 501,139,152 downwards.
AGAATATGAATTGGAATGAGGCGTATGTTGTGTTTGTGTAACATTCGTTTTAATATACGCGGGTTGTTCGGAAAGGCCGGGTTTATACCCATTCTGAATAACCGATTCGACGATATGTCGAAGATGAAGACGGTGGTCGAAGACCGGAAGTCTTCACATCGTTTGGATGATTACTGACGATCCTGATTGGGCTGTACACCCAAGAGGATGGAAATAGTTGGTGGTCGTCCAGACGTACTTGGAGATCGATGGATATGTGAGGAAAGTGCCTCCGGTTTCGTTCAGACCCAGAACGAACTTGTAAATGGATTGTGTGTCTGACACTGGATTTCATTCTGTGATGATTGATTTCTGTTAAATATATATCTGTTGGCGGCGGAGAATTTATTCTCTTGCTTAACGCCCTTCTCTGAGACGTACGAGCTTAGAGGTTATATATCGATAGATATCAATCGCATGGCATGAATTGCCCGTGTGGCATGCTGAGTTGCATAGATCAAGGCTTCTGTTGAAAAGCAAAGTCTTGTGGTTGATGATCAAAGCACAGCCTTTGTGGCATAGCTTTGTGTATAGCGTGGATTCGCGAGCCTCATACCTCGGTATGAGTCAAAAACGGGATAAGGACCCAAGGAGTGCATGACGTTTCTTTCTAGCTATGGTGGTGTCAGTGACTTACCAGCCCTGACATTTATATACTTTTCACCTATGTGGTTGTTGGAATGCAAGGCGCCTCGATTATAGGTCTGTAAGGACCGGGAAACGTGTGTTCAGGAATAACTAATCCTCTAACGTAAGTGAGGACCGGCCTCAGAGGATCCAGGATTGCCCAGAGTGTGTAGTCCTGAGGCATTTGCTAGAGTGTCTCGAACGCGGAGAGGAGCTTGCCCCTTGCCTCAACTTATGACGAAAATCCAATTTCCAATACGTACGTTTCGGTTTTAATTGTAGAACTAGTATGGCGACATAGTGGTATGGGACATTCATGCCGCCTATGATTTATATTTATGATTGAAATTGTTTTGACACTATACACTTATTATAGTATCAAATGATTTGTTTTAAACGTACCAAGCATGTTTGGCTGTTATAAGGTAAAACCCTATCCTCCGGCTTGTGTTGCATTGTGTGATGGGACCTGGGTCTTATAATGGCTTCATTTTTCGAAAAAGCACTGCGTTGTTTATTCTATGCACTGGTATTCTTGGGAGGAACCCGTTCCGTGTTATACGGCGTGGTCCCTTGAATTACCCTCTTTTAAAGTAAAGTTTTAAATAACTGTTTTAGTTCTCACACCAGTCACATGACTGACCTGGAGTTTATTGCTTTAACCTAAACTCTGGGTGCCCCTATTTTCCTCACGGGCAGCTAGTAGTTTCGGTTTTGCAGATTATATTCACAGGATCCTGGTTTACAGCTGGAATGATATCCAGAAGGCTCTATATCCGTATATCACCTTCAGTTGTGCTTTGTATTATTTTCTGCTGCTATGTAATTTATTGTAATCTCTGATATTTATCGAATGTAATTTATTTATTGATACTCTGTATATTCTTGTATCTGATGGAATTGTTGTAATAGCAATGAAATGTTCTTCCGTCTGTGTTCTGTTTTGTCTTGTCCTCACAGTAATTCGTTCTTTCTCATATCTTCGGAGACCGGGGAAGTTCGGGTCGCTTCAGTGAGCATGGCAAAGGAAAACACGTTTGACCAGTTTTAGTTCATTTTAATCGACTGGAAAATGGCCATTTATCAAACGTTTTCAGAATTTGACGAAATTAGTTTTGTTAGGACCGTATCGTCGATAGGAAGATAGAAATAATTTTACGAGAATTTATAGAGTTAGTATGTGGCCCCGGTAAATTGAAATATGCGTTTAAATTAAATATATAAAGATTTATATTTTTAATTCAACGGAAACTGAGCGTAATAGTCGAATTGGCCTGCGATACATATCCCATTGTGTTCGGAATGGGGGTAAAATGCTAGGGACGACAGTCGTTGGGTTTGATTCGGCGCTCGAATGAAAAAGTAACTTTGGATTTAAAATTAAAAATAAAATAATATAAAACTCTCCCTGCCCCTCTCTCTCCCTTCAGATCACGCTTCAGTAAAAAAATTAAAAAAATAAAACCCATTTCCCTAAAAACGAATCCGATCCGCTCCTCCCCGTTCAGCCTCCCACCGTCGATGGCCTTGGTGGCGCGGCCCCACCAGTACCCTCCTCTCCGTCCTCCGCCTACTCCCTCCCACCTCGCTCCATCTCGCGGACCCCGATGCAACCCCCCCCCCACGTTGAAGACCGACGTTGCAGACACCCACTGCACCACCAACGGACCTGCCGCCTCCGACTGCACCGCCTCCACCGCTTCCCACTGACGCCGACCCCCAGCTGCTCCGACGTGAAACGCCTTTTCCCCCTCCGAACGCTGTGAGTGTCAGCCCTCCTTTGATTTGTTATTTCATAGGTTTTTATTTTAAAGAAAGTATAGTTTCTTTATTTATTATTTATCGTCAAGGTCGGATTTTTAATTTATAAAAGGTCGGATTTTTAATTTATAAAGATAGGATTTTTATATAGATAAAAGTTCGATTTTTTAAACACGAAAAGAGAAGAGTTTTAAACATGAAATGATTTGGTTTTTGAACGATTAAAAATATAATCTTTATTATGTAGAAGATGTAAAAATATGATTTTTATATAGTAAAGATTATAAAAATATAATTTTTATAAGGTAGAGAATATAAAAATACGATTTTTAAATATATAATGAAATAAAAATCTGTTTTTTATTATATATATAGTGGAATAAAAATGTGATTTTTATTCGAAAAGCGTAAAAAGGACTGCATTGGAATTTCAAACGGATCCAGACGGTTCAGAAGTTCAAAAGCAAAGCACGACAGAGTGGAACCCTCGGTGAGAACTTCTCGCTTTAAATCTTGTTTTTCTTGTTAAAATATATACTAGGATGCAGACGGTGTTTAGTAGCACCCGACACCCGTCGTCCACAGACCATGGACGGCTTGTATGCTTGTTTGTTTGAATTTGATGTGTAGTTGATTGTGTGATGTGAAATGAAATAAAATATTTATATAGTTAAAAATATTTTATAGTTGAAAATAGAATTTTTAATGTTTATATGAAATGAAATAAATTAATATAAACAAATCGAACGATTTGTTTATATACACACATTTGACTGATATTGATTGGGACGATAAATTTTACACATCGCCCAACTGCACAAATAAAATCTGTGTTTGATTGTTTGAAACCTCACACGGGTATTGGGATGATATTTGACGTACACTAATCCCGATTGTTTGGTTGTATGTCGATCGATTGGTCGACAAACTGTGTAAGCGTTAATTATTTATATTTAATGCTTATGCAGTTGTGTGGTGCACTCTAGATGATGGTTGATTATTTATCGTTGTTATTTTATACATGTGCTGTAGAAAATCCATATAATTAACATTATATGGTAGTTGATTGGGCCTCATTCCAGTTTTGAAAAAGAAATATTTGAAATAGAAATATTTGAAAAAAATAATATTTGAAATACAATATTGGAAAATAGAAATATATGAAGTCGTGTTGATTAGACTGACGCCATTTTGACGCAAACGATATTTATATCGATTTTATTCATTTTTCAATGAATATTGAAAGCGATTTCGAAATTCGAATTATATTGAAAAGAATGGAAATTCGAATTATACTGAGAAGAATCGAAATTCGAATTATATTGAAAAGAATAGAAATTCGAATTATATTGAAAAGAATAGAAATTCGAATTATATTGAAAAGAATCGAAATTCGAATTATATTGAAAAGAATAGAAATTTGAATTATATTGAAAAGAATTGAAATTCGAATTAAATTGAAAAGAATTGAAATTCGAATTAAACTGAATAGAATTGAAATTCGAATTAGATTGAAATAGAATTGAAATCGTTTTGAATTGAATTTAAAACATATTGAAATTGAAATGAAAATCGATTTGAATTGAAATCAATTTGAAATGAATTTAAAACTAATTTATAAGAAAAAAATTCAATTTTGATTTGAAATGAGGTTGAAATCGTTTCGAAAACGAATTTAAAATGATTTATAAAATACGTTTTAAAAGAAAATCGACAAAATATATATAATATATATATTGTATATATATAATGGCCTGAATGGAACGCGCCGCGCCGCGGCAGTTCGTGAATTTCGACCAATGACTTTGAATGGATATTGCGGGAGATCCGACCGTCGGATTCTCATAAAATCAGGACCGTTGGGTTCGTATCGAAAAGAGCTTTCTAACGAATATTAGAAATTTGAAATCTAATGGTTGGATTTGGAATTATGTCCATATCAAATATGGAAAAGGTCGATGTAAATGCAGTTCGATGGCCGTTGATGGAAATCGACTGTACGAGCCTTGATAAAATTATTAAAAATATCAATAATTTATGTAAAATCATAAGAAATGATTTGGGAAGAATTGGGATGAAAAAATCCATATTTGAAAAGATAAAAATAGATTTTTATCGAAATGAACTAGTTTTGAACTAGAATAATAATTTATTTATTTTTTAAAATAAATAAATTGGATTTGAAATGGTTTTGAAAATAACCAGAATTTCCAATAATTAAATTGGAATGGATTTGAATCGAAATTGTCTTCGGAATATTTCGATGTTGGATTTCGTGATGATACAGATATTGTTATGGGAATTTGAGATATATATATATATATATCGTTATTTCCAATACGATATTTGTTGGTCGTAGAATTTGATATTGAATATAAGCCGGTATATTTTCTATTCAGAGCCTTGTATTTAATATCAAATGTGATTTGGGTTTGTCGTGAATGGTGTCTTCATTAACACTGTTCCTAAACCCAATTGAGAAAAAGATTAGATCTTTTTATTTAGATTTAATGAAGTGTACCAATTAAATAATATTTAATTGGAATTGAATTGGTATTGATTTTTGGGTTTATCGTGAACAGTGTTTTGAATAACACTTGTTCTTTAAGCCGATAATTAATGGAATGTGATTTTGGGTTGTCGTGAATGGTATCTTCAATAATACTGTTCTTAGACCCAAAGGAGTTAAGAAAATCAGAAACTAACTGGAGACTAGTTAAGTTGAATGGTTTCTGGGGTATTGATCTGATGTTGGTTTCGGCCTTCGTGGTTAATATTTAGGGAATTGCTCACTTGCTAATTTACGGTTAGGGACTGATTGAAATGTGATGTGATTTTGGGGTATATCGCGAATCGTGTTTTAAATGACACTGATTCTTAAACCCAGTCAAAGATTAAAACTAAATGGAATTTTAATGAATCTTTAATTAGATGGAAAAGATCGAGAATCTAGTATCACCAGTTCACTCCAGGCGGTAGTTAAATCTTTAGTTAGATTTGAACGTGAAATGGTAATTGAATTTACGGATAACACCGTGGGGTTAGATATGAAGTATAACCAGTTATACTTCATGGCATAAATAGGTTGGGATTGGACATAAAATAAATAATTACTTCGGTGTGGTTCGCTAATCCCGACTAGTTTGAAGTGATATTCAAAGGAAGATTAAAGAATAAATTTAAAGAATTTATCTTTGATAAAATTAATGGGAACCTTTCCCTAAGAATGTGAAAATTTAGAAACTAACTGTAGGTTAGCTAAGCAGAACGATTTCCTGGGTATTGATCAGATGTTGGTTTCGTCCTTCGGGGTTAATATTTGGGGAATTATTCTCTTGTTAATTTACGGTTAGCGACTGATGAATTGGAATGAGGCATATGTTGTGTTTGTGTAACACTTGTTTATTATATACGCGAGTTATTCAGAAAGACCGGGTTTATCCCATTCTGAATAACTGATTCGACGTGGTGTCGAAGATGAAGACGGTGGTTGAAGACCGGAGGTCTTCACGTCGTTTGGGTGGTTACTGATGATCTTGATTGGGCCGTACACCCAAGAGGAGGGAATCAGTTGGTGGTCGTGCAGACGTACTTGGAGATCGATGGATATGCAGGGTACTAGGTGCCTCCGGTTTCGTTCAGACCCAGAACGAACTTGTAAATGCACTGTGTGTCTGACATTGGATTTTAGTCTGTGTGAATGATTTATATTAAATATATATCTGTTTGGCGACGGAGAATTTATTCTCTTGCTTAATGCCCTTCTCTGAGACGTACGAGCTCAGAGGTTATATATTGATGGATATCAAATGCATGGAGTGAATTGCCTGTGTGGCATGCCTAAGTGGCAATATGATCAAGGCTTCTGTTGAAAAGCAGAGTCTTGTGGTTGATGATCAAAGCATGGCCTGTGTAGCATAGCTTTGTGTAGCGTTGATTCGCGAGCCTCACACCCCGGTTGTGAACCAGAAACGGGAGAGGACCTCACGGAGGGCATGCGTTTCCTTCTAGTTAGAAGTGGCGTCAGTGGTTTTACACGCCCTGACGAGTTTTTCTTATGTGGTTGTTGCAATTGCGAGGCGTCTCGAATATATCGGTGACTATGTGAAGCCGATGGAGTCATTCGTTGGCTCATTTACGCCCCAAAGGGCGGGGAAACGCAGTGTTCAGGCATTTTAATCCACATCGGTGGACCGACCCTGATGATCCAAGGGTCGATGCGCTCTGACCCTGAGACATGGGCTAGATTGTCTCGAAGTCGGTGAGGACTATCTTTTGCCTCGGCTCACAGACGGAAATCCAGTTTCCAAATACGACATTTTGCGGTTTTGATTGTATAACTTATATTTGGCGACATAGTGGCATGGGACGCTCGTGTCGTCTATGATTGACTCTTATGATTGAAATTGTTTTGACACTATACACTTATAGTAATAATAAAATATTAAATTTCACGTACCAAGCATTCTTGGCTATTATAAGGTAAAAACCCTATCCTCCGGCTTGCGTTGCATTGTGTGATAGAACCTCAGTCTTATAATAGCTTCATTTTTTCCTTATTTAGCATTGCGTTGTTTGTTTTATGCATTGGTGTTCTTGGGAGGAAACCCGTTCCGTGTTATACGGCGTGGTCCCTTGATTTACCTAACTTTAAAAATAAAGATCAATAACTGTTTTAGTTCTCACACCAGTCCCATGACTGACCTGGAGTTTATTGTTTTAACCTAAACTCTAGGTGCCCCTATTTTCCGCACGGGCAGCTAGTGGTTTTGCTTTTGTAGATTTATATTCACAGGAACCTGATTTACAGCTGGAACGATACTCGGAAAGCTTTGTATCCACGTATTACTCCTAGTTGTGTATTGTATTCTTTTCCGCTGCTATGTAATGTATTGTAATCTCTGATATTTATCGAATGTGTAATATTGATTTATACTTTGTATATTCTTGTATTCTGATGGTATTGTTGTAATATACAATGAAATGTTCTTCTGTCTGCTTTCTGATTTGTCGTGTTCTCAAAAACAATCAGGCGTTTCGTACGATCTTAGTCGATTTAGCGACTGATTCGAATCGAGCGAATTTCCTTTTCGTTACAGTTGGTATCAGAGCTTTGGTTTATATAGCTCAGAGAACAAGACACGTTAGAACCGAACGAAAGAATTCATCAGAAATTGGATTAGTAATATCCAATGAGAATGACTCGTTAGAGATGGGATCAGTGGTATCCTAGAACGGGTGTGAAGAATATATTTTTAAAATGAAAACAATTTTTGTTCTGAAAATTTAATTCAATTATACTTATTTTAATATTTATTTGTATTGAATTTGGACAATGCAGTATATAAAGATTTTGCGTATACGTCTGATCCGCGTGTATTCGAAGTTTTAATATACTGGATAGATATAGAATCACAATCTAGTCGCCCGGGGATGATACTGATAATTGTGATCACATTACCAGTATTTATGTTCGAATGACGAAAGTGGGCTTTCTATATATTTCCTATTGACAGGTGTGAGAACCAAAATTAGATAGGGCCTATTGTTGTGATTTGATATCAAAAATCTGATTTTTGACTATATATCAAAGTTATGAATTTGAAAAGCTAATCAACTAATTGATTGATGGATGTGTTGTTTGATTACTGTTTTGATTAATTGAATGTTGAACCGTTAGCCAAATTGAACCAAATAGTGAGTTGTATTGAAAATTAGTCGCATTTGCTTGCATATACATGTACGTACATTGAACAGGTCATAGCAAGGAGGCTAGAGCAGAAGAATAAGATTGTTTGTCCGACAAATAGGTACATGTTTACCATAATTTACTGTTTTGTTTGGGTGATGATGATTTTGTGAGCCGATTGGTTAGCCGCTTGGATTTTTCTTTTGAGTTGAAGAAGGCCATGGGAGGCTATATGAAATATCCCGAAGTCCCCGGTGCAGGGGAGGTTATGGCGAAATTTTTTAAAAATTTAGGGTGTTAGCCAAATTTTTGAAAAATTTGAAAAGTTCTTAGAAACTGAAAAGTTGAAGAACTTAAGCCGTAGTGAAAATAATGGAAGTTGAGTTGATTTGTGAAACAACTTTCGTCTTCGTTCCTTTTCGGGGACAAAAATTTTTAAGTGGGGGAGGTTGTAATAACCGGGAAATCCGAGCCAAGTTAAAATTTTTATTTTGGCAATTTTAGCGAATTTTTATTATTTAAAATGATTTATTTTAAATAATAACGACGAGAAATCCATTTTGAATAGAATTCGAACGTATATATTATATAGATCGTCGTTAGAATATAAATAATTATTTATAGTTATAAAGGAAATTGAAAATGGCGCGGTAGTTTGATAATTCTATTTCAAATTTCAAATGAACGTAAAGGATTCAAAATAAATCGGATTTTAGTGAAACTAAAAATATTAGAATCTAATTGAGAATATCTTTCCAATGAATCTGAAAAATCAAAATTTCAAAGCGGGAATCAAAAGATATGTCCAGTTGAAAATTCAGAATAGTCGCTATGGATTTCTGACCCTTAAAAATGGAAGTTTTGCTAGCAACCTCGGATTTCGACGAAACCACTTTTGTTGGATCCGTGATATCAAATTATTGCTAGGTTTCAATTTTCATAATTTTTGAATTCAATATTTGAGCACGGAAAAGGAAAACGCATTTGAACAGTTTTAGTTGATTTTAATCGACTGGAAAATGGCCATTTCTCAAACGTTTTCAGAATTTGACGAAATTAGTTTTGTTAGGACCGTATCGTCGATACGAAGATAGAAATAATTTTTCGGGAATTTATAGAGTTAGTATGTGGCCCCGGTAAATTGTAATGTGCGTTTAAATTGAATATATAAAGATTTATATTTTTAATTCAACGGAAACTGAGCGTAATGGTCGAATTGGCCGCGATACATATCCCATTGTGTTCGGAATGGGGGTAAAACGCAAGGGACGACAGTCGGTGGGTTTGATTCGACGTTCGAATAAAAAAGTAACTTTGGATTTAAAATTAAAAATAAAATAAAATAAAAATAATATAAAACTCTCCCTACCCCTCTCTCTCCCTTCAGAACACGCTTCAGTAAAAAAAACCCATTTCCCCAAAAATGAATCCGATCCGCTCCTCCCCGTTCAGCCTCCCACCGTCGACGACCTTGGTGACGCGGCCCCACCAGTACCCTCCTCGCCGTCCTCCGCCTACTCCCTCCCACCTCGCGGACCCCGATGCAACCCCCCCCACGTTGAAGACAGACGTTGCAGAGACCCACCGCACCACCAACGGTGTAATAACCCGGAAATTCGGAACCAGTTTAAAATTTTTATTTTGGCGATTTTAGCGAATTTTGAATATTTAAAATAGATTATTTTAAATAATATTGATGAAAATTTATTTTGAATATAATTCGAACGTATATATTTATAGGCATCGTCGTTAGAATATAAATATTTATATATAAATATAAAAGGAATTGAAAATGGCGCGGTAGTTCGATAATTCAATTTCAAATTTCAATTGAATGTACCGGGTGCAAAACAATCCGGATTTTAGTGGAACCAAAAACATTAGGATCTAATTGAGAATATCTTTCCAACGAATCCGAAAAATCAAAATTTCATAGCGGAAATCAAAAGATATGTCCAGTTGAAAATTCTGAATAGTCGCTATAGAATTCAGGCCCTTAAAAATGGGAATTTTGCAAACGACCTCGGATTTCGGCGAAACCACTTTTGTTGGGTCCGTGATGTCAAATTATTGCTAGATTCCAAATTTCATAATTTTTCGAATCAATATGTGAGCGTGGCAAAGGAAAACGCGTTTGACCAGTTTAAGTTGATTTTAATCGACAGGAAATTGGCCATTTTTCCAACGGTCTCAGAATTCGACGAAACTAGGTTTGTTAGGACCGTATCGTCAATACGAAGCTAGAAAATATTTTTCTGTAATTTTTCGAGTTAGTATGCGACCCCAGTAAATTGAAATGCACGTTCAAATTCAATATAAAGAGTTATATGTTGATTTTGACGGAAACTGATTGTAACAGCCGAATCAGCTTACGATACATATCCCATTGTGTTCGGAATGGGGGTAAAACGCTATGGACGACAGGCGATGGGTTCGATTCTGAAGTCGATAGAAAAGGTTACTTTATGAGAATATAAATTAAAATTAAATAATAATAAAAAATATAACCCCCTCTCCTCTTTAACTCATCTGTCCCCCCCTTTTTCAAATTCATTCGAAAAAAAAGGAAAAAAACACTAAACTATCGTCAGCACCCCCCCTCCCCCGTCGATCTCGATGCCGCGCCACCACCCAGCCGCCCCCTCTCCATCGTTCGCCCGCCGCCCCCCGATTGACCGCCGACCTCCTCTCGAACACCCCCCCTGTCCATCGAAGCGCGATGCGATCGACCCCCCCTTTCCTCCTACCGCCGATCGACGAGAACCCCCCCAGGCGCCGCGCGATGCAATCAACTTCCCCAGTTGGAGCATCCCCTTCCCCCTTTTTCTTCTGTAAGTTTTGTTATTTCCCTTTTCTTTATTTTATTTATTTAGTGTAATTAGTTTTAAAAGGATTTTAAATCAGTTTTTTTTATATATATGAGAATGGTATAATTAAAAATGAGATTTTTATGTTTTGTTAAATTAAAAATACGATTTTTAATGGGGTAAAGGTCGGATTTTTAATCAAAGAGAGAACGGATTTTTTTATGATAATAAAGAAGTGAATAGGAGAACAAAAATATGATTTTTTATATTTTTAAAGTATTAAAAATATAATCTTTACTATATAGTAGATGTAGGAATATGATTTTTGCTTAAATAGAAAAGAGTATATTTTTAGAGGAAAAAATAGGATTTTGGCTTTTGTAAAGTTCGGATTTTTAATATCTAAAAGTTCGGATTTTTAATATTAGAAAAGGCGAAAACTTCATATTTGAAAAGGCGAAAACTTCATATTAGAAAAGGCGAAAACTTCATATTAGAAAAGGCGAAAACTTCATATTATAAAAGGCGAAATCTTTATATAGATAATAGCGGGGTAGAAATATAATTTTTATATTATAGAAAGGCTAAAAATATAATTTTTATATAGTATAGATAATAAAAATTCAATCTTTATATATTGAATAGCATAGTAAAAATTCGATTTTTATATATTGAATAGCAATATAAAAATGTGATTTTTATATATATAGTGGCTACGGGCGACGAAAGTGATAAGAGGCGAGAACGACGAAGGTTTCTGCAAAAGAAGAGTCAAGATGATTGGAAAGCTATCGGTGAGAATTTCTCACCTTTAAATTTCTTTTTCTAGTTATATATATACTAGGATGCAGACAGTGCTTAGTAGCACCTGACACAATCGTCCACAGACCATGGACTTGTTTGTTTGGTTGCATAAATTAATTAGATGATTTGATTTGAATTTGGTTGTTTGGTAAATTTGATTGATATGTGAATGGCATGGGCCTTCACTAGACCGGGGATTAGGCTAGGCCTTGTCCCGTTTCTAGTATCGTGCAGTTATGCTGCCGAAATTTTCTAAAATATGTTAGAAAAATAAAAATATCAATTTTATTGAATAAATTAACTAAATAGAAATTCATGTGTTAAAATAGAATGTTTTGTCGTTAAAAATATAATTTTTAGCGTGAATGTGAATAAATAAATATTTATAAACAAATCGACCGATTTGTTAATATACACTGATTTGACTGATATTGATTGGGTCGATAAATTTTACACATCGCCCAACTGCACGAATAAAACCTGTGTTTGATTGTTTGAAACCCCACACGGGTGTTGGGATGAAATTTGAAGTTCACTCATCCTGATTGATTAAATATGTCGATCGATTGATTGACAGGCTGTTATAAGCGTTAGATATTTATATTTGATGCTTATACAGTGTAGTGCACTTTGGTTGATGGTTGATTATTTTTCAATGCTATTATATACGTGTGATGTATGAAAATCCATAAAATTAACATTATATGGTGATTGATTGGGCCTCATTCCAATTTAGAAAATAAAGAATATTATAAAATAAAGGTTCATGTGTTGACCGTACTCATCCGTTGAGATTAGTCATGTGTTGAACGAAATATTTTAATAATAAAATTTACATCTTTGTCAATATAAAATAAAGGTTCATGTGTTGACCGTACTCATCCGTTGAGATTAGTCATGTGTTGAACGAAATATTTTAATAATAAAATTTACATCTTTGTCAATACAAAATAAAGGATCATGTGTTGACCGTACTCATCCGTTGAGATTAGTCATGTGTTGAACGAAATGTTTTAATAATAAAATTTACATCTTTATCAATATAATATAAAGGTTCATGTGTTGATCGTACTCATCCATTGAGATTAGTCATGTGTTGAACGAAATGTTTTAATAATAAAATTTACATCTTTATCAATATAATATAAAGGTTCATGTGTTGACTGTACTCATCCGTTGAGATTAGTCATGTGTTGAACGAAATATTTAGAAATAGAAATAATTGAAATAGAAATATTTGAATAGGAAATATTTGAAAAAGAAATATTTGAAATAGAATATTTGAAAATAGAATTATATGAAGCCGTGTTGATTAGATTAACTCCATTTTGACGTGAACGATGATTATATCGATTTTATTCATTTTAAAATGAATATTGAAAAGTGATTTCGAAATCGCATATTTTGAAATGAAATTTGAATCAAATTGAATAGGAAACGAATTCGAATTGAATTCGAATTGAATCGAGTAGAAAACCAATTTGAATTGAATCAAATAGAAAACCAATTTGAATTGAATCGAATAGAAAACCAATTTGAATTTGAATAGAATAGAAAACAAAACGATTTCGAAATGAATTGAATATAAAACGATTTCGAAATGAATTGGATATATAATGAATTCGAATTGAATGGAAAACGAATTTGATTTCAATTGAATAGCAAACGAAATGAATTTGAATTGAATTGAATAGATAACGAATTTGAATTGAATATAAAACCAATTCAAATTGAATTGAAAACGAAAATGAATTGAATTGGAAACAAATTGAAATGAATTCAAATTGAATTGAATAGAAATGAATTTTAAAACGAATTTATAAGGAAGAATTCAATTTTGCTTTGAATTGAAAAGGAAGTTGAAATTGTTTTTGAAACAAATTTAAAACGATTTATAAAATTCGTTTTAAATAGAAATCGACGAAATATATATTATATATATAATATAATGGCCTGAATAGAACGCGCCGCGCCGCGGCAGTTCGTGAATTTCGACCATTTATTTCAAAAGGACACTACAGGAGATCCGACCGTCGGATTCTCCTAAAACTGGAATCGTTGGGTTCGTATCGAAAAGAGCTTTCTAACGAATATTTGAACATCAAAATCTAACGGTTGGATTTGGAGATACGTCCAAATCAAATTTGAAAAAGGTTGCTGTAAGTGCAGTTCGATGGCCGTTGATGGAAATCGACTGTCCGGGCCTTGATAAAATTATTAAAAATAGTAATAATTTGTGTAAAATCATAAGAAATGATTTTGGAAAAATTAGGATGAAAAAATCCATATTTGAAAAGATAAAAATGGATTTTTATCGAAATGAACTAGTTTTGAACTAAATTTAAAACTCAATTATTTTTAAATAAATAAATTAGATTTAAAAAGGGGTTTTAAATAATCGGAATTTCTAATATATATGATTGGATTTGAAATGGGTTTATCATGAACAGTGTATTAAACAACACTTGTTCTTTAACCCAATAATAAATAGAATGTGATTTGGGTTTGTCGTGAACCGTGTTTTAAATAACAATAGTTCTTTAACCCGATAATAAATAGAATGTGATTTGGGTTTGTCGTGAACTGTGTTTTAAATAACACTATTTATTTAACCCGATAATAAATAGAATGTCATTTGGGTTTATCGTGAACTGTGTTTTAAATAACACCTAGTTCTTTAACCCAGTAAAAGGAGTTTTAACGAATCTGCAATTAGATTGAAATGTAAATCTATAATCTAAATTATCAAATTTAGAAATGAGCGAGAATGGAGTATCGCCAGTTTTGCTCCAAAGCGATAGTTAAATCTTTAATTAGATTTGAATGTGAAATGGTAATTAATTTTATCGATAACACCATAGTTAGATATGGAGTATTACCAGTTTTGCTTCATGGGATGAATAGGTTGGGATTGGGAAATAAAATAAATAATTACTTCGGTGTGGTTCGCTAATCTCGACTAGTTCAGAAAACCATGATTTGGTTTGAAACGATATCAAAAGGATGATTAAAGGATAAATTTTAAAGAATTTATCTTGGATAAAATTAATGGGAACCTTTCCCTAAAAATGCGAATTTATGAATAAAAGAATATTCTGAATTGGAATGCGGCGTATGTTGAGTTTGTGTAACATTTGTTTTAATATACGCGGGTTGTTCGGAAAGGCCGGGTTTATACCCATTCTGAATAACCAATTCGACGATATGTCGAAGATGAAGATGGTGATTGAAGACCGGAAGTCTTCACATCATTTGGATAATTACCGACGATTCTGATTGGGCTGTACACCCAAGAGGATGGAAATAGTTGGTGGTCGTCCAGACGTACTTGGAGATCGATGGATATGCGAGGAAAGTGCCTCCGGTTTCGTTCAGACCCAGAACGAACTTGTAAATGGATTGTGTGTCTGACATTGGATTTCATTCTGTGTTGATTGATTTCTGTTAAATATATATCTGTTGGCGGCGGAGAATTTATTCTCTTGCTTGATGCCCTTCTCTGAGACATATGAGCTTAGAGGTTATATATTGATAGATATCAATCGCATGGCATGAATTGCCTGTGTGGCATGCTGAGATGCAATGATCAAGGCTTTTGTTGAAAAGCAAAGTCTTGTAGTTGATGATCAAAGCATGGCCTACGTGGCAGCTTTGTGTATAACGTGAATTCGCGAGCCTCATACCTCAGTATGAGTCAAAAACGGGATAAGGACCCAAGGAGTGCATGACGTTTCTTTCTAGCTATGGTGGTGTCAGTGACTTACCAGCCCTGACATTTATATACTTTTCACCTATGTGGTTGTTAGAATGCGAGGCGCCTCGATTATAGGTCTGTAAGGACCGGGAAACGTGTGTTCAGGAATTGCTAATCCTCTAACGTAAGTGAGGACCGGCCTTGGAAGATCCGGGGTTGCCCAGAGTGCGTAACCCTGGGACATTTGCTAGAGTGTCTCGAACGCGGAGAGGAGCTTGCCCCTTGCCTCGAATCATGACGGAAATCCAATTTCCAATACAAGTATTGCGGTTTTAATTGTAGAACTAGTATGGCGACATAGTAGATGGTAGCTATGCCGCCTATGATTTATATTTATGGTTGAAATTGTTTTGACACTATACACTTATTATAGTATCAAATGATTTGTTTTTAACGTACCAAGCATGTTTGGCTCTTATAAGGGAAAACCCTATCCTCCGGCTTGCGTTGCATTGTGTGATGGGACCTGGGTCTTATAATAGCTTCATTTTTCGAAAAAGCATTGCGTTGTCTTTTCTATGCACTGGTATTCTTGGGAGGAAACCCGTTCCGTGTTATACGGCGTGGTTCCTTGAATCACCCTCTTTTAAAATAAAGTTTTAATAACTGTTTTAGTTCTCACACCAGTCACATGACTGACTTGGAGTTTATTGTTTTAACCTAAACTCTGGGTGCCCCTATTTTCCGCACGGGCAGCTAGTAGTTTCGGTTTTGCAGATTTATATTCTCAGGATCCTGGTTTACAGCTGGAATGATATCCGGAAAGCTCTGTATCCGTGTATCACCTTCAGTTGTGCTTTGTATTATTTTTCCGCTGCTATGTAATCTATTGTAATCTCTGATATTTATCGAATGTAATTTATTCATTTATACTCTGTATATTCTTGTATCTGATGCATTGTTGTAATATACGATGAAATGTTCTTCCGTCTGCGTTCTGTTTTGTCCTGTTCTCAAACGATCAGGGGTTTCGAACGGACTAGATCGGTTTAACGAATGATTCGGATCGAGCGAAATTTCCGGCCGTCACATTTGGTATCAGAGCTCGAGAACAAGACACATTAGAACCATACGAAAGAATTCATCAGATATTGGATTAGCAATATCCAATTAGAATGACTCGTTAAAGATAGGATCAGTAGTATCCTAGAACGAGTGTGAAGAGTATATTTTTAAAATGAAATAATTTTGTTTTGAAATTTAAACCATTTTATACGTATTTGATTATTTATTTATTTTGAATTTGGACAATCCAATATATAAAGGCTTTGCATATACGCGTCATGAACGTATATTCGAAGTTCCAATATATTAGATAGATATAGAGTCACACTCTAGTCGCCCGGAGATGATTCTACTGATGACTATATAGCATCAGTAGTGTGTGTTCGAGTTTCGAAGGTGTGATTTTCTATATATTTCCATTAGACTGGTGTGAGAACCAAAACTAATATAGCTAGAACACATTATTGTGAATTGGCATCAAAAACATGATTTTCAGTATATATATCAAAAATTATGAATTTAAAACGTTAAATTTACTAATTGATTGATGTTTGTGTTGTTTGTTTATTTGTTTGATAATTTTGAACCCTTTTGCCTAATTGAACCAAATATTGAATTGTATTGAAAATTGTTCGCATTAGCTTGCATATACATATACTTGCATTGAACAGGTCATAGCAAGGAGGCTAGAGCAGAGAATAATATTTGTTTGCCCGACAAATAGGTACATGTTTACTATAATTTACTATTTTGTTTGGGTGATGATGATTTTATGAGCCTATTGGCTAGCCGCTTGGCTTTTTCTTTTTCTTTTTTAGATCAGAAGGCCTATATGGCAATTTCGGGATTTTCCCGTGGCTCCCGGTGCAGGGGAGGTCATGGCGAAATTTTTCGAAAATTTAGGGTGTTAGCCAAATTTTTGAAATTTTGAAAATTCTCAGAAACTGAAAAGTTGGAGAATGGAAGCCAGATCGAACGTAGAGTTGATTAATCAAACCACTTTCGACTTTGTTCCATTTCGGGGACGAAAAGTTTTAAGTGGGCGAGATTGTATTAACCCGGAAATTCTAAACCAGTTTAAAATTTTTATTTTGGCGATTTTAGCGAATTTTGAATATTTAAAATAGATTATTTTAAATAATATCAACAAAAATTTATTTTGAATATAATTCGAACGTATATATTTATACGCGTCGTCGTTAGAATATAAATATTTATATATAAATATAAAAGGAATTGAAAATGGCGCGGTAGTTCGATAATTCGATTTCTAACTTCAATTGAATGTACCGGGTGCAAAACAATCCGGATTTTAGTGAAACTAAAAACATTAGGATCTAATTGAGAATATCTTTCCAACGAATCTGAAAAATCAAAATTTCATAGCGGAAATCAAAAGATATGTCCAGTTGAAAATTCTGAATAGTCGCTATAGAATTCAGGACCTTAAAAATGGGAATTTTGCAAACGACCTCGTATTTCGACGAAACCACTTTTGTTGGGTCCGTGATGTCAAATTATTACTAGATTCCAAATTTCTTAATTTTTCGAATCAATATATGAGCGTGCTAAAGGAAAACGCGTTTGACCAGTTTCAGTTGATTTTAATCGACTGGAAATTGGCCATTTTTCCAACGGTCTCAGAATTCGACGAAACAAGTTTTGTTAGGACCGTATCGTCAATACGAAGCTAGAAAATATTTTTCTGTAATTTTTCGAGTTAGTATGCGACCCCAGTAAATTGAAATGCGCGTTCAAATTCAATATATAGAGTTATATGTTGATTTTGACGGAAACTGATTGTAACAGCCGAATCAGCTTACGATACATATCCCATTGTGTTCGGAATAGGGGTAAAACGCTATGGACGACAGGCGATGGGTTCGATTATGAAGTCGATAGAAAAGGTTACTTTATGAGAATATAAATTAAAATAAAATAATAATAAAAAATATAACCCCCTCTCCTCTTTAACTCATCTGGCCCCCCTTTTTCAAATTCATTCGAAAAAAAGGAAAAAACCCTAAACTATCGTCGGCCCCCCCCCCCCCCCCCCCCGTCCATCGAAGCGCGATGCGATCGACCCCCCCTTTTCCTCCTACCGCCGATCGACGAGAACCCCCCCAAGCGCCGCGCGATGCAATCAACTTCCCCCAGTCAGAGCATCCCCTTCGCCCTTTTTCTTCTGTAAGTTTTGTTATTTCCCTTTTCTTTATTTTATTTATTTAGTGTAATTAGTTTTAAAAGGATTTTAAATCAGTTTTTTTTTATATATATGGGAATGGTGTAATTAAAAATGAGATTTTTATGTTTTGTTAAATTAAAAATACGATTTTTAATGGGGTAAAGGTCGGATTTTTAATCAAAGAGAGAACGGATTTTTTTTATGATAATAAAGAAGTGAATAGGAGAATAAAAATATGATTTTTTATATTTTTAAAGTATTAAAAATATAATCTTTACTATATAGGAGATGTAGGAATATGATTTTTGCTTAAATAGGAAAGAGTATATTTTTTGAGGAAAAAATAGGACTTTTGCTTTCGTAAAGTTCGGATTTTTAATATCTAAAAGTTCAGATTTTTAATATTAGAAAAGGCGAAAACTTCATATATGAAAAGGCGAAAACTTCATATTTGAAAAGGCGAAAACTTCATATTAGAAAAGGCGAAAACTTCATATTAGAAAAGGCGAAAACTTCATATTAGAAAAGGCGAAAACTTCATACTAGAAAAGGCGAAAACTTCATACTAGAAAAGGCGAAAACTTCATATTAGAAAAGGCGAAAACTTCATATTTGAAAAGGCGAAATCTTTATATAGAGAATAGCGAGGTAGAAATATAATTTTTATATTATAGAAAGGCTAACAATATAATTTTTATATAGTATAGATAATAAAAGTTCGAAAACTTCATATTAGAAAAGGCGAAAACTTCATATTAGAAAAGGCGAAAACTTCATATTTGAAAAGGCGAAATCTTTATATAGAGAATAGCGAGGTAGAAATATAATTTTTATATTATAGAAAGGCTAACAATATAATTTTTATATAGTATAGATAATAAAAGTTCAATCTTTATATATTGAATAGCATAGTAAAAATTTGATTTTTATTTATTGAATAGCAATATAAAAATGTGATTTTTATATATATTGTGGCTACGGGCGACGAAAGTGATAAGAGACGAGAACGACGAAGGTTTCTGCAAAAGAAGAGTCAAGATGATTGGATAGCTATCGGTGAGAATTTCTCACCTTTCAATTTCTTTTTCTAGTTATATATACATACTAGGATGCAGACGGTGCTTAGTAGCACCCGACACAATCGTCCACAGACCATGGACTTGTTTGTTTGGTTGCATAAATTAATTAGACGATTTGATTTGAATTTAGTTGTTTGGTAAATTTGATTGATATGTGAATGGCATGGGCCTTCACTAGACCGGGGATTAGGCTAGGCCTTGTCCCGTTTCTAGTATCGTGCCGTTATGCCGCCGAAAATTTCTAAAATATGTTAGAAAAATAAAAATATCAATTTTATTGAATAAATTAACTGAATAGAAATTCATGTGTTAAAATAGAATGTTTTGTCGTTAAAAATATAATTTTTAGCGTGAATGTGAATAAATAAATATTTATAAACAAATCGACCAATTTGTTTATATACACTGATTTGACTGATATTGATTGGGTCGATAAATTTTACACATCGCCCAACTGCACGAATAAAATCTGTGTTTGATTGTTTGAAAACCCACACGGGTGTTGGGATGAAATTTGAAGTTCACTCATCCTGATTGATTAAATATGTCGATCGATTGATTGACAGGCTGTTATAAGCGTTAGATATCTATATTTGATGCATATACAGTGTAGTGCACTTTGGTTGATGGTTGATTATTTTTCAATGCTATTATATACGTGTGATGTATGAAAATCCATATAATTAACATTATATGGTGATTGATTGGGCCTCATTCCAATTTAGAAAATAAATAATATTATAAAATAAAGGTTCATGTGTTGACCGTACTCATCCGTTGAGATTAGTCATGTGTTGAACGAAATATTTTAATAATAAAATTTACATCTTTGTCAATATAAAATAAAGGTTCATGTGTTGACCGTACTCATCCGTTGAGATTAGTCATGTGTTGAACGAAATATTTTAATAATAAAATTTACATCTTTGTCAATATAAAATAAAGGTTCATGCGTTGACCGTACTCATCCGTTGAGATTAGTCATGTGTTGAACGAAATGTTTTAATAATAAAATTTACATCTTTATCAATTTAATATAAAGGTTCATGTGTTGACCGTACTCATCCGTTGAGATTAGTCATGTGTTGAACGAAATATTTTAATAATAAAATTTACATCTTTATCAATATAATATAAAGGTTCATGTGTTGACTGTACTCATCCGTTGAGATTAGTCATGTGTTGAACGAAATATTTAGAAATAGAAATAATTGAAATAGAAATATTTGAATAGGAAATATTTGAAAAAGAAATATTTGAAATAGAATATTTGAAAATAGAATTATATGAAGCCGTGTTGATTAGATTAACGCCATTTTGACGTGAACGATGATTATATCGATTTTATTCATTTTAAAATGAATATTGAAAAGTGATTTCGAAATCGCATATTTTGAAATGAAATTTGAATCAAATTGAATAGGAAACGAATTCGAATTGAATTCGAATTGAATCGAGTAGAAAACCAATTTGAATTGAATCGAATAGAAAACCAATTTGAATTGAATCGAATAGAAAACCAATTTGAATTTGAATAGAATAGAAAACAAAACGATTTCGAAATGAATTGAATATAAAACGATTTCGAAATGAATTGAATATATAATAAATTCGAATTGAATGGAAAACGAATTTGATTTCAATTGAATAGCAAACGAAACGAATTCGAATTGAATAGATAACGAATTTGAATTGAATATAAAACCAATTCAAATTGAATTGAAAACGAAAATGAATTGAATTGGAAACAAATTGAAATGAATTTGAATTGAATTGAATAGAAATGAATTTTAAAACGAATTTATAAGGAAGAATTCAATTTTGCTTTGAATTGAAAAGGAAGTTGAAATTGTTTTTGAAACAAATTTAAAACGATTTATAAAATTTGTTTTAAATAGAAGTCGATGAAATATGTAACAAGCCGTATTTCGATAACATGTTAAAACGAGAATCAAGGCAGAATTTCATTTTAAAATTCTGAATCAAGTAAAACGGGCTATGCCATTGCGTTCGTCTCGGAAAAATACGCGAAATAGAGTCCGAGTTTTCGAAAATCGGAGTCCGTATGACCCGATTAAGGCCCAACGAAGTTTTTAGAAAATCTCAAAGTAAAAACAGATTTCAAATTCAAGTTTGAATTTGGAAATTTTGGCCAGTTTGGGCCAGGCGGGAAAATTCCCGCCAGAGCACCCAAGTCGACAGCCCTGTCGACTTGGGAGTCGACTTGGTTGGACCCAAGTCGACAGCCCTGTCGACTTGGTCCAGCCGGGCAGTTCTGCCTGGTGCACCATTTTGGGTTTGTGTTGAATTTGGGGGCCAGATTCGGTTTTAAGGGCTGAGATTGCAACTAGGGTTTAATCCTATGGCCTAAAACACTTGCCTAATCTATAAATAAGCCCCTAACCCTCTCCTAAATCCTCATTATTCATTCATGCAACTAAACTATGGCAAAATTTTACCTTTCATGGCCTCCACTCTCTTCATAAAATTTCTAAATTGTTTCTATGAGAGATTTTCCATGCATACAAGTGTTTTCAAGCTTGTATGAGTGTCATTAGCTTGCATTCAAGTCAAGTTTCTATATTTGCATCATAAAGCAAGGGTTTTGATCATTTTGGCTCAAGGATCTTTATGTTAGAGCTTGCATTTTGGGTCTATTTGATTGCATAAGGGCTTTGTCATATCTTTTGTGCCTTCATAGCAATGTAAGCCCTTTCCCTACTCTTTGATATTAACTATGAAGTTAAATGTTCATGTGCAAGTTTGGGTTTGATCATTGAGTATAATACATGCTATCATGTCATGAAAGTTTATGAAGTCTTCATCTTGATCTTGTGGTCATAAAGCTTTGGCCTTTATGTTAAATGTTGCATTTTGGCAACATGAGAACTATCATACCCCTTATGATAGCTTGCATGTAATGTCATATGCGAACTTCTAGCCATCTTTCTATGTCATTTATCATCATGATTCGCTTATTTGCCAAGTTTGAACGTTATGCATGTTTTTGAGGCTTAAGAATGTAACATGCAAGTTAATGAACACATTATGTCTCATTTGCCACCATGTTCAACTAGTGGCTTTATACCCCCTTTTGTCATGCCTTTGACAAGTTCCTTCTTTGAATCCATTATGCGAGTTTAAAAGCGTTGGGGTCACATTATGGGAAAACATAATGACATGAACATGATTTGGGTAAATGGGTATAAACATGACAACATGTAACGTTAAATATGACATGTGTTTATACTTGAAAACATGACTTGAAATATAACATGGAAGTTGACATGTAAGTATGCTTGAAAACATAAGATTGGGAATTTACCTATTAAGTTAGGTCTACCCGTTGGGAGTTTACCTATTGAGTTAGGTCTACCCAAATTCTTGAAAACTTGTAATATGTTTTGGAAACATAATGGACATGACACTTAGAAAATATAAGTGTGACCAACTCGAGGTTGGGTTGAGTTTGCAACATAAAGCTACCCGGAACCGACCGGCCTAACTAGTAGTTGCAAACAATAAGACCCAATGTGAGAAGTTGGTCATGTTGTGCTTGAACCCGAGGTTAGACCAAGTTGTGGTGTAAAGCTACCCGGAACCGACCGGCTTAACTAGTAACCACAACAAAGTCTAATGTGAGAGGTTGAGGTGCATTAAGTAATTAATGCCACATGATAGGGTTAAGTTAATTTGATTAATGACTCTTAACCAAATATGACATGGACAAATGGGTTAAGTAATTTGATTAGGCTAATGATACTTAACAAAACATGACAAGGTTGGGTAGGTTAAGTAACTTGATTGGCCTAATGACACTTAACCATTTTTATACGACTAGTGGACGGGGTTAAGTTAACCAACACTTAATCAATCCAACACGATAATTTGGTAAGGTTAAGTAAGTTTTCTTAATGACACTTAACCGAAAGATACAGTTAATGGATGGGGTTAAGATTAGACTCAACTAGTCTAAACATGGAAATCGGATGGGGTTAAGTTAGCCTAGACTTAATTAATCCCACTTGGTAGTTTGATGGGGTTAAGTTAAACACTTAACTAATCCAACACGATGATTTGAAGTGGTTAAGTTAACCAACACTTAACCAATCTAACTCGGTAATTTTGAAGTGATTAAGTAACCTATACTTAAACACTCCAACTCGGTTATTTGATAAGGTTAAGTTAACCAATACTTAACCAATCTAACGTGATAACATGATAAGGCTAAGTCACGAATCGCTTAAATACGCTTGACCGATTTGACTCAGTAATTTGATAGGGTCAAGTTAAAATATACTTAACCAACTTGAGCATGGTTTGTAGGGTTAAGTCTTGAACTTGGATACTTAGCCAATTTTGACATGATTTGTAGACGGGTTAAGTCATGAACTTAAGTGACACTTAATCCATTATGTAAACCCTAGTTCTGAGGATTAGGTGGATAACCGTAGTTAACAAGGATAACGGGAATAAGGCTAAGTGGTAAACCTTAGTTGAAGAATAACTAAGTAATGATTCTTAGTCAAGGAAATTTAGACCAGTTCATAGATAGATGAGTAACCTGATACGGTAGGTCATCGTTTAAGTATACGAGTAGGAGCAAGTATCTGATTTAGATAAAGGCTCCAGCGAACTGGGTAACGAAGCAGCGGCTTCGAGGAACATAAGGATATTCTTGGTATCCCTCTATGAGCTGCCAGGTGATCATACTAGGCTCATGAGAGGTTAAGGACTGCGTTAGAAGAACCAAGAGTATGCCTTGGTTGCTATACGAGCGACCTAAAGACGGGGATGGATAGGGGATAGTCGACGATACACGGTCGTACCCTAGATAGCATTTCGTCAGGCTACCTACCATCTTTGGTCAAGCGTGTACGTACGGAAAGGCAGAGAACACCCAAAAGACCATAATTGCTATCTAATTATGGTTGCATTAAGGCTAGGATTGTGGGTTGGCCAGTAGTGTGTTCTCATACATGATTTATCCTGTCTTGTCTTTCACTAGTTGAGGAAGTGGTCTCGTGGGACCATAGCCACGTATAGAAAAAAACAGACCTTAGCATCTGCATCGGTAGATAAATCGAAAGCTCCCGACCGAGTCCTGTATTTCCTGGTCTGCCCTGTGACAGGACTCGGATGGCACGATGTGATACATGTGCATACAGTCATGGAAAAACGATTCACGGTGAATGCATGGGAAAAAGGGCGCGGTTGACGGTTAGCGTAAATCCTAGTGGCCCTGGGTGGTTGAACCAAAACCGAGATACGAAAACGTGCAATAGGTAAGCATAATCCCTAGTAGTCCTAGGTAGCATAAGTCCTAGTTGTACAAACAATGATTCATGTTGAAAGGCCCTAGTTAGATATAGGGTGACAATCCAAAACGATCTTAAGGATCAGGGAACTATGTTAAAGTAGTATAGAATCTCATGGGAAAGCCCGTATGGTCTACGGCAAGGGACTGAACATTTACATGGAATAAAACATACGAGTTGAGTAACCTATATATGCGATATATTAGGTTGACATAGACCATTACACGACTTTTGAGTAAGGGTCATTCATGGTTAACACCTGATACGGTGGGGATACTAGTACGGTAGGTGCAGAGCTAAAAGACAGGATAGATACCATGGGATGTTATACGTGATAGATATCTTGGGGATATTATACTTGACAGGAACTTGACGATGGGATACCTTGTTTTATCTTGACACCGTAATTTATCATGACACCTTAGTTTATCTGAGTTCGGTAGTTCATCCTGTTATTTTGATTTAGCTTATCTATCTTGTCATCATGCTTATGTTCATCTCAGTTTCTCATGTCAGTTAACTTTACTAGTTTTTATGCTAATAGTAGATAGGGCTTACTCAGTCTTTTTGACTGACCCGTTTTGTTTCGCCTCTTTTCTTCCGTTTCCCCCCCAGGTTACAGGGAGGAAATACTGTTGTTTAGTTCGGACTTCTTCTGCTTGAAGGTCATCATGGATGGCTTGGACTTTTCTTGGCTATGGCTACTTTACTGTTTTACTTGGGGAATAATTTATGAAAAAGTCTTTATGCTTCTTTACTATTGCAAGACAGGTTTTGATGTACTCTGATGTAAAAGGCTTTAGACCTTAATTATTAATGTTTATGAAAGTTCGATTTTACTTCCGCTATTTTATATGTTCTATCTTGTGATATTTCTGTGCATGTTTACCAAAAATGCCCCTCTAAAGCTAGTGCATTCCTTTGCGAGTGACCCTAGCGGAGGCGGGGTGTTACACGTGGTATCAAAGCAGAAGGTTACCAGACTGGGCAAAAGTTTTTAAAGACCTTCTGAAAACTATTTGAAAATCGTTTACAAAGAAGCATTTTTCAAGCAAAATTTTCTTTTAAAAGAAAAAGGCTATTCCCCAAAGGCCAGTAGCACTATCCTTGTTTCCTTAATTGAATCTCTTTTCCTTTCTTTCCTCCATCTGTAGTCACAGTGGTTTTAACTGCGACTAGTCTTTTCTATCTACGAAAGTGCTTTCCATATGATGGAGGTGGTTCTCGAGAGACCAGTGGCCGCATTATAAGAAAGAATAGTGAGAAAGAGGATAAAGGATACGAGCTTAAGGATGAGCAACTTGTTGGTATGGCTTAGTCCTCAAAGGAGGGAGAAAGATGAACAATGAAACCCATGACGAGAGAGTACCTTTGGCATGGTAAAATGGGGCGGATAGTTAAGTATTATGGGACAAGGACAAGATCATCGGGAGGGCAGTAGTATGCTCTCACTTCTAGGGTACCTCGGAAGGAGGGTAACGATCTTGTTAAAGGTTTAGCTTTTCTTCTCTATCATCCCGTTAGGACTTCGTTTTTTGTATCATTTAAGTCTGCTTCGATAGTTGAGTCTCTGCACCTTAAGTACTAGCGTAATAGAGAATCCCATTTTTTGTCTCAAAGTCCTATTGGAGAATCAGTCCATTTATACATGACTTGTTTGGATTTGAGAATGTCTATGCCAAGTGTGAGTTTGGAAATAATGCTTATGTTTATAAGCTATGGATGGATTCTAGGGATGAAGTGGTTATCCAGTAGGGGGTGCCACTCTCGGTTTTGATAGGAGGGTAGTTAGACCTTTTGACTAGCCTTGGTAATACCCTCAAAGTATCGTGTAACCTTTTTGAGGTTCTGTCATGACTAGTTACTTAGAATCCCTTGATGCCTTTATTGGAAATTTGAAGCCCGATCGAGTGGTGTTCGCCAATAAGATGGATGGTTTACTTCATTTATGCATGGGTTATAGAGATCATCCTAGTAAGTGCGCTTGATAGCCTGGTTGGCATCTGTTTACTTTCAAGAGGAAGTTCTTCTACGTGGAATACCTTGTGGTACGAGGTCCGAGATTCACTAGTGAATTTTGGAAAGCTTGAATGAGATCATGAGTACGCAGTCATGTTTGCGTCAAGTATTCTAGGAAAAGGATAAGTGCAAGTGGAACGAGAGGCGACGAAGAAATGAGTTCCAGCTCATGTCATGGAAACAGGAAATAAGAAGCTATGAAATCGCGAAGTTAAAGGACGGTCAAGGCACAATGGAATTAAGCTCAAGGAAATACGACATTGAAGGTCAAAGACTAGATACGCGCATGATATCTCTTTTTGAGAGTATATCCTTGATCCCTGTTTTCCTGTAGAGCTTGCTTGTAGGCTATCTTTTGTGAATATCCTCTCAGTCCTATTTTCTGTTACAAACCCCGTAAGGAGTTTTGTCTTGTTTATCTTCTCGACCCTGTTTCAGGGAATCCTAGGTAGAATCCTATGGATATAAACATGTATTTGAAACATGTTATGATTGATATGGTTGCAAGTGGTTGCAGGTGGTTGCTCGTGGATGCGCGAATACACATTAGATACTAGCTCGACTCGGTCACATTTCATATTGCATATGCATGAGTATTTATACTTGTTTATGGATGAAATCGAATGTATTATCATGCGGTTGTTGAATATGAATGAATGATTGTGCACGCATATAGTATCTATATGACTAGGATTATTTGCATACATGTTGGATTCATGGCACTATACATATTTTGCATTAGAAAGATTATTCAGGCCTGATCATTAGCATTAGCTAAGGAACATGTACACACACATTTTGCATGTATTCATACAGCATTAGAAATCATCTAAGGACAATGGTTGCTTGTGGATGATGTTTTGAGTAGATGGATGATGGATGGTAGGATATGTTCTTCCTAACTTGGAGATTTCGGGGACGAAATCCTAAAAGGTGGGGAAAATGTAACAACCCGTATTTCGATAACATGTTAAAACGAGAATCAAGGCAGAATTTCATTTTAAAATTCTGAATCAAGTAAAATGGGCTATGCCATTGCGTTCGTCTCGGAAAAATACGCGAAATAGAGTCCGAGTTTTCGAAAATCGAAGTCCGTATGACCCGATTAAGGCCCAACGAAGTTTTCTGAAAATCTCAAAGTAAAAACAGATTTCAAATTCAAGTTTGAATTTGGAAATTTGGGCCAGTTTGGGCCAGGCGGGAAAATTCCCGCTAGAGCACCCAAGTCGACAGCCCTGTCGACTTGGGAGTCGACTTGGTTGGACCCAAGTCGACAGCCCTGTCGATTTGGCTGTCGACTTGGTCCAGCCGGGCAGTTCTTCCTGGTGCACCATTTTGGGTTTGTGTTGAGTTTGAGGGCCAGATTCGGTTTTAAGGGCTGAGATTGCAACTAGGGTTTAATCCTATGGCCTAAAACACTTGCCTAATCTATAAATAAGCCCTAACCCTCTCCTAAATCCTCATTATTCATTCATGCAACTAAACTATGGCAAAATTTTACCTCTCATGGCCTCCACTCTCTTCATAAAATTTCTAAATTGTTTCTATGAGAGATTTTCCATGCATACAAGTGTTTTCAAGCTTGTATGAGTGTCATTAGCTTGCATTCAAGTCAAGTTTCTATATTTGCATCATAAAGCAAGAGTTTTGATCATTTTGGCTCAAGGGTCTTTATGTTAGAGCTTGCATTTTGGGTTTGTTTGATTGCATAAGGGCTTTGTCATATCTTTTGTGCCTTCATTGCAATGTAAGCCCTTTCCCTACTCTTTGATATTAACTATGAAGTTAAATGTTCATGTGCAAGTTTGGGTTTGATCATTGAGTATAATACATGCTATCATGTCATGCAAGTTTATGAAGTCTTCATCTTGATCTTGTGGTCATAAAGCTTTGGCCTTTATGTTAAATGTTGCATTTTGGCAACATGAGAACTATCATACCCCTTATGATAGCTTGCATGTAATGTCATATGCGAACTTCTAGCCATCTTTCTATGTCATTTATCATCATGATTCGCTTATTTGCCAAGTCTGAACGTTATGCATGTTTTTGAGGCTTAAGAATGTAACATGCAAGTTAATGAACACATTATGTCTCATTTGCCACCATGTTCAACTAGTGGCTTTATACCCCCTTTTGTCATGCCTTTGACAAGTTCCTTCTTTGAATCCATTATGCGAGTTTAAAAGCGTTGGGGTCACATTATGGGAAAACATAATGACATGAACATGATTTGGGTAAATGGGTATAAACATGACAACATGTAACGTTAAATATGACATGTGTTTATACTTGAAAACATGACTTGAAATATAACATGGAAGTTGACATGTAAGTATGCTTGAAAACATAAGATTGGGAATTTACCTATTAAGTTAGGTCTACCCGTTGGGAGTTTACCTATTGAGTTAGGTCTACCCAAATTCTTGAAAACTTGTAATATGTTTTGGAAACATAATGGACATGACACTTAGAAAATATAAGTGTGACCAACTCGAGGTTGGGTTGAGTTTGCAACATAAAGCTACCCGGAACCGACCGGCCTAACTAGTAGTTGCAAACAATAGGACCCAATGTGAGAAGTTGGTCATGTTGTGCTTGAACCCGAGGTTAGACCAAGTTGTGGTGTAAAGCTACCCGGAACCGACCGGCTTAACTAGTAACCACAACAAAGTCTAATGTGAGAGGTTGAGGTGCATTAAGTAATTAATGCCACATGATAGGGTTAAGTTAATTTGATTAATGACTCTTAACCAAATATGACATGGACAAATGGGTTAAGTAATTTGATTGGGCTAATGATACTTAACAAAACATGACAAGGCTGGGTAGGTTAAGTAACTTGATTGGCCTAATGACACTTAACCATTTTTATACGACTAGTGGACGGGGTTAAGTTAACCAACACTTAATCAATCCAACACGATAATTTGGTAAGGTTAAGTAAGTTTTCTTAATGACACTTAACCGAAAGATACAGTTAATGGATGGGTTTAAGATTAGACTCAACTAGTCTAAACATGGAAATCGGATGGGGTTAAGTTAGCCTAGACTTAATTAATCCCACTTGGTAGTTTGATGGGGTTAAGTTAAACACTTAACTAATCTAACACGATGATTTGAAGTGGTTAAGTTAACCAACACTTAACCAATCTAACTCGGTAATTTTGAAGTGATTAAGTAACCTATACTTAAACACTCCAACTCGGTTATTTGATAAGGTTAAGTTAACCAATACTTAACCAATCTAACGTGATAACATGATAAGGCTAAGTCACGAATCGCTTAAATACGCTTGACCGATTTGACTCAGTAATTTGATAGGGTCAAGTTAAAATATACTTAACCAACTTGAGCATGGTTTGTAGGGTTAAGTCTTGAACTTGGATACTTAGCCAATTTTGACATGATTTGTAGACGGGTTAAGTCATGAACTTAAGTGACACCTAATCCATTATGTAAACCCTAGTTCTGAGGATTAGGTGGATAACCGTAGTTAACAAGGATAACGGGAATAAGGCTAAGTGGTAAACCTTAGTTGAAGAATAACTAAGTAATGATTCTTAGTCAAGGAAATTTAGACCAGTTCATAGATAGATGAGTAACCTGATACGGTAGGTCATCGTTTAAGTATACGAGTAGGAGCAAGTATCTGATTTAGATAAAGGCTCCAGCGAACTGGGTAACGAAGCCGCGGCTTCGGGGAACGTGAGGATATTCTTGGTATCCCTCTATGAGCTGCCAGGTGATCATACTAGGCTCATGAGAGGTTTGGGTCTGCGTTAGAAGAACCAAGAGTATGCCTTGGTTGCTATACGAGCGACCTAAAGACGGGGATGGATAGGGGATAGTCGACGATACATGGTCGTACCCTAGATAGCATTTCGTCAGGGTACCTACCATCTTTGGTCAAGCGTGTACGTAGGGAAAGGCAGAGAACACCCAAAAGACCATAATTGCTATCTAATTATGGTTGCGGTAAGGCTAGGATTGTGGGTTGGCCAGTAGTGTGTTCTCATACAGGATTTATCCTGTCTTGTCTTTCACTAGTTGAGGGAGTGGTCTCGTGGGACCATAGCCACGTATAGAAAAAAACAGACCTTAGCATCTGCATCGGCAGATAAATTGAAAGCTCCCGACCGAGTCCTGTATTTCCTGGTCTGCCCTGTGACAGGACTCGGATGGCACGATGTGATACATGTGCATACAGTCATGGAAAAAC
The DNA here is from genome assembly GCA_030737875.1 of Allium sativum. Lineage (NCBI taxonomy): Eukaryota > Viridiplantae > Streptophyta > Magnoliopsida > Asparagales > Amaryllidaceae > Allium > Allium sativum. Next base: position 501,107,843 of record CM060926.1, on the reverse strand, counting down.
GATTCACGGTGAATGCATGGGAAAAAGGGCGCGGTTGACGGTTAGCGTAAATCCTAGTGGCCCTGGGTGGTTGAACCAAAACCGAGATACGAAAACGTGCAATAGGTAAGCATAATCCCTAGTAGTCCTAGGTAGCATAAGTCCTAGTTGTACAAACAATGATTCATGTTAAAAGACCCTAGTTAGATATAGGGTGACAATCCAAAACGATCTTAAGGATCAGGGAACTATGTTAAAGTAGTATAGAATCTCATGGGAAAGCCCGTATGGTCTACGGCAAGGGACTGAACATTTACATGGAATAAAACATACGAGTTGAGTAACCTATATATGCGATATATTAGGTTGACATAGACCATTACACGACTTTTGAGTAAGGGTCATTCATGGTTAACACCTGATACGGTGGGGATACTAGTACGGTAGGTGCAGAGCTAAAAGACAGGATAGATACCATGGGATGTTATACGTGATAGATATCTTGGGGATATTATACTTGACAGGAACTTGACGATGGGATACCTTGTTTTATCTTGACACCGTAATTTATCATGACACCTTAGTTTATCTGAGTTCGGTAGTTCATCCTGTTATTTTGATTTAGCTTATCTATCTTGTCATCATGCTTATGTTCATCTCAGTTTCTCATGTCAGTTAACTTTACTAGTTTTTATGCTAATAGTAGATAGGGCTTACTCAGTCTTTTTGACTGACCCGTTTTGTTTCGCCTCTTTTCTTCCGTTTCCCCCCCAGGTTACAGGGAGGAAATACTGTTGTTTAGTTCGGACTTCTTCTGCTTGAAGGTCATCATGGATGGCTTGGACTTTTCTTGGCTATGGCTACTTTACTGTTTTACTTGGGGAATAATTTATGAAAAAGTCTTTATGCTTATTTACTATTGCAAGACAGGTTTTGATGTACTCTGATGTAAAAGGCTTTAGACCTTAATTATTAATGTTTATGAAAGTTCGATTTTACTTCCGCTATTTTATATGTTCTGTCTTGTGATATTTCTGTGCATGTTTACCAAAAATGCCCCTCTAAAGCTAGTGCATTCCTTTGCGACTGAGCCTAGCGGAGGCGGGGTGTTACAAAATATATATTATATATATATATATATATAATATAATGGCCTGAATAGAACGCGCCGCGGCAGTTCGTGAATTTCGACCATTTATTTCAAACGGACACTACGGGAGATCCGACCGTCGGATTCTCCTAAAACCGGAACCGTTGGGTTCGTATCGAAAAGAGCTTTCTAACGAATATTTGAAATTCAAAATCTAACGGTTGGATTTGGAGATACGTCCAAATAAAATTTGAAAAAGGTCGCTGTAAGTGCAGTTCGATGGCCGTTGATGGAAATCGACTGTCCGGGCCTTGATAAAATTATTAAAAATAGTAATAATTTGTGCAAAATCATAAGAAATGATTTGGGAAAAATTGGGATGAAAAACTCCATATTTGAAAAGATAAAAATGGATTTTTATCGAAATGAACTAGTTTTGAACTAAATTTAAAACTCAATTACTTTTAAATAAACAAATTAGATTTAAAAAGGGGTTTTAAATAATCGGAATATCTAATATATATGATTGGATTTGAAATGGGTTTATCGTGAACAGTGTATTAAACAACACTTGTTCTTTAACCCAATAATAAATAGAATGTGATTTGGGTTTGTCGTGAACTGTGTTTTAAATAACACTAGTTCTTTAACCCGATAATAAATAGAATGTGATTTGGGTTTGTCGTGAACTGTGTTTTAAATAACACTAGTTCTTTAACCCGATAATAAATAGAATGTGATTTGGGTTTATCGTGAACTGTGTTTTAAATAACACCTAGTTCTTTAACCCAGTAAAAGGAGTTTTAACGAATCTGCAATTAGATTGAAATGTAAATCTATAATCTAAATTATCAAATTTAGAAATGAGCAAGAATGGAGTATCGCCATTTTTGCTCCAAAGCGATAGTTAAATCTTTAATTAGATTTGAATGTGAAATGGTAATTAATTTTATCGATAACACCATAGTTAGATATGGAGTATTACCAGTTTTGCTTCATGGGATGAATAGATTGGGATTGGGAAATAAAATAAATAATTACTTCGGTGTGGTTTGCTAATCTCGACTAGTTCAGAAAACCATGATTTGGATTGAAACGACATCAAAAGGATGATTAAAGGATAAATTTTAAAGAATTTATCTTGGATAAAATTAATGGGAACCTTTCCCTAAAAATGTGAATTTATGAATAAAAGAATATTCTGAATTGGAATGAGGCGTATGTTGAGTTTGTGTAACATTTGTTTTAATATACGCGGGTTGTTCGGAAAGGCCGGGTTTATACCCATTCTGAATAACCGATTCGACGATATGTCGAAGATGAAGACGGTGGTTGAAGACCGGAAGTCTTCACATCATTTGGATAATTACTGACGATCCTGATTGGGCTGTACACCCAAGAGGATGGAAATAGTTGGTGGTCGTCCAGACGTACTTGGAGATCGATGGATATGCGAGGAAAGTGCCTCCGGTTTCGTTCAGACCCAGAACGAACTTGTAAATGGATTGTGTGTCTGACACTGGATTTCATTCTGTGATGATTGATTTCTGTTAAATATATATCTGTTGGCGGCGGAGAATTTATTCTCTTGCTTAACGCCCTTCTCTGAGACGTATGAGCTTAGAGGTTATATATTGATAGATATCAATCGCATGGCATGAATTGCCTGTGTGGCATGCTGAGATGCAATGATCAAGGCTTCTGTTGAAAAGCAAAGTCTTGTGGTTGATGATCAAAGCACGACCTACGTGGCAGCTTTGTGTATAACGTGAATTCGCGAGCCTCACACCTCGGTATGAGTCAAAAACGGGATAAGGACCCAAGGAGTGCATGACGTTTCTTTCTAGCTATGGTTGTGTCAATGACTTACCAGCCCTGACATTTATATACTTTTCACCTATGTGGTTGTTGGAATGCGAGGCGCCTCGATTATAGGTCTGTAAGGACCGGGAAACGTGTGTTCAGGAATTGCCAATCCTCTAACGTAAGTGAGGACCGGCCTTGGAGGATCCGGGGTTGCCCAGAGTGCGTAACCCTGGGACATTTGCTAGAGTGTCTCGAACGCGGAGAGGAGCTTGCCCCTTGCCTCGACTCATGACGGAAATCCAATTTCCAATACGAGTATTGCGGTTTTAATTGTAGAACTAGTATGGCGACATAGTAGATGGTAGCTATGCCTCCTATGATTTATATTTATGGTTGAAATTGTTCTGACACTATACACTTATTATAGTATCAAATGATTTGTTTTAAACGTACCAAGCATGTTTGGCTATTATAGGGGAAAACCCTATCCTCCGGCTTGCGTTGCATTGTGTGATGGGACCTATGTCTTATAATAGCTTCATTTTTTGAAAAAGCATTGCGTTGTCTTTTCTATGCACTGGTATTCTTGGGAGGAAACCCGTTCCGTGTTATACGGCGTGGTCCCTTGAATCACCCTCTTGTAAAATAAAGTTTTAATAACTGTTTTAGTTCTCACACCAGTCACATGACTGACCTGGAGTTTATTGTTTTAACCTAAACTCTAGGTGCCCCTATTTTCCGCACGGGCAGCTAGTAGTTTCGGTTTTGCAGAATTATATTCACAGGATCCTGGTTTACAGCTGGAATGATATCCGGAAAGCTCTGTATCCGTGTATCACCTTCAGTTGTGCTTTGTATTATTTTTCCGCTGCTATGTAATCTATTGTAATCTCTGATATTTATCGAATGTAATTTATTCATTTATACTCTGTATATTCTTGTATCTGATGCATTGTTGTAATATACAATGAAATGTTCTTCCGTCTGCGTTCTGTTTTGTCCTGTTCTCAAACGATCAGTGGTTTCGAACGGTCTAGATCGGTTTAATGACTGATTCGGATCGAGCGAAATTTCCGACCGTCACAAACGGACCTGCCGCCTCCGACAGCACCGCCTCCACCGCTTCCCACTAACGCCGACCCCCAGCTGCTCCAACGTGAAACGCCTTTCCCCCCTCCGAACACTGTGAGTGTCAGCCCTCCTTTGATTTGTTATTTCATAGGTTTTTATTTTAAAGAAAGTATAGTTTCTTTATTTATTATTTATCATCAAGGTCGGATTTTTAATTTATAAAAGGTCGGATTTTTAATTTATAAAGATAGGATTTTTATATAGATAAAAGTTCGATTTTATAAACATGAAAAGAGAAGAGTTTTAAACATGAAATGATTTGGTTTTTGAACGATTAAAAATATAATCTTTTTTATGTAGAAGACGTAAAAATATGATTTTTATATAGTAGAGATTATAAAAATATAATTTTTATAAGGTAGAGAATATAAAAATACGATTTTTAAATATATAACGAAATAAACATCTGATTTTTATTATATATATCGTGGAATAAAAATTTGATTTTTATTTGAACAGGGTAAAAAGGACTGCATTAGAATTTCAAATAGATCCTGATGGTTCAGCAGTTCAAAAGCAAAGCACGGCGGAGTGGAACCCTCGGTGAGAACTTCTCACTTTAAATCTTGTTTTTCTAGTTAAAATATATACTAGGATGCAGACGGTGTTTAGTAGCACCCGACACCCGTCGTCCACAGACCATGGACGGCTTGTATGCTTGTTTGTTTGATTTTGATGTGTAGTTGATTGTGTGATGTGATGTGAAATGAAATAAAATATTTATATAGTTAAAAATATTTTATAGTTGAAAATAGAATTTTTAAAGTATATATGAAATGAAATAAATTAATATAAACAAATCGAACGATTTGTTTATATACACACATTTAACTAATATTGATTGGGACGATAAATTTTACACATCGCCCAACTGCACAAATAAAATCTGTGTTTGATTGTTTGAAACCCCACACGGTCATTGGGATGATATTTGACGTACACTAATCCCGATTGTTTGGTTGTATGTCAATCGATTGGTCGACAGACTGTGTAAGCGTTAATTATTTATATTTAATTCTTATGCAGTTGTGTGGTGCACTCTGGATGATGGTTGATTATTTATCGTTGTTATTTTATACATGTGTTGTAGAAAATCCATATAATTAACATTATATGGTAATTGATTGGGCCTCATTCCAGTTTTAAAAAAGAAATTTTTGAAATAGAAATATTTGAAAAAGAAATATTCGAAATAGAATATTTGAAAATAGAAATATATGAAGCCGTGTTGATTATATTGACGCCATTTTGCCGTGAACGATATTTATATCGATTTTATTCATTTTTCAATGAATATTGAAAGTGATTTCGAAATTCGAATTATATTGAAAAGAATAGAAATTCGAATTATATTGAAAAGAATCGAAATTCGAATTATATTGAAAAGAATAGAAATTCGAATTATATTGAAAAGAATAAAAATTCGAATTATATTGAAAAGAATCGACATTCGAATTATATTGCAAAAAATAGAAATTCGAATTATATTGAAAAGAATTGAAATTCGAATTAAATTGAAAAGAATTGAAATTCGAATTAAACTGAATAGAATTGAAATTCGAATTAGATTGAAATAGAATTGAAATTGTTTTGAATTGAATTTAAAACGTATTGAAATTGAACTGAAAATCGATTTGAATTGAAATCAATTTGAAATGAATTTAAAACGAATTTATAAGAAAAAAATTCAATTATGATTTGAATTTGAAATGAAGTTGAAATCGTTTCGAAAACTAATTTAAAACGATTAATAAAATACGTTTTAAAAGAAAATCGGCGAAATATATATAATATATATATTCTATATATATAATGGCCTGAATGGAACGCGCCGCGCCGTGGCAGTTCGTGAATTTCGACCATTGACTTCGAATGGATATTGCGGGAGATCCGACCGTTAGATTCTCCTAAAACCGGGACCTTTGGGTTCGTATCGAAAGGAGCTTTCTAACGAATATTAGAAAATTGAAATCTAACGGTTGGATTTGGAATTTTGTCCAAATCAAATCTGGAAAGGTCGCTGTAAGTGCAGTTCGATGGCCGTTGATGGAAATCGACAGTACGGGCCTTGATAAAATTATTAAAAATATCAATAATTTGTGTAAAATCATAAGAAATGATTTGGGAAGAATTGGGATGAAAAACTCCATATTTGAAAATATTAAAATAGATTTTTATCGAAATGAACTAGTTTTGAACTAGAATAATAATTTATTTATTTTTTAAAATAAATAAATTAGATTTGAAATGGTTTTGAAAATAACCAGAATTTCCAATAATTAAATTGGAATGGATTTGAATCGAAATTGTCTTCAGAATATTTCGATGTTGGATTTCGGGATGATACAGATATTGTTATGGGAATTTGAAAGATATATATATATATATATATCGTTATTTCCAATACGATATTTGTTGGTCGTAGAATTTGATATTGAATATAAGCCGGTATATTTTCTATTCAGAGTCTTGTATTTAATATCAAATGTGATTTGGGTTTGTCGTGAATGGTGTCTTCATTAACACTGTTCTTAAGCCCAATTGAGAAAAAGATTAAATCTTTTTATTTAGTTTTAATGAAGTGTGCCAATTAAATAATATTTAATTGGAATTGAATTGGTATTGATTTTTGGGTTTATCGTGAACAGTGTTTTAAATAACACTTGTTCTTTAAGCCGATAATTAATGGAATGTGGTTTTGGGTTGTCGTGAACGATATCTTCAATAATACTGTTTTTAGACCCAAAGGAGTTAAGAAAATCAGAAACTAACTGGAGACTAGTTAAGTTGAATGGTTTCTGGGGTATTGATCTGATGTTGGTTTCGGCCTTCGTGGTTAATATTTAGGGAATTGCTCACTTGCTGATTTACGGTTAGGGACTGATTGAAATGTGATGTGATTTTGGGGTATATCGCGAATCGTGTTTTAAATGACACTGATTCTTTAACCCAGTCAAAGATTAAAACTAAATGGAATTTTAATGAATCTTTAATTAGATGGAAAAGATCGAGAATGGAGTATCACCAATTTACTCCAGGCGGTAGTTAAATCTTTAGTTAGATTTGAACGTGAATGGTAATTGAATTTACCGATAACACCGTGGTGTTAGATATGAAGTATAACCAGTTTTACTTCATGGGATAAATAGGTTGGGATTGGGAAATAAAATAAATAATTACTTCGGTGTGGTTCGCTAGTCCCGACTAGTTTGAAGCGATATTCAAAGGAAGATTAAAGAATAAATTTAAAGAATTCATCTTTGATAAAATTAATGGGAACCTTTCCCTAAGAATGTGAAAATTTAGAAACTAACTGTAGGTTATCTAGAAGAACGGTTTCCTGGGTATTGATCTGATGTTGGTTTCAGCCTTCGGGGTTAATATTTGGGGAATTATTCTCTTGTTAATTTACGGTTAGTGACTGATGAATTGGAATGAGGCGTATGTTGTGTTTGTGTAACACTTGTTTATTATATACGCGAGTTATTCAGAAAGACCGGGTTTATCCCATCTGAATAACTAGTTCGACGTGGTGTCGAAGATGAAGACGGTGGTTGAAGACCAGAGGTCTTCACGTCGTTTGGGTGGTTACTGATGATCTTGATTAGGCCGTATGTAACACACCACCTCCGTTAAGGTCACTCACAAAGGGAATGCCTTAACTTTGGTGGAGCATTTTAGTAAACAGAACAGAAACTTCCAAGACAGGTAAAACAGTACTTGAAAAATTTATAACTTTATTACAACAGAAACCGAAATAAGCTTGGTTACATCCTTTCAAATCACAATATCAGAATTCAAGTACAAAATATCAGTCTTGTACAAAAGCCTTCATAATGCATAGTTTAAAATCATAATCCCCACAGAAGAAGGCAAGCCATACTTTAAGCACTTCAAGCGGAAGAAATCTGGATCGAGCTAGAGTACTCCCTTCTACAAAACCTGAGGGGGGGGGGGGTGAAACGGAAGAAAGGAGGTGAAACAACAAGGGTCAGACAAAAAGTTTGGCAAATCCAGTGATTTTCAGTTATGAACAGATAATAATAACATGACATGAAAATAAAACTGGATGAGAGATAACAGTAACAGGTGTAGCGGATATTACAGAAGAACAAAATGACATAAGCTATTTCTTTACACTTCTCTGCACTAATACTAGTATAACAGAATTAGGTGTCACCCTAATGTCTAAACTGAAACAGAAACGGGTACAGAATAATTTCCACAGAAGAGAGTGCTAGTAATGGGCCTTTACCACCCGAACAGAGACAGACAGAAGCAGAAACAGATTAATCCCTACGGAAACATAATGTAGAATTAGGTGTACACTAGTAACGGGCCTTTACCACCCCAACAGATGGTACCACGCAGAAACAGACAGGTGTTACCACCCAACAGAAACAGACGATACCAACAGAACTAAGTGTACCCTAAAACCCTACCCCAAGCGATCGGCTCCCTAATACATAAATACCCCGTGTCGGCCCCACAGTAGGGTGTATCACTCCCTAAAGTGACAACCAATTGGCATAGACCTATTTACAGATGTCACGGTGTCTTACATCCTCAGAGGCAGACCGGGACCCATGCACGCACATGACCCAGTTGGATATAACAGACTGAATATATCAACTTAGCAGATAACAGATTTTCGCAGATTAGGCGACTTAACGGATTCAGCAGATTAAGTAATTTATCAGATTTAGCATATAACATATTTGGCATTTTCAACAGACTTAGCAGATGACAGATTTGGCAGATGAACAAATCTAGCAGACTAAGCAGTATAGCAGAACTAGCAGATTAAGCAATATAACAGAACTAGTAGATTAGGCAACATAACAGAACTAGCAGATTAGGCAAATATAGAAGAACTAGCAAATTAGGCAAATGTAACAGATTTAATCATTCCTTAAAGTTTCACAAACATATCTTGCCTAATTATAAATTTGGCCTAAGTTTGCATGCCTAAATAGTTGTCATGATTCACACTATGATCATATACCCCACGTTTGCATTGAATTTACATGTCACAGATTATGGTCATAATTTACATGTCCCAATTTAGTTCAACTTGCCTAGTACAAAAGATTCACATATAAATTATACCAAATATAGCCATCGATTTCAATGCATGTCATATATTCAAAAATCTCCTACTTAGGTGTTATTCACATTTGATAGTTATCAAATCTTAATATAGATCTTCACACCTAAGTCATATTCTCATTCAAATCATGAATTTTTATATAAACAATATGCCCAACAATCTAGTTATAACAGATCTTAATTCAAAATATGCGTTATGTCCAATGTCTCAAGTCACATGTTAACATACCATGGTTCCCCTTCTTCCAATTCACAGAATATGCATAGATCTAAATCTAGTTTGCAACCTATGTCCTTTTTCTTAAATCAGTCACAGATGTGCCATGTCCAATTATGCCACATTCATTATTTATCCCAAACATTTTAGCAATCGTGCTTTAATCTCTTAGGAGATTGGCGCAGGCTCGTAGTAGCCTGGCTATAGAACAGAAAGAAGAAGAGATACAAAATATAATAGATCAGAACAGAACATACACAATCTCAAATTCAGATTTACAATCATGTAACAATTATGATTAAAGTTTATATCGGAAAATAACTGCACTTGCCTTGATTGGATTCTGAAAGAAAGATAGTTGTAGGGACGTTAGTTGATCTTCTTTAACCGTTGTTGAAGTTTCAAGCTTGAATTGAGTTGCTTAGGTTGATGTTGATTAGCTTCTAGTTTTGATTCCAGCAGAGTAGCGACGCCATTTTTATTTTTTATTTAGAACAGAGGCAGAGTAGAAGCAGAATAGAATTGTGTGTAGAGAAGGCTAGGTTTGGGGCTATTTAAATAGGTTTAGGAAGACGAATCTAGGCAGAAAACGAGACCAGGTACATTAGAATGCACCCAGGCCCAAAACCAGGTTCGGGGACCAGGTAGACCCCCAGGTCGACTGCCCAGTCGACCTTGTCGGGGGTGGGGGGGGGGGGGGGGTTCAACTCCCCAGTCGATGTAACACCCCGTAATTCTGTGACATTAAGATTCTCAAATTAAAGTATAATTAAATTTTAAAAGAAAAATTAAAAGAAAAAGATCCATGCAGTTGTTTAATTTAAGTATTGTAACTAACATGAAAAAAAAGAGGTAAGGAGAGAACAATAATTATTATTGTTCTAAGACTTATTAACAAAAGCCTCTGTAGCTCAGTTGGTTAAGGCATTGGATTTGTAGCATGGAGGTCGGGGGTTCGAACCCCGGCGGCGGCATAATTTTTTATCTTTGTTTTAGAGAGGGCCAACTGAACATGCAAATATATGTGCGTATACAAATTCAAAATTTGAAAGGATAAGAACGTACATATAAGGAAATAAAGAAAATATATATATACATATGAGAACATAAATATATATATATATATATATATATGCAAAAATATATGTATACGAAAGATAAAATTCAAGATAAGGCTACAGTCAATGAAATACGGCAACATCATTTGAATTTTGAAAATAAAATGAAAGTTGTGCGTATATATATACGCGTAAAATGGTCGTTAGAGGAATTGTATACATATAAGAATATTTCATGTGAATAAAACAGTTAAATAAATTCCAGAAATTCAAAAGTTTGAAAATCAAACTTTTACGCCAAAATAGCTTGTGGGACCCAATGCTGACTCAGCACTGCGTGTATGATAAGGTTTGGCTAGATTCATCTATGTACCTGGACTATTTTCTTAACTAGGTTCAATGCAGACTCAGCGCTGCGTGTACGATAAGGTCTTGAGCAGCTATATAAACAGCCCTAGTCTTCATTCTCTTTGCACCAATTCTCTTCTATCCTTATGCTGCTAAGATTCATGGCTTCTTCCCCTCCTCTAAATTTTCTTAAATAAATAAAATAAAATATGATTCAAGACGAGGAGATGCTGCTAAAAGACTTTTAAGGAGGGATTCAAATCAAAGTTTCAAGTGAAGAATTCAAAGGCTAGCTCAAACAAGTTTCAAGCAACGACGCACGAATCATAGCCATGCTTTCCTTCATTTCTAGATCTATTTTATGTAAGTTGGTTATTTCTAGATCTGAATATTTTGTTTTATTTGTGACATGAAATTAAAGGAATAAAGGAATATGCCAAATCTCTCTCTCTCTCTCTCTCTCTCTCTCTCTTCGAATCTGTGTTTATACTCTTGGACTGAATTAAGAACTATTATGATTCGAGGACAAATAAGACTGTAATCGTGACTATGACTATAGAACTGTGGCCTTTGAAAGCATATGCCTTTGGACTATGACATAAGCCTTTGATTTTGGGACATATAAACATTGCCTATGACAATGACTTATGACTATGGGAATTATTTTCCCTTTTGGTCTATGAACATCGCATATGACTATGGACATTTCCTATGACTGTGACTGCGACTACAAGGATTATTTCCTTGACTAGGCCTATACCTTTGATTTGGACATAAACTATTACTTATGACATAATGAGGACAACTGTGATTTTGACACCCATGATTTATGATTAGGAAAATATTGCTTTAGTTTTGTGATTGAGAAGTTGGGTCTAAACCCAATTGTTTATTCTACCTGTTCCTTGGTTTTTCTTTGGTTTTAAGACAGTGGGAATTTACCTATTAAGTTAGGTCTACCCACGTTCTTGAACCTATTTTGCCCATTCTTTGGTTTTAAGACAGTGGGAATTTACCTATTTAGTTAGGTCTACCCATATTCTTGAACCTACATTGTTATCCAAACCTTTTTATGCCAATTATTCCTTCTTGTCATTTTGATTCATTCCCTTTTTTATCTACGAATCTAGATTTATATATAATCTAGGTTGAATCACGATTATTCGAACGGTGGGAATGCGATTTGGGGAAAAACATGGAAATGAATATGAACGTAGTTGTAAACTTGGAAATTGGCATAATTTGGAATATGTATTATGACATGCATATTAAAATGAAAACGGGGAAATTTGACATGGATTAGGGAATATGTGATTTTGACATATTAAATTTAGCGTTAGTAAGTAAGCTAAATTTTAGGCATAAAATGTAAACTAGAAAAATAATTCTAGTTTTGCCATAAATTGTGAATTAGGATGTTAAACCAAGATTGGGTTAATTAAGGTTGATTTGGAATAAGTATATTAGCACAATTTTGAATTTATTCATAATTGTGAGCAATTGTCATGTTTGGAATAAATTATGGTTAGCGACACTAAACTTGGTATAATTTACATACCAAAAAGTATAAATATGATAAATAAGAGAGAATGGGCCATAATAATAAATATGACAATGTACATTAAAAGAGTAGTAATGAAATAAGTAAATTAGGAGTAATTTACTTATAGAATTCGTCATAAATGTTAAATTGTTCATTTACCACAAAATATGTAACTTGGTTAAGTTTTGGCCATAAATTATAAACTAGGATATTTAATTTAGTTTCGGCAATGAAATAGGAAATGGCCTAAACTGCATGTTGGGTTAGGACTTGGGCCTAGAATATAAGTTACTAGTAGGCTTGACAAATAAATATAGGCCAAATTTGTCTAAAAAGGGGAAATGGGCTTTTGAAATAAATTGTTAACAATTTATAAACAAAAGAAAAGTATTTTGATAACATCCCTTTTTATAACACATAGACCAGAAGGTTCTAGGGTGACAGAGAGGATAGTGTCTAGGCTTGGGTTTGGAAAATACAAGTTTCCCGCCCTCCCTGGCTATCCCCAACTGATCCGAAGGACGGGATGGTTGTTTTCAAAACCGGATTTGGAAATTAATCAAAAAACCCTTTGAACTTAGAAAACATGAATATGCCTAACCCGAGGTTAGACTGAGTTGCGGTGTAAACCTGCCCGGAACCGACCGGCACATCCAGTAACCGCAGCAATATCTGTCTAATGTGAGAGGTTGCGGCTTTAATTTATTAATTAAAGCTAGAACAAGAATAGGAGAGTTAAGTCCATAGAAACACTTAACCAATTTAACACAGTTAAGCAAGAATGGGTGGGTTAAGTCCATAGGAACACTTAACCGACTTAACAAAGTTAAGCTAGAATGGGAAGGTTAAGTCCATAGGAACACTTAACCAACCTAACACGGTTAAGCTAGAATGGGAAGGTTAACGAACACTTAACCAACTTAGCACAGTTAAAGCTAGAATGGGAGGGTTAAGTCCATGGGAATACTTAGCCAAATTAACATGTTGATTAGACTAGAAGGTGGGGTTAAGTAAAGTTAATACACTTAGCCAATTTAACATGTTAATTAGACTAGAGGTTGGGGTTAAGTAATACACTTAGCCAAATTAATATGTTAACTGGAATAGACCATAGGGTTAAGTAAACTTGAACGCTTAACCATCAGAATATGATAAATGAATAGGGTTAAGTAAAAAGCATAAAGGGATAACACTTAACCAGTGTAATAGGAAAAGGGAAAAGGGTTAAGATAGCTTGAATCGACTAAAGACACTTAACCAACCCAACCTGGCGAGAAAGAAAACTAAGTAGTAGACCTCAGTTGAAAAAGGGACTAAGTAGTAAAACTTAGTTAAGAAAACAAGGAATTTGGAAACTAAGTGGTAAACCTTAGTTAGTAGAACTAAGTAGTAATTCTTAGTATAACACGAAGGAGCAGACATCCATCTGGTTTTAAGAAGGCTCCAACGAATTGGGTTATAAAGCCCGAGGCTTCGAGGGGACGTGAGGGTACTCTTGGTATCCCTCTGTGAGGCTGCAGATGATCATCCTGGGCTCACAGAGGTTAAGGTATGCGTTAGAAGAACCGAGGGTATGCCTTGGTTGCAATATATATATGGCAACCTAAAGACTAGGATGGACCGGCGTGATTCGGCGAGAAAACGGTAGCCCTGTGATAGCAACTCGTCGTCTACCATCCATCTTGTGTCAGTCGAGATACGTGAAGCGGAAAGGCGGAGAACTCCAAAAGACCATAATTGCTATCTAGTTATGGGTGAGGATGGCCATAGGATAGTGGGGCACCGTGGGGCGGCGTATAATACTCATTTTACAAAGGGTGCCTTTCATTAGTTGAGGGAGGGGTCAAGTGGGACCATAGCCACTGGAATAAAAACAGACCTTAGCATCTGCATCGGCAGATATCTGAAAGCTCCCGACCGAGTTCTGTATTCCTTGATTTTCCCTGTCACAGGACTCGGACCGCACATTACAGGACATGTGCATCTAGACAAGCGATAACGATTCGCGATACATGCGTGGGGAAGTATAGGAACATATACCACTCTAGGTAGTGTGTCTTAGACTTGGGGGCATCGTTCGACAGGTAGCGTAATCCCTAGTTGGACTAGGTGGCATAAATCCGAGAAGCGTTCAGCAGATAGCGTAAACTCTAGTTAAATCTAGAAAGCACCTGATAGAAAACCCTAGATTTGATCTAGGTAATAAATAATGAATGTATGCCGGAAGGCAATGGAAAATACAGGGATTGGGATCACGTTATCGTTACTAGTTGGGACACTAGGTAGGCGGTGCAGAGATATAGAAATCAGTATAACAAGGAAATAGCGAAGCGGCGAAGTATTAGAGCGAAGCGGCAAAAGTATTAGAGCGTATCCAGTTTATCTTATCTTAGCATATCTTGTGATTACCTTGTCCAATCTTGTTGACCCTATCGTCATGGTGTAATCTTGTATTCAGTTAATTCATGTCGTTTTGTTTTCCATGTTCACATGCTAGAAGTTACTGAACTTACTCAGGCTTTATGTCTGACTCTGTTTTTCTTTCGTCTTCTTTTCTTCCTTCCCCCCCCCCCAAGGTAGTAGAGGAGGGAGTAGTATAGCTCAGGTTAAGTTGGACTGTCACTCTTTCCCAGCTTGAAGATTTATCGAAGTCTGCTTGGATTCTCTTATCAGATGCTATGGCTGGCTCATGCAAAAATTGGGGAATATAAATGTTGTTTTATGCTTCTTTATTTTGTAAGACAGATGATACTCTGATATTGTAAAGAAATCATTGTACAAATTATTTTATCAATAAAGCAAAGTTTTATCTTCCGCTATTTAATTTCTGTCTGTCTTGTAATTTATCTGCATCTTTTACCCTAAATGCTCCACAGAACTTAGTGCATTCCCTTTGTGAGTGACACTAACGGATGTGGGGTGTTACACGTGGTATCAGAGCTGAAGGTTACCAGATGAGATAAAGATTTGAAAAATTATTTTCAAAAGGTTTTTAAAGATGCATTTTTAAAAGAAAGGATTTGTTTTAAAGGCATATTCCCCAAAGCCATACGCATTGTCTCCTCTTCCTCTGTTTGAATTCTTGTCTCCTTCTTTCTTGTGTCTCTGGGGCTCCTGGCTTTCTGGGAGGTAACCTCATCGAAGGGCAAAGTAGTGCCCGACTTCCATCTATAGCCGTAGTTGTTTCACTTACGGCCAGTCTTCTTTCAAGTTTATAGGGTTTTTCCGTGCGATAGAGGCAACTTTCGAGAGATTTGCCAACATGGTTACACGCGGAAGTTTGGCAAAGGAGCACGACCCAAGGATGAGGAAATTATGGATGTAGACTTGGCTCACGAAGGAGGAAGGGATTATAAAACCTAAGACAAGAGCAAGTATCTTTACTATGGTATGATAGGACATATACTTAAGGACAAGGGCAAGAACGAGGACGAGATTTTCAGAAGGACAAGTACATGCTTTCGCCACCAAGTGCAC
Organism: Allium sativum; assembly: GCA_030737875.1. Lineage (NCBI taxonomy): Eukaryota > Viridiplantae > Streptophyta > Magnoliopsida > Asparagales > Amaryllidaceae > Allium > Allium sativum. The sequence continues at coordinate 501,092,085 of CM060926.1, read as the reverse complement.
CTAGGAGAAAGGTGGTCCGGTTGGAAGAGTCTAGTTTTCTGTTCGTACTATTTCCTTAGGTTCCAGCGCTTCTTAATTGTTCATACCCACTTCCATAGTTGAGTCTCTGCACCATAGTACGTGTATAGTAGAAAGATCCCACTAGAGTCTCAAATCCAATTAGTGGTCCGACCAGTTTTTGGTTAGTAGGGATTTGAGGATAGCTATTGAGTTTGCTTATATCATCTCACGTAGATCGTCTAAATTCGGAGAAGATATTCCTCGGATGCTTGTCTGATATTGGTTTAGGCCTTTGGGGCTTGTACTTGAGGAATGTCGAGTTCGGTTTGGATGGTTTGCGTGAAAGATGAATAGTTGTGGTAGGTACTCTAAAAAGTACGGAGTGATCTTTTGACTCTCATAGTTATGGCGTGATGGATAAGCCAAGAGGGAGGCCTCTAATCATCTTTGTACATATACTTGGCGCCGTGATTGACATCTGTTTATTTTGGAAATGGAGATTAGGAACTTCACAATCGTGAAGATAAATTGGTTAAGATACAGTGGAGTAAAGCTCAAGAAGGCTTGATACTAGCAACATGCCCTTTTTCCTTAAGGGTGCATCCTTGATTTCTCTGTTTATGAGCTTTACGCGTAGTTGTTTCTCTCTTTCCAAAGTATATCCTCTAGGTCGTATATGTGATCCTTAGGTAGAAGCCAATGGATGTAAACATGTATTTGAAACATGTTATGGTTGAATGGTTGCAAGTGGTTGCAAATGGTTGCTCGTGGATGCATATGCATACGTATTAGGCACTAGATCAAGTTCGGATGCTCTCATATTGCATTTACATATATGCATTTGTTTATAAGTTGAACTTGATATGATATCATATGGACGTTGCATATGGATGAATGACTATGCACGCATGTAGTATTTACATGACTAGGGATGTTTGCATGCATGATTGGACGCATGGCACTAACATGATTTGCATTAAGGAGGTCAACTGAATCAGTAGACCGCCTGATTTTGCATTAGATAGAGACATATACACACACTATGCATATGAACATGAAAGCATTAGAAATCTTTTAAGGACAATGAATGCCTGTGATTGAATGGTTGAGTAGATGGGTGATTGGATGGTAGGACACATTCTTCCTAACTTGAAGATTTCGGGGACGAAATCCTTTTAAGTGGGGGAGAATGTAACACCCCGTAATTCTGTGACATTAAGATTCTCAAATTAAAGTATAATTAAATTTTAAAAGAAAAATTAAAAGAAAAAGATCCATGCAGTTGTTTAATTTAAGTATTGTAACTAACATGAAAAAAAGAGGTAAGGAGAGAACAATAATTATTATTGTTCTAAGACTTATTAACAAAAGCCTCTGTAGCTCAGTTGGTTAAGGCATTGGATTTGTAGCATGGAGGTCGGGGGTTCGAACCCCGGCGGCGGCACAATTTTTTATTTTTGTTTTAGAGAGGGCCAACTGAACATGCAAATATATGTGCGTATACAAATTCAAAATTTGAAAGGATAAGAACGTACATATAAGGAAATAAAGAAAATATATATATATACATATGAGAACATAAATAAATATATATATGCAAAAATATATGTATACGAAAGATAAAATTCAAGATAAGGCTACAGTCAATGAAATATGGCAACATCATTTGAATTTTGAAAATAAAATGAAAGTTGTGCGTATATATAAACGCGTAAAATGGTCGTTAGAGGAATTGTATACATATAAGAAAATTTCATGTGAATAAAACAGTTAAATAAATTCCAGAAATTCAAAAGTTTGAAAATCAAACTTTTACGCCAAAATAGCTTGTGGGACCCAATGCTGACTCAGCACTGCGTGTATGATAAGGTTTGGCTAGATTCATCTACGTACCTGGACTATTTTCTTAACTAGGTTCAATGCTGACTCAGCGCTGCGTGTACGATAAGGTCTTGAGCAGCTATATAAACAGCCCTAGTCTTCATTCTCTTTGCACCAATTTTCTTCTATCCTTATGCTGCTAAGATTCATGGCTTCTTCCCCTCCTCTAAATTTTCTTAAATAAATAAAATAAAATATGATTCAAGACGAGGAGATGCTGCTAAAAGACTTTTAAGGAGGGATTCAAATCAAAGTTTCAAGTGAAGAATTCAAAGGCTAGCTCAAACAAGTTTCAAGCAACGACGCACGAATCATAGCCATGCTTTCCTTCTTTTCTAGATCTATTTTCTGTAAGTTGGTTATTTCTAGATCTGAATATTTTGTTTTATTTGTGACATGAAATTAAAGGAATAAAGGAATATGCCAAATCTCTCTCTCTCTCTCTCTCTCTTCGAATCTGTGTTTATACTCTTGGACTGAATTAAGAACTATTATGATTCGAGGACAAATAAGACTGTAATCGTGACTATGACTATAGAACTGTGGCCTTTGAAAGCATATGCCTTTGGACTATGACATAAGCCTTTGATTTTGGGACATATAAACATTGCCTATGACAATGACTTATGACTATGGGAATTATTTTCCCTTTTGGACTATGAACATCGCATATGACTATGGACATTTCCTATGACTGTGACTGCGACTACAAGGATTATTTCCTTGACTAGGCCTATACCTTTGATTTGGACATAAACTATTACTTATGACATAATGAGGACAACTGTGATTTTGACACCCATGATTTATGATTAGGAAAATATTGCTTTAGTTTTGTGATTGAGAAGTTGGGTCTAAACCAAATTATTTATTCTACCTGTTCCTTGGTTTTTCTTTGGTTTTAAGACAGTGGGAATTTACCTATTAAGTTAGGTCTACCCACGTTCTTGAACCTATTTTGCCCATTCTTTGGTTTTAAGATAGTGGGAATTTACCTATTTAGTTAGGTCTACCCATATTCTTGAACCTACATTGTTATCCACGCCTTTTTATGCCAATTATTTCTTCTTGACATTTTGATTCATTCCCTTTTTTATCTACGAATCTAGATTTATTTATAATCTAGGTTGAATCACGATTATTTGAACGGTGGGAATGCGATTTGGGGAAAAACATGGAAATGAATATGAACGTAGTTGTAAACTTGGAAATTGGCATAATTTGGAATATGTATTATGACATGCATATTAAAATGAAAACGGGGAAATTTGACATGGATTAGGGAATATGTGATTTTGACATATTAAATTTAGCGTTAGTAAGTAAGCTAAATTTTAGGCATAAAATGTAAACTAGAAAAATAATTCTAGTTTTGCCATAAATTGTGAATTAGGATGTTAAACCAAGATTGGGTTAATTAAGGTTGATTTGGAATAAGTATATTAGCACAATTTTGAATTTATTCATAATTGTGAGCAATTGTCATGTTTGGAATAAATTATGGTTAGCGACACTAAACTTGGTATAATTTACATACCAAAAAGTATAAATATGATAAATAAGAGAGAATGGGCCATAATAATGAATATGACAATGTACATTAAAAGAGTAGTAATGAAATAAGTAAATTAGGAGTAATTTACTTATAGAATTCGTCATAAATGTTAAATTGTTCATTTACCACAAAATATGTAACTTGGTTAAGTTTTGGCCATAAATTATAAACTAGGATATTTAATCTAGTTTCGGCAATGAAATAGGAAATGGCCTAAACTGCATGTTGGGTTAGGACTTGGGCCTAGAATATAAGTTACTAGTAGGCTTGACAAATAAATATAGGCCAAATTTGTCTAAAAAGGGGAAATGGGCTTTTGAAATAAATTGTTAACAATTTATAAACAAAAGAAAAGTATTTTGATAACATCCCTTTTTATAACACATAGAGCAGAAGGTTCTAGGGTGACAGAGAGGATAGTGTCTAGGCTTGGGTTTGGAAAATACAAGTTTCCTGCCCTCCCTGGCTATCCCCAACTGATCCGAAGGACGGGATGGTTGTTTTCAAAACCGGATTTGGAAATTAATCAAAAAACCCTTTGAACTTAGAAAACATGAATATGCCTAACCCGAGGTTAGACTGAGTTGCGGTGTAAACCTGCCCGGAACCGACCGGCACATCCAGTAACCGCAGCAATATCTGTCTAATGTGAGAGGTTGCGGCTTTAATTTATTAATTAAAGCTAGAACAAGAATGGGAGAGTTAAGTCCATAGAAACACTTAACCAATTTAACACAGTTAAGCAAGAATGGGTGGGTTAAGTCCATAGGAACACTTAACCGACTTAACAAAGTTAAGCTAGAATGGGAAGGTTAAGTCCATAGGAACACTTAACCAACCTAACACGGTTAAGCTAGAATGGGAAGGTTAACGAACACTTAACCAACTTAGCACAGTTAAAGCTAGAATGGGAGGGTTAAGTCCATGGGAATACTTAGCCAAATTAACATGTTGACTAGACTAGAAGGTGGGGTTAAGTAAAGTTAATACACTTAGCCAATTTAACATGTTAATTAGACTAGAGGTTGGGGTTAAGTAATACACTTAGCCAAATTAATATGTTAACTGGACTAGACCATAGGGTTAAGTAAACTTGAACGCTTAACCATCAGAATATGATAAATGAATAGGGTTAAGTAAAAAGCATGAAGGGATAACACTTAACCAGTGTAATAGGAAAAGGGAAAAGGGTTAAGATAGCTTGAATCGACTAAAGACACTTAACCAACCCAACCTGGCGAGAAAGAAAACTAAGTAGTAGACCTCAGTTGAAAAAGGGACTAAGTAGTAAAACTTAGTTAAGAAAACAAGGAATTTGGAAACTAAGTGGTAAACCTTAGTTAGTAGAACTAAGTAGTAATTCTTAGTATAACACGAAGGAGCAGACATCCATCTGGTTTTAAGATGGCTCCAACGAATTGGGTTATGAAGCCCAAGGCTTCGAGGGGACGTGAGGGTACTCTTGGTATCCCTCTGTGAGGCTGCAGATGATCATCCTGGGCTCACAGAGGTTAAGGTCTGCGTTAGAAGAACCGAGGGTATGCCTTGGTTGCAATATATATATGGCAACCTAAAGACTAGGATGGACCGGCGTGATTCGGCGAGAAAACGGTAGCCCTGTGATAGCAACTCGTCGTCTACCATCCATCTTGAGTCAGTCGAGATACGTGAAGCGGAAAGGCGGAGAACTCCAAAAGACCATAATTGCTATCTAGTTATGGGTGAGGATGGCCATAGGATATTGGGGCACCGGGGGCCGGCGTATAGTTCTCATTTTACAAAGGGTGCCTTTCATTAGTTGAGGGAGGGGTCAAGTGGGACCATAGCCACTGGAATAAAAACAGACCTTAGCATCTGCATCGGCAGATATCTGAAAGCTCCCGACCGAGTTCTGTATTCCTTGATTTGCCCTGTCATAGGACTCGGACCGCACATTACAGGACATGTGCATCTAGACAAGCAATAACGATTCGCGATACATGCGTGGGGAAGTATAGGAACATATACCACTCTAGGTAGTGTGTCTTAGACTTGGGGGCATCGTTCGACAGGTAGCGTAATCCCTAGTTGGACTAGGTGGCATAAATCCGAGAAGCATTCAGCAGATAGCGTAAACTCTAGTTAAATCTAGAAAGCACCTGATAGAAAACCCTAGATTTGATCTAGGTAATAAATAATGAATGTATGCCGGAAGGCAATGGAAAATACAGGGATTGGGATCACGTTATCGTTACTAGTTGGGACACTAGGTAGGTGGTGCAGAGATATAGAAATCAGTATAACAAGGAAATAGCGAAGCGGCGAAGTATTAGAGCGAAGAGGCAAAAGTATTAGAGCGTATCCAGTTTATCTTATCTTAGCATATCTTGTGATTACCTTGTCCAATCTTGTTGACCCTATCGTCATGGTGTAATCTTGTATTCAGTTAATTCATGTCGTTTTGTTTTCCATGTTCACATGCTAGAAGTTACTGAACTTACTCAGGCTTTATGTCTGACTCTGTTTTTCTTTCGCCTTCTTTTCTTCCGTTTCCCCCCCCCCCCCCAGGTAGTAGAGGAGGGAGTAGTATAGCTCAGGTTAAGTTGGACTGTCACTCTTTCCCAGCTTGAAGATTTATCGAAGTCTGCTTGGATTCTCTTATCAGATGCTATGGCTGGCTCATGCAAAAATTGGGGAATATAAATGTTGTTTTATGCTTCTTTATTTTATAAGACAGATGATACTCTGATATTGTAAAGAAATCATTGTACAAATTATTTTATCAATAAAGCAAAGTTTTATCTTCCGCTATTTAATTTCTGTCTGTCTTGTAATTTATCTGCATCTTTTACCCTAAATGCTCCACAGAACTTAGTGCATTCCCTTTGTGAGTGACACTAACGGATGTGGGGTGTTACAGTCGACCTGGGTACTGGGCGGGAAATTTCCCGCCCAGTCTGTTCTGGGTTTTGAATTTGAAATTTGAGTTCGAATTCGAGCTGTTTTGTACTCTGAAAATTCCTGAAACTTTGGAGGGCCATAACTTGGTCATACGAACTCCGATTCTCGCAAACTCGGACTCGTTTTCAAGAAGAATTTCGAGAAGAATGCAATGGCGCAACCTGATTTCCCTGATTCTTATTTTATATTTTAATTACACTTAGATTTGTAATTCTTAAGTTCACAGAAAATACGGGGTGTTACATTCTCCCCTCCTTAAAGGATTTTGTCCCCGAAATCTTCAAGTTAAGAAGAATGTGTCCTACCATCCAACATCCATCTACTCAATCATCAATCACTGGCGTCCATTATCCTTAGAAACTTCTAATGTTGTATGAACATATGCAAATGTGTGTGTATATGTTCGTTATCTAATGCAAAGATCAGCGGTCCACTGATTCAGTTGACCTCCTTAATGCGAATTATGCCAGTGCCATGAGTCCAACATGTATGCAATTTTCCTACTCGATACATATCATTTCTATATGAGTGCACAACCATTCAGTCATATGCAACATCCATGTGCTGAGTAAATCATTTTGGATCCACAAAAATTGAAAATTCTCACACATCCATATGCAGTATGAGAGTGTTTTCGAGCCGATCTAGTGCCTAGTGTGTGTATATGCATCCACGAGCAACCACTAGCAAACACTTGCATCCACTTGCAACCATCAAACATAACATGTCTCAAACACATGTTTACACCCATTAGTTTCTACCTAAAGTTCGAAGATTCGATCGATAGGGTACAGTCGAATGATGGAAGCGAGTACAGATAAAACAAAAACTTGGTTCCCATTAGACATGGGTCCTAAGTATCGTCCCTGAAGACCGAAACCAACATCAAATTGACATCCAGAGGATTACCCTCTTTAGATAATGTCAAAATTGGAAATCTTAACCTTATCGGGAATATTCAGATATTTACAGATTACTGGTACAGATGAGGTTACTGAACTAAGCATGATAAAACCCAGAATGTATGCGTCCTACTTGACGCCTAACACAGATATCTCTCAAACCCCAGTCTATCACAAACAGACTAGTCCTAACCATTATGGGTTTGAGTCTACAGTGGAATCAGAAACAATACTAGTATTAAAGTGCAGAGTATCGATTACAGAATCAAAATGCCATAATCAGAAAGAGTTTTAACTCAACAATCAGATAAGAAATTAAACCTTCTACTTAAATTTTCTTATTTCTACCCTATCTACCAGTCCCTTGAGCAATCGCCTGTCCTCCAGAAGTGGGTTCTGCCCTCTGCCCTTGCCCTCGTTTCTTCGGGCAGTCCCTAGTGAAGTGTCCCATCTCACCACAGTTGAAGCAAGTGCCCTTCCTTTTCCTGCAATCCTTGTTCAGATGAGTCGAGCTTCCACAAGTAAAGCACTTTTTCCCCTTCTTATCTTCAGACTTCTCATCCTTCTTTTGTGTTTCCTTTTTGGGCCATGCTTTCTTATTCTGTGGTTCTTCCTTCTTTGTGTCTTTCGGGCCCTTGTCTTCCTCGTGCAGTAGTGCCATATCCACCAATTTCTCGTAAGTCGCTCCCATGGGTACATGGGTCATGGCTAGGCTGTGCAGTGGCTCGTTCAATCCTTTAACAAAGCGGAGAGCCTTTTTATGCTGAGTGTTGACTAAATCCAATCCGAACCTAGCCAGTTGGTTCAACTGGTTGACGTATTCCTTGACCGTCATACTTCCTTGCTTAAGAGATAAGAACTTTTCCAGTTGTAGACTTCGTTCAGCTTGCGAGAGGAATTTTGTTTCAAACCATGTTCTGAAATCCATCCATGTTTCAACTGGCCTCTCGGCGTTAGTGACTTCCCACCAATAGGAAGCTTCGTCTTTGAGCAGCCATACCACCAACTGTACCTTCTGTCTATCGTCCACCTCGAAGATAACGAATAGATCCTTAGTTTCTTTGATCCAGATCCTCGCTTCCACGAATGATTCAGTTCCCTTGAAATCCTTCCCACCCATGGCCCTAAAATCTCTACAGATCTTTGAGAAAGAAATTGCACGAGGAGGGGGTGGAGGAGGGGGATCATTTGCTGGACCTGCGACGGCGGTCCTAGCCTCGAGATATTGACGAAACCAACCGGGTACATGAATACCCTCTGGTATCTCAGATGCTTCAGACATGATGAAACGAAAAAGGAAAGATTCAATTACAAAAAGGACTGAAGGAAAGGTTTATGGCTCTTGGGGATTATGTTTTTCAAAATAAGCTTTATTTTTGAAAATACTTCTTTTCAAAACCTTTTTGAAAATAGTTTTCAAAATCTTTACCCAATCTGGTAACCTTTGGCTTTGAAACCAAGTGTAACACCCTACCTCCGTTAAGGTCACTCACAAAGGGAATGCCTTAACTTTGGTGGAGCATTTTAGTAAACAGAACAGAAACTTACAAGACAGATAAAACAGTACTTGAAAAATTTATAACTTTATTACAACAGAAACCGAAATAAGCTTGGTTACATCCTTTCAAATCACAATATCAGAATTCAAGTACAATATATCAGTCTTGTACCAAAGCCTTCAGAATGCATAGTTTAAAATCATAATCCCTACAGAAGAAGACAAGCCATACTTTAAGCACTTCAAGCGGAAGAAATTTGGATTGAGCTAGAGTACTCCCTTCTACAAAACCTGGGGGGAAACAGAAGAAACGAGGCGAAACAACAAGGGTCAGACAAAAAGTCTGGCAAGTCCAGTGATTTTCAGTTATGAACAGATAATAATAACATGACATGAAAATAAAACTGGATGAGAGATAACAGTAACAGGTGTAGCGGATATTACAGAAGAACAGAATGACATAAGCTATTTCTTTACACTTCTCTGCACTAATACTAGTATAACAGAATTAGGTGTCACCCTAATGTCTAAACTGAACCAGAAACGGGTACAGAATAATTTCCACAGAAGAGAGTGCTAGTAATGGGCCTTTACCACCCGAACAGAGACAGACAGAAGCAGAAACAGATTAATCCCTACGGAAACAGAATGTAGAATTAGGTGTACACTAGTAATGGGCCTTTACCACCACAACAGATGGTACCACGCAGAAACAGACAGGTGTTACCACCCAACAGAAACGGATGGTACCAACAGAAACAGACAGAACTAAGTGTACCCTAAAATCCTACCCCAAGCGATTGGCTCCCTAATACATAAATACCCCGTGTCGGCCCCACAGTAGGGTGTATCACTCCCTAAAGTGACAACCAATTGGCACAGACCTATTTACAGATGTCACAACGTCTTACATCCTCAGAGGCAGACCGGGATCCATGCACGCACATGACCCGGTTGGAACGCACCATCAACACCCCTCGCCATTATCAGAATGAACCGCTTATAATTAGTTCAGTAAGCATGCCCGGACCCTACCTACTGTTGGGTCAAAGTTTTGATACCAGAAAGGGTTACTGACTAATATGGGTCCCAAACAACAGATGACACAAGTAAATTCCCTCCTAACCTTGTGTTCCCCGACTAACAGATTTCAGATTAACTTGTTTACAAGTACAGACCTACAGAGATCAGATTTACTAGTTCACAGATCAGACAATCAAATCAACAAGTTTTCAGATTAACGGATCAGATGTACAGATTTAACAGAATTTCAGATTTGTCTAACTTTGTATTGGGCCTACAGATTCATGAACGGGTTTATTATATATATATTAGTCCAGTTGGTTTAACCCTATCCACCCAACACGTTTTGGACATCATTTTTATCTTAGATTTGCATTAATTAATTATTAATGCATAGACCTCTCACATTAGGTCGCTAGCTTGTGGCCGTTGGATGGGCCGGGCGGTTCCGGGCAGACTTCTGCCACAAGCCAGACCTAACCTCGTGTCTAAGCATATTATGACTAACTTCTCACATTAGAACCTATTGTTTGCGGCCATTGGTTGTGCCGGGCGGTTTCGGGCAGGATTACGCTGCAAACTCATTCTAACATCGAGTTAGCCATGTTTATCTTTGCGGCCAATTAATTAATAATTTACCATTTATGCCCACACCTAATATACATGTCAATTATTCATAGCTAATTCAGATTATGTTAATAACAGACTGATTATATCAACTTAGCAGATAACAGATTTTCGCAGATTAGGCGACTAAACGGATTCAGTAGATTAAGTAATTTAGCAGATTTAGCATATAACAGATTTGGCATTTTCAGCAGACTTAGCAGATGACAGATTTGGCAGATAAACAGATCTAGCAGACTAGGCAGTAGAGCAGAACTAGCAGATTAAGCAATATAACAGAACTAGCAGATTAGGCAATATAACAGAACTAGCAGATTAGGCAAATATAGCAGAACTAGCAAATTTGGCAAATATAACAGATTTAATCATTCCTTAAAGTTTCACAAACATATCTTGCATAATTATAAATTTGGCCTAAGTTTGCATGCCTAAATAGTTGTCATGATTCACACTATGATCATATACCCCTCGTTTGCATTAAATTTACATGTCACAGATTATGGTCATAATTCACATGTCCAAATTTAGTTCAACTTGCCTAGTACAAAAGATTCACATATAAATTATACCAAATATAGCCATCGATTTCAGTGCATGTCATATATTCAAAAATCTCCTACTTAGGTGTTATTCACATTTGATAGTTATCAAATCTTAATGTAGATCTTCACACCTATGTCATGTTCTCTTTCAAATCATGAATTTTTATATACACAATATGCCCAACAATCTAGTTATAACAGATCTTAATTCAAAATATGCGTTATGTCCAATGTCTCAAGTCACATGTTAACATACCATGGTTCCTCTTCTTCCAATTCACAGAATATGCATAGATCTAAATCTAGTTTACTACCTATGTCCTTTTTCTTAAATCAGTCACAGATTTGCCAAGTCCAATTATGCAACATTCATTATTTGTCCCAAACATTTTAGCGTTTGTGCGTTAATCTCTTAGGAGATTGGCGCAGGCTCGTAGTAGCCTGGCTATAGAACAGAAAAAGAAGAGAAACAAAATAAAATAGATCAGAACAGAACATACACAATCTCAAATTCAGATTTACAATCATGTCACAATTATGACTAAAGTTTGTATCGGAAAATAACTGCACTTGCCTTGATTGGATTCTAAAAGAAAGATAGTTGTAGCGACGTTAGTTGATCTTCTTTAACCGTTTTTGAAATTTCAAGCTTGAATTGAGTTGCTTAGGTTGATGTTGATTAGCTTCTAGTTTTGATTCCAGCAGAGTAGCGATGCCATTTTTATTTTTTATTTAGAACAGAGGCAGAGTAGAAGCAGAATAGAATTGTGTGTAGAGAAGGCTAGGTTTGGGGCTGTTTAAATAGGTTTAGGTAGACGAATCAAGGCAGAAAATGAGACCAGATACATAAGAATGCACCCAGGCCCAAAACGAGGTTCGGGGACCAGGTCGACCCTCAGGTCGACTGCCCAGTCAACCTGGTCGGCGGGAGGGGGGTCGACTGCCCAGTTGACTCCCCAATCGACCTGGGTACTGGGAGGGAAATTTCCCGCCCAGTTTGTTCTGGGTTTTGAATTCGAAATTTGAATTCGAATTCGAGCTGTTTTGAACTCTGAAAATTCCTGAAAGTTTGGAGGGCCATAACTTGGTCATACGGACTCCGATTCTCGCAAACTCGGACTTGTTTTCAAGTAGAATTTCGAGACAAACGCAATGGCGCAATCCTCTTTCCCTGATTCTTATTTTATATTTTAATTACACTTAGATTTGTAATTCTTAAGTTCACAGAAAATACGGGGTTTTACACCATACACCCAAGAGGAGGGAATCAGTTGGTGGTCGTCCAGATGTACTTGGAGATCGATGGATATGCGGGGTACTAGGTGCCTCCGGTTTCGTTCAGACCCAGAACAAAATTGTAAATGGACGGTGTGTCTGACATTGGATTTTAGTCTGTGTGATTGATTTCTATTAAATATATATCTGCTTGGCGGCGGAGAATTTATTCTCTTGCTTAACGCCCTTCTCTGGGACGTACGAGCTCAGAGGTTATTGCTAAGTATGTGTGATTTTAGTCTGTGTGATTTTACACGCCCTGACGAGTTTGACTTATGTGGTTGTTGCTGTTGCGAGGCGCCTCGGATATATCGGTGATTATGTGAAGCCGATGGAGTCATTCGTTGGCTCATTTACGCCCCAAAGGGCGGGGAAACGCAGTGTTCAGGTATTTTAATCCACATCGATGGACCGGCCCTGACGATCCAAGGGTCGATGCGCTCTGACCCTGAGAGATGGGCTAGATTGTCTCGAAGTCGGTGAGGACTATCTTTTGCCTCGGCTCACAGACGGAAATCCAATTTCCAAATACGACATTTTGCGGTTTTGATTGTATAACCTATATTTGGCGACATAGTGGCATGGGACACTCATGTTGTCTATGATTGATACTTATGATTGAAATTGTTTTGACACTATACACTTATAGTAATAATAAAATATGAAATTTCACATACCAAGCATTCTTGGCTATTATAAGGTAAAAACCCTATCCTTCGGCTTGCGTTGCATTGTGTGATAGGACTTAGGTCTTATAATAGCTTCATTTTTTCCTTATTTAGTATTACGCTGTTTGTTTTATGCACTTGTGTTCTTGGGAGGAATCCCGTTCCGTGTTTTACGGCGTGGTCCCTTGATTTACCTAACTTTAAAAATAAAGATCAATAACTGTTTTAGTTCTCACACCAGTCCCGTGACTGACCTGGAGTTTATTGTTTTAACCTAAACTCTGGGTGATCCTATTTTCCGCATGGGCAGCTAGTAGTTTTGGTTTTGCGGATTTATATTCACAGGATCCTGATTTACAGCTGGAACGATACTCGGAAAGCTTTGTATCCGCGTACTCCTAGTTGTGTATTGTATTCTTTTACGCTGCTATGTAATGTATTGTAATCTCTGATATGTATCAAATGTGTAATATTGATTTATACACTGTATATTCTTGTATTCTAATGGAATTGTTGTAATATACAGTGAAATGTTCTTCTGTCTGCGATCTGATTTGTCGTGTTCTCAAAAACAATCAGGCGTTTCGTACGGTCTTGGTCGGTTTAGCGACTGATTTGGATCGAGCGAAATTCCTTTTCATTACAGTTGGTATCAGAGCTTTGGTTTACAAAGCTCAGAGAACAAGACATGTTAGAACCGAACGAAAGAATCCATCATAAATTGGATTAGTAATATCCAATGAGAATGACTCGTTAGAGATGGGATCAGTAGTATCCTAGAACGGGTGTGAAGAATATATTTTTAAAATGAAAACAATTTTTGTTCTGAAAATTTAATTCAATTATACGTATTTGAATATTTATTTGTATTGAATTTGGACAATGCAGTATATAAAGATTTTGCGTATACGTCTGATCCGCATGTATTCGAAGTTTTAATATACTGGATAGATATAGAATCACACTCTAGTCGTCCGGGGATGATACTGATAATTGTGATCATATTACCAGTATTTATGTTCGAATGACGAAAGTAGGCTTTCTATATATTTCCTATTGACTGGTGTGAGAACCAAAATTAGATAGGGCCTATTGTTGTGATTTTGGCATCAAAAATCTGATTTTTGACTATATATCAAAGTTATGAATTTGAAAAGCTAATCAACTAATTGATTGATGGATGTGTTGTTTGATTACTGTTTTGATTAATTAAATGTTGAACCGTTAGCCAAATTGAACCAAATAGTGAGTTGTATTGAAAATTAGTCGCATTTGCTTGCATATACATGTACTTACATTGAACAGGTCATAGCAAGGAGGCTAGAGCAGAAGAATAAAATTGTTTGTCCGACAAATAGGTACATATTTACCATAATTTACTGTTTTGTTTGGGCGATGATGATTTTGTGAGCCGATTGGCTAGCCGCTTGGCTTTTTCTTTTTCTTTTGAGTTGAAGAAGGCCATGGGAGGCTATATGAAATATCCCGAAGTCCCCGGTGCAGGGGAGGTTATGGCGAAATTTTTCGAAAATTTAGGGTGTTAGCCAAATTTTTGAAAAATTTGAAAAGTTCTTAGAAATTGAAAAGTTGAAGAACTTAAGCCGTAGTGAAAATAATCTAAGTTGAGTTGATTTGTGAAACAACTTTCGTCTTCGTTCCTTTTCGGGGACGAAAAGTTTTAAGTGGGGGAGATTGTAATAACCCGGAAATCCGAGCCAATTTAAAATTTTTATTTTGGCAATTTTAGCGAATATTTATTATTTAAAATGATTTATTTTAAATAATAACGACGAAAAATTCGTTTTGAATAGAATTTGAATGTATATATTATATATATCTTCGTTAGAATATAAATAATTATTTATAATTATAAAGGAAATTGAAAATGGCGCGGTAGTTCGATAATTCGATTTCAAATTTCAAGTGAATGTACAGGATTCAAAATAAACCGGATTTTAGTGAAACCAAAAATATTAGAATCTAATTGAGAATATCTTTCTAATGAATCCGAAAAATCAAAATTTCATAGCGGGAATCAAAGGATATGCCCAGTTGAAAATTCAGAATAGTCGCTATGCAATTCTAGCCCTTAAAAATGCAAGTTTTGCCAACGACCTCGGATTTCGACGAAACCACTTTTGTTGGATCCGTGATGTCAAATTATTACTAGGTTTCAATTTTCATAATTCTTGAATTCAATATGTGAGCGTGGCAAAGGAAAACGCGTTTGACCAATTTTAGTTGATTTTAATCGACTAGAAAATGGCCATTTCTCAAACATTCTCAGAATTTGACGAAATTAGTTTTGTTAGGACCGTATCGTCGATACGAAGATAGAAATAATTTTTCGAGAATTTATAGAGTTAGTATGTGGCCCCGGTAAATTGAAATGTGCGTTTAAATTGAATGTATAAAGATTTATATTTTTAATTCAATGGAAACTGAGCGTAATGGTCGAATTGGCCTGCGATACATATCCCATTGTGTTCGGAATAAGGGTAAAGCGCTAGGGACGACAGTCGTTGGGTTCAATTTTGTAACACCCCACCTCCGCTAGGGTCACTCACAAAGGGAATGCACTAGGTTTGGTGAAGCATTATCGAGGTAAACATGCACAGAAATATTACAAGACAGAACATATATATATATATATATATATATATATATATAACAGCGGAAGTAAAACAAATTTTATTACCTTATAAAATAAGGTCTAAAGCCTTTTACATCAGAATACATCAAAACCTGTCTTGCAATAATAAAGAAGCATAAAACCATTTCATAAATTATTCCCCAAGTAAACCAGTAAAATAGCCATAGCCAAGAAAAGTCCAAGCCATGCGTGATGACCTTCAAACAGAAGAAGTCCAAACTAACAATAGCATTTCCTCCCTGTAACCTGGGGGGGAACGGAAGACAAGAGGCGAAACAAAACAGGGTCAGTCATAAAGACTGGTAAGCCCTATCTACTATCAGTATATAAACTAGTAAAGTTAACTGGCATGAGGAACTGAGATGAACATAAGTATGTTGACAAGATAGATAAGCTAAACCAAAATAACAGGATGCACAACTGTACCAAGATACACGAGTGTGTCATGATAAACTACGGTGTCAAGATAAATCAAGGTATCACATTGTCAGGTTTCTATCAAGTATACTATCCCAAGGTATCTATCCTGTATAACATCCCACGGTATCTATCATGTATATTTCCCCTAGTTCTAACATGTATATTTGCTCTGCACCTTTCGTACTAATATCCCAACCCGCGTCATGTGTTAACTATGAATGTCCCTTGCCCAATGTCATGTAATGGTCCATGTCAACCTAATATATAGCATATGTAGGTTTTCCTAACTCGTATGTTTCTTTCCATGTATAAGTTCAGTCCTTTGCCGTAGGCCATACGGGCTTTCCCATGTGAACATTTTATCCTTGAGGTTATTTTGGACTGCTACCCTTGATCTAGTTATGTTTTCTTACCATGAACTATTGCGTGTCCACGTAGGATTTATGCCACCTAGGACCACTAGGGATTATGCTACCTAATGAACGTTTCCATGTCTCGGTTTGGGTTCAGCCACTTAGGGCCACTAGGGATTATGCCACCCGTCAACCGCGCCCTTTATCCCACGTATGTATCGTGAATCGTTTTCCATGTCTAGATGCACATGTTCCTCAATGTGCCATCCGAGTTCCGTGCCAGGGCAAAACAAGAAATACGGAACTCGGTCGGGAGCTTTAAGTCGTCTGCTGATGCAGATATCAAGGTCTGTTTTTGTACCCGTGGCTATGGTCCCACGTGACCCCTCCCTCAACTACTGAAAGGCAATCCAAGAAAAATCATGTATGAGAACTACACTAAGGCCCATCGATGCCCACTTCCAGATAGCCAACCTCACCCATAACTTGATAGCTAGTATATGGTCTTTTGGGAGTTCCCTGCCTTTCCGTACGTACACGCTTGACTAAAGATGGTAGGTAGTCGGCGACATGCTATCCCGGGGCAAAATCAAGTATCTTCGACTCCACGCTAATCCATCCCAGTCTTTAGGTCGCTCGCATAGCAACCAAGGCATACTCTTGGCTCTTCTACCGCAGACCTTAACCTCTGTGAGGCCGGGTTTCATGGACCACTCGCCACCTCACAGAGGGATACCAAGAGTAGCCTCACGATTCCCGAAGCTTCCGCTTCGTCACCCAGTTCGCTGGAGCTTTTATCCAAGTCAGATAACTTGCTCCTCCTCGTATACTAAGCGATGACCTACCGTACCAGGTTACTCATCTCTTTATGAACTAGTCCCATGTCCTTAGCTAAGAATTATTACTTAGTTACCCTTAACTAAGGTTTACCACTTAGCCCCTCTTTCCGCTATCCTTGTTAACTACGATTACCAACCTAGTCCCCTGAGCTAGTGTTTTTTCAAATGGGTTAAGTGTTGTTATCCAAGTTCATGACTTAACCCGCCTAAGAATCATGTCAAGATTGGCTAAGTACTCAAGTTCAAGGCTTAGCCCTACAAGTTGGTTAAGTGTACCAAGAAGCTCATGACTTAAGCCTATCAAGTCAAGTTGGTTAAGTATTTATTTGTCTTAACCCTATCAGATTATCATGTTAGATTGATTAAGCATATATTATCTTAATCCCATCAGATTATCGAGTCGGATTGGTTAAGTATGGGTTATCTTAACCCCATCCACTAATCTTATTACAATGGTTAAGCCTAATTTTAAAAGGTCTTGTGACTTAACCCTACCAGACCCACGTATTAGGTTGGTTAAGTGTAGGTTACTTAACCTCATCAAATCATCACGTATAATTGGTTAAGTATAAGTTACTTAGCCCCATTAAATTATCATATTAAATTAGTTAAGTATTGGTTACTTAACCTTATTGGATTACCAAGTTTAGATTGGTTAAGTGTTTAACTCAACCCCGTCGAATTACCGTGTTTAGTTTAGTTAAGTATAGGTTACTTAACCTCATCTAATTACCGTATTTAGATTAGTTAAGTCTTAATTACTTAACCCCATCTAATTACCAAGTCGGATTAGTTAAGCGTAAATTACTTAACCCCATCCCCTAATTTTCTTGTATGGTTAAGTGTCATTAAGAAATCAAGCCCGATCCCACTTAACCTACCCATTCGTGTCATATCGGTTAAGTGTCATTAGTCAAATTTACTGAACCTTATCATGTGGCATTAATTTAATTAATGCACTCTTAACCTCTCACATTAGACCTTGTTGTGGTTACTAGTTAAGCCGGGTGTGTCCGGGTAGTTTTACACCACAACCTAGTCTAACCTCGGGTCTTAAGCGCGACATGACCAACTTCTCACATTGGATCCTATTGTTTGTAGCCACTAGTTAAGCTGGGCGGGTCCGGGTAGATTTATGCTACAAACTCAACCCAACCTCGAGTTGGCCATTTTCATGTTTGGTCTAGTGTCTTGTTACACTTACAACCCATACGTGTCAAGTTTCCAAGTCCCATGCTCATAGCCAAAGTTACATGTTGTCACGTTTATACCAATTTACCCAAATCATGGTTCATGTCATTAAAGTTTCCCCATAACCTAACCCCAACGCTTTTAAACTCGCATATACATTCACAACAATGCATAATGGATTAAAGAAGGAACTTGGCAAAGGCATGACAAAAAGGGTATAAGGCCACAAGTTAATCACGGTGGCATATGAGGCGTAAGTGTGTTCATAAACTTGCATGCTACATTATTAGGCCTCAAAAACATGCATAACCCCAAACTTAGCACATAGGCGAATCATGATGATAGGTGACATAGAAAGATGCCTAGAAGTTCGCATATAGCATTACATGCAAGTTATCATAAGGGATATGATAGCTCTCATGTTGCATAATGCAACATTCAACATAAAGCTTATAGCTTTTAGCCCATAAGATCAAGATGGTGTCTTTACAAACATGATGGGATACACAACATGATAGCATGTATGGTACTTAATGTTCAAATCCAACTTGCAACATTCATTTAACTTCATAGTTAATATCTAATAGTAGGAGGGGGCTTACAATGCTATGAAGGCACAAATCAACATATAAAACAAAGATTGAGACGAAGCCATTCATGCTATCGCCCAAGAACCCCAAAAGAACAAGCTCCAAATGAAATCTTTGAGCAAATATCAATAAAAATCCTTGCTTTGAAGAAGAAAGGTTTCAACTTTGGCTTTGAATGAAGCTTATGAGCTCTCATGCAAGATCCTTGCTTTTTGGTCAAGAAAAGGTTGCAACTTTGGCTAGAATGCAACTTATGAACTCTCATACAAACATGAAATCACTCAAATGATCATAGAATCTCTCATGAATGAAGAAAAGAGTCTCCTTTACTTTGAAACTAGCTTAGAACACTTAAGCTATCATGAAGAAGAAGATGGAGGCCATGGGTTGAAGTGGAGGCCATGATGAGGAATCGTTTTGGCATAGTTTAGTTGTAGGATCATTTTATGAGGGTTTTAGGAGAGGGTTAGGGGTCTTTTTATAGAAGACTAGGATAGTTTTAGCCATAGGATAAACCCTAGAACCAATCCTAGCCTTTAAAGCATGTCTTGGGGAAGAAGTCACATGTAGGAACCATTTAGGGCCTTAAAATCAACCCTAGAGTCAATTCGGGCCATCAAAACTCATCCCGGGCCTCAAAAATGGGTTCTGGGCCACACCAGGACAAAAAAATCGACCTGTACAGGGGGGAGTCGACTCCCCAGTCAACACCGGGGGTGGAGGTCGACTTGGCAGTCGACACAAGTCAGTCTGCCAGAAAACTGCTGAAAACTTATTTTGGCCATATCTTTGTCATACGGACTCCGATTTTCGAAAACTCGGACTCTATTTCGCGTATTTTTTCGAGAGGAACACAATGGTGATGTCCATTTTACCTGATTCAAATGTTTAAATTTAATTCTGCCTTGATTCTTGTCTTAACATGTTGTTAAATTTCGGGTTGTTACATTCTCTCTTCCTTTAAGGATTTCGCCCCTGAAATCTCCAAGTTAGGAAGAACGTATCCTACCATCCATCATCCATCTACTCAAAACATCATCCACATGCAACCATTGTCCTTAGGTGATTTCTAATGCCATATGAACATATGCAGAACGTGTGTGTATATGCTCCTTAGCTAATGCTAATGATCAGGCCTGAATGATCTTTCTAATGCAAAATATGTTTAGTGCCATGAGTCCAACATGTATGCGAATAGTTAAGTACTATATGCATGCACAAACATTCATTCATATGCAACATCCGCATGATAACACATTCAATTTCATCCATAAACAAGTATAAATACTCGTGCATATGCAACATGAAACGTGACCGCGTCAATCTAGTATCTAATGTGTATTCGCGCATCCACGAGCAACCACTTGCAACCATTTGCAACCATATCAATCATAACATGTTTCAAATACATGTTTACATCCATAGAGTTCTATCTAAGGTTCCCAAGATAAGATCGAGGAGATAAACAAGACAATCTCCTTACGGGGTTTGTAACAGAAACAGGACCGAGAAGATACCCACCAAGCGATAGCATGTAAGTAAGCTCTACAGGAGAACCAGGGATCAACGATATACTCTTACAAAGAGACACGATGCGCGCGTCTAAGCCGCATTTCCTCGAGCTTAATTCCAGTGTGTCTTGACTGCCTTTGACTTCATGATTTCGTAGTTCCTTGATTCCTATTTCCAAGGTATGAGTCGGAACTCTTTTCACTGTTGCCTCTCGTTCCACTTCCATTTATTCTTTCCCTAGTATACTTGGCTCAACCATATCTATGTACTCATGCAAGCTCTCCAAAATTCACTAGTGAATTCTGGATCTCGTTTGCCGATGCCAATCCATGTTACTACGTGCACTTACTAGGGCGATTTCTATAACCCATGCTCAAGCGGAATGAACCATCCGTCCTATTGGCGGACGTTACCCGATTGGATCAGAGATTTCCGATACATGCATCAAGAGATTCTAGGTAACTAACCATGACAGAACCCAAAAGGTTACATGAGACTCCGAAGGTATTACCAAAGCAAGTCAAGAGTCTGACTACCTTCTTTTCAAAACCGAGAATGGTATCTCTTACTGGATAACCACTTTACCCCTAGAATCCATCCATGGCACAACAATAGAAGTATTGCTTCTAATCTCAACACTTGGCATAGACGTTCTAAAATCCAACAAGTCATGAATAAATGGACCGACTCTCCAACCAGATTTTGGGACAAAACTGGGATCCTTTACCAAGCTAGTACTAAGGTGCAGAGACTCAACTATCCAAGCAGACTTAAATGATACGATGATCAAGACAAAGTCTGGACGGTATGATAGAAAAGAACGACTAAACCTTTACCAGAAAACGGTACCATTTCTTTTAGGTACCCTAGAAATGGGGGCGTACAATTGCCCTCTTCGATGATCTTGTCCTTGTCCTCCTTGATGGACTAAGCCATAGCAACAGTTGCTTATCCTTAAGCTCGCGTCCTTTATCCTTACTCTTCCTTGAACCACGACAACAGGTCTCTCGAGAACCACCTCCATCGTACGGGAAACACCTACGTGGCTAGACAAAGATTAGTCACAGTTAGAACTACTATGACCACAGGTGGAGGAAAGAAAGGAAAAGAGGTTCAATCAAGGAATCAAAGGATAATGCTAATGGCCTTTGGGGAATAGCCTTTTAAAACAAACTTTTCTTGAAAAATTCTTCTTTGTAAACGGTTTTTCCAATAGTTTTCAGAAGGTTTTAAACTTTTGCCCAGCCTGGTAACCTTCTGCTCTGATACCAAATGTAACACCCCACCTCCGCTAGGGTCACTCACAAAGGGAATGCACTAGGTTTGGTGAAGCATTATCAAGGTAAACATGCACAGAAATATTACAAGACAGAACATATATATATAAAACAGCGGAAGTAAAACAAATTTTATTACCTTATAAAATAAGGTCTAAAGCCTTTTACATCAGAATACATCAAAACCTGTCTTGCAATAATAAAGAAGCATAAAACCATTTCATAAATTATTCCCCAAGTAAACCAGTAAAATAGCCATAGCCAAGAAAAGTCCAAGCCATGCGTGATGACCTTCAAACAGAAGAAGTCCAAACTAACAATAGCATTTCCTCCCTGTAACCTGAGGGGGAACGGAAGACAAGAGGCGAAACAAAACGGGGTCAGTCATAAAGACTGGTAAGCCCTATCTACTATCAGTATATAAACTAGTAATGTTAACTGGCATGAGGAACTGAGATGAACATAAGTATGATGACAAGATAGATAAGATAAACCAAAATAACAGGATGCACTACTGTACCAAGATACACGAGTGTGTCATGATAAACTATGGTGTCAAGATAAATCAAGGTATCACATTGTCAGGTTTCTATCAAGTATACTATCCCAAGGTATCTATCCTGTATAACATCCCACGGTATCTATCATGTATATTTCCCCTAGTTCTAACATGTATATTTGCTCTGCACCTTTCGTACTAATATCCCAACCCGCGTCATGTGTTAACTATGAATGTCCCTTGCCCGATGTCATGTAATGGTCCATGTCTACCTAATATATAGCATATGTAGGTTTTCCTAACTCGTATGTTTCTTTCCATGTATAAGTTCAGTCCTTTGCCGTAGGCCTTACGGGCTTTCCCATGTGAACATTTTATCCTTGAGGTTATTTTGGACTGCTACCCTTGATCTAGTTATGTTTTCTTACCGTGAACTATCGCTTGTCCACTTAGGATTTATGCCACCTAGGACCACTAGGGATTATGCTACCTAATGAACGTTTCCGTGTCTCGGTTTGGGTTCAGCCACCTAGGGCCACTAGGGATTATGCCACCCGTCAACCGCGCCCTTTATCCCACGTATGTATCGTGAATCGTTTTCCATGTCTAGATGCACATGTTCCTCAATGTGCCATCCGAGTTCCGTGCCAGGGCAAAACAAGAAATACGGAACTCGGTCGGGAGCTTTAAGTCGTCTGCTGATGCAGATATCAAGGTCTGTTTTTGTACCCGTGGCTATGGTCCCACGTGACCCCTCCCTCAACTACTGAAAGGCAACCCAAGAAAAATCATGTATGTGAACTACACTAAGGCCCATCGATGCCCACTTCCAGATAGCCAACCTCACCCATAACTTGATAGCTAGTATATGGTCTTTTGGGAGTTCCCTGCCTTTCCGTACATACACGCTTGACTAAAGATGGTAGGTAGTCGGCGACATGCTATCCCGGGGCAAAATCAAGTATCGTCGACTCCACGCTAATCCATCCCAGTCTTTAGGTCGCTCGCATAGCAACCAAGGCATACTCTTGGCTCTTCTACCGCAGACCTTAACCTCTGTGAGGCCGGGTTTCATGGACCACTCGCCACCTCACAGAGGGATACCAAGAGTACCCTCACGATTCCCGAAGCTTCCGCTTCGTCACCCAGTTCGCTGGAGCTTTTATCCAAGTCAGATAACTTGCTCCTCCTCGTATACTAAGCGATGACCTACCGTACCAGGTTACTCACCTCTTTATGAACTAGTCCCATGTCCTTAGCTAAGAATTATTACTTAGTTACCCTTAACTAAGGTTTACCACTTAGCCCCTCTTTCCGCTATCCTTGTTAATTACGATTTCCAATCTAGTCCCCTGAGCTAGGGTTTTGTCAAATGGGTTAAGTGTTGTTATCCAAGTTCATGACTTAACCCGCCTACGAATCATGTCAAGATTGGCTAAGTACTCAAGTTCAAGGCTTAGCCCTACAAGTTGGTTAATTGTACAAAGAAGCTCATGACTTAACCCTATCAAGTCAAGTTGGTTAAGTATTTATTTGTCTTAAACCTATCAGATTATCATGTTAGATTAATTAAGCATAGATTATCTTAATCCCATCAGATTATCGAGTCAGATTGGTTAAGTATGGGTTAGCTTAACCCCATCCACTAATCGTATTACAATGGTTAAGCCTAATTTTAAAAGGTCTTGTGACTTAACCCTACCAGACCCACGTATTAGGTTGGTTAAGTGTAGGTTACTTAACCTCATCAAATCATCACGTATAATTGGTTAAGTATAAGTTACTTAGCCCCATTAAATTATCATATTAAATTAGTTAAGTATTGGTTACTTAACCTCATTGGATTACCAAGTTTAGATTGGTTAAGTGTTTAACTTAACCCCGTCGAATTACCGTGTTTAGATTAGTTAAGTATAGGTTACTTAACCTCATCTAATTACCGTGTTTAGATTTGTTAAGTCTTAATTACTTAACCCCATCTAATTACCAAGTCGGATTAGTTAAGCGTAAATTACTTAACCCCATCCCCTAATTGTCTTGTATGGTTAAGTGTCATTAAGAAATCAAGCCTGATCCCACTTAACCTACCCATTCGTGTCATATCGGTTAAGTGTCATTAGTCAAATTTACTTAACCTTATCATGTGGCATTAATTTAATTAATGCACTCTTAACCTCTCACATTAGACCTTGTTGTGGTTACTAGTTAAGCCGGGCGGGTCCGGGTAGTTTTACACCACAACCTAGTCTAACCTCGGGTCTTAAGCGCGACATGACCAACTTCTCACATTGGATCCTATTGTTTGTAGCCACTAGTTAAGCCGGGCGGGTCCGGGTAGATTTATGCTACAAACTCAACCCAACCTCGAGTTGGCCATTTTCATGTTTGGTCTAGTGTCTTGTTACACTTACAACCCATACGTGTCAAGTTTCCAAGTCCCATGCTCATAGCCAAAGTTACATGTTGTCACGTTTATACCAATTTACCCAAATCATGTTTCATGTCATTAAAGTTTCCCCATAACCTAACCCCAACGCTTTTAAACTCGCATATACATTCACAACAACGCATAATGGATTAAAGAAGAAACTTGGCAAAGGCATGACAAAAAGGGTATAAAGCCACAAGTTAATCATGGTGGCATATGAGGCGTAAGTGTGTTCATTAACTTGCATGCTACATTTTTAAGCCTCAAAAACATGCATGACCCCAAACTTAGCACATAGGAGAATCATGATGATAGGTGACATAGAAAGATGCCTAGAAGTTCGCATATAGCATTACATGCAAGTTATCATAAGGGATATGATAGCTCTCATGTTGCATAATGCAACATTCAACATAAAGCTTATAGCTTTTAGCCCATAAGATCAAGATGGTGTCTTTACAAACATGATGGGATACATAACATGATAGCATGTATGGTACTTAATGTTCAAACCCAACTTGCAACATTCATTTAACTTCATAGTTAATATCTAATAGTAGGAGGGGGCTTACAATGCTATGAAGGCACAAATCAACATATAAAACAAAGATTGAGACGAAGTCATTCATGCTATCACCCAAAAAAACCCAAAAGAACAAGCTCCAAATGAAATCCTTGAGCAAATATCAATAAAAATCCTTGCTTTGAAGAAGAAAGCTTTCAACCTTGGCTTTGAATGAAGCTTATGAGCTCTCATGCAAGATCCTTGCTTTTTGGTCAAGAAAAGGTTGCAACTTTGGCTAGAACGCAACTTATGAACTCTCATACATACATGAAATCACTCAAATGATCATAGAATCTCTCATGAATGAAGAAAAGAGGCTCCTTTACTTTGAAACTAGCTTAGAACACTTAAGCTATCATGAAGAAGAAGATGGATACCATGGGTTGAAGTGGAGGCAATGATGAGGAATCGTTTTGGCATAGTTTAGTTGTAGGATCAATTTATGAGGGTTTTAGGAGAGGGTTAAGGGTCTTTTTATAGAAGACTAGGATAGTTTTAGCCATAGGATAAACCCTAGAACCAATCCTAGCCTTTAAAGCATGTCTTGGAGAAGAAGTCACATGTAGGAACCATTTAGGGCCTTAAAATCAACCCTAGAGTCAATTCGGGCCATCAAAACTCATCCCGGGCCTTAAAAATGGGTTCTGGTCCACCCTAGGACAAAAAAATCAACCTGTACAGGGGGGAGTCGACTCCCCAGTCGACACCAGGGGGTGGAGGTCGACTTGCAAGTCGACTTGGCAGTCGACACAAGTCAGTCTGCCAGAAAACTGCTGAAAACTTGTTTTGGCCATGTCTTGGTCATACGGACTCCGATTTTCGAAAACTCGGACTCTATTTCGCGTATTTTTTCGAGAGGAACACAATGGTGATGTACATTTTACCTGATAGAAATTTTTACATTTAATTCTGCCTTGATTCTTGTCTTAACGTGTTGTTAAATTTCGGGTTGTTACAGATTCGGCGTTCGAATGAAAAAGTAACTGTGGATTTAAAATTAAAAATAAAATAAAATAAAAATAATATAAAACTCTCCCTACCCCTCTCTCTCCCTTCATAACACGCTTCAGTAAAAAAAAAACCATTTCCCCAAAAACGAATCTGAGCCGCTCCTCCCCGTTCAGCCTCCCACCGTCGACGGCCTTGGTGGCGCGGCCCTACCAGTACCCTCCTCTCCGTCCTCTGCCTACTCCCTCCCACCTTGCTCCATCTCGCGGACACCCACCGCACCACCAACGGACCTACCGCCTGCGACTGCACCGCCTCCACCGCTTCCCACTGACGCCGACCCCCAGCTGCTCCGACGTGAAACGCCTTTCCCCCCTCCGAACGCTGTGAGTGTCAGCCCTCCTTTGATTTGTTATTTCATAGGTTTTTATTTTAAAGAAAGTATATTTTCTTTATATATTATTTATCGTCAAGGTCGGATTTTTAATTTATAAAAGGTCGGATTTTTAATTTATAAAGATAGGATATTTATATAGATAAAAGTTCGATTTTATAAACACGAAAAGAGAAGAGTTTTAAACATGAAATGATTTGGTTTTTGAATGATTAAAAATATAATCTTTATTATGTAGAAGACGTAAAAATATGATTTTTATATAGTAGAGATTATAAAAATATAATTTTTATAAGGTAGAGAATATAAAAATACGATTTTTAAATATATAACGAAATAAAAATTTGATTTTTATTATATATATAGTGGAATAAAAATGTGATTTTTATTTGAACATCGTAAAAAGGACTGCATTGGAATTTCAAACAGATCCAGACAGTTCAGCAGTTCAAAAGCAAAGCACGGCGGAGTGGAACACTCGGTGAGAACTTCTCACTTTAAATCTTGTTTTTCTAGTTAAAATATATACTAGGATGCAGACGGTGTTTAGTAACACCCGACACCCATCGTCCACAGACCATGGATAGCTTGTATGCTTGTTTGTTTGATTTTGATGCGTAGTTGATTGTGTGATGTGATGTGAAATGAAATAAAATATTTGTATAGTTAAAAATATTTTATAGTTGAAAATAGAATTTTTAACGTATATATGAAATGAAATAAATTAATATAAACAAATCGAACGATTTGTTTATATACACACATTTGACTGATATTGATTGGGATGATAAATTTTACAAATCGTCCAACTGCACAAATAAAATCTGTGTTTGATTGTTTGAAACCCCACACGGGTATTAGGATGATATTTGACGTTCACTAATCCCGATTGTTTAGTTGTATGCCGATCGATTGGTCGACAGACCGTGTAAGCGTTAATTATTTATATTTAACGCTTATGCAGTTGTGTGGCGCACTCTGAATGATGGTTGATTATTTATCGTTGTTATTTTATACATGTTGTAGAAAATCCATATAATTAACATTATATGGTAATTGATTGGGCCTCATTCCAGTTTTGAAAAAGAAATATTTGAAATAGAAATATTTGAAAGAGAAATATTTGAAATAGAATATTTGAAAATAGAAATATATGAAGCCGTGTTGATTAGATTGACGCCATTTTGACACGAACAATATTTATATCGATTTTATTCATTTTTTAATGAATATTGAATGTGATTTCGAAATTCGAATTATATTGAAAAGAATAGAAATTCGAATTATATTGAAAAGAATCGAAATTCGAATTATATTGAAAAGAATAGAAATTCGAATTATATTGAAAAAATAGAAGTTCGAATTATATTGAAAAGAATCGAAATTCGAATTATATTGAAAAGAATAGAAATTCGAATTATATTGAAAAGAATTGAAATTCGAATTAAATTGAAAAGAATTGAAATTCGAATTAAACTGAATAGAATTGAAATTTGAATTAGATTGAAATAGAATTGAAATCGTTTTGAATTGAATTTAAAATGTATTGAAATTGAACTGAAAATCGATTTGAATTGAAATCAATTCGAAATGAATTTAAAACGAAATTATAAGAAAAAAAAATTCAATTTTGATTTGAATTTGAAACGAAGTTGAAATCGTTTCGAAAACGAATTTAAAACGATTTATAAAATACGTTTTAAAAGAAAATCGACGAAATATATAATATATATATTCTATATATATAATGGCTTGAATAGAACACGCCGCGCCGCGGTAGTTCGTGAATTTCGACCATTGACTTCGAATGGATATTGCGGGAGATCCGACCATCCGATTCTCCTAAAACCAGGACCGTTGGGTTTGTATCGAAAAGAGCTTTCTAACGAATATTAGAAATTTGAAATTTAACGGTTGGATTTGGAATTATGTCCAAATCAAATCTGGAAAAGGTCGCTGTAAGTGCAGTTCAATGGCCGTTGATGGAAATCGACTGTACGGGCCTTGATAAAATTATTAAAAATATCAATAATTTGTGTAAAATCATAAGAAATGATTTGGGAAGAATTGGGATGAAAAACTCCATATTTGAAAAGATAAAAATAGATTTTTATCGAAATGAACTAGTTTTGAACTAAAATAATAATTTATTTATTTTTTAAAATAAATAAATTGGATTTGAAATGGTTTTGAAAATAACCAGAATTTCCAATAATTATATTGGAATGGATTTGAATTGAAATTGTCTTCGGAATATTTCGATGTTGGATTTCGTGATGATACAGATAATGTTATGGGAATTTGAAAGATATATATATATATATATATATATTGTTATTTCCAATACGATATTTGTTGGTCGTAGAATTTGATATTGAATATAAGCCGGTATATTTTCTATTTAGAGCCTTGTATTTAATATCAAATGTGATTTGGGTTTGTCGTGAATGGTGTCTTCATTAACACTGTTCTTAAGCCCAGTTGAGAAAAAGATTAAATCTTTTTATTTAGATTTAATGAAGTGTACCAATTAAATAATATTTAATTGGAATTGAATTGGTATTGATTTTTGGGTTTATCGTGAACAGTGTTTTAAATAACACTTGTTCTTTATCCCGATAATTAATGGAATGTGATTTTGGGTTGTAGTGAACGGTATCTTCAATAATACTTTTCTTAGACCCAAAGGAGTTAAGAAAATCAGAAACTAATTGGAGACTAGTTAAGTTGAATGGTTTCTGGGGTATTGATCCGATGTTGGTTTCGGCCTTCGTGGTTAATATTTATGGAATTGCTCACTTGTTAATTTACGGTTAGGGACTGATTGAAATTTTGGGGTTTATCGTGAACCGTGTTTTAAATGACACCGATTCTTTAACCCAATCAAAGATTAAAACTAAATGGAGTTTTAATGAATCTTTAATTAGATTGAAAATATCGATAATGGAGTATCACCAGTTTTACTCCAAACGGTAGTTAAATCTTTAATTAGGTTTGAACGTGAAATGGTAATTGAATTTACCGATAACACCGTGGTGTTAGATATGAAGTATAACCAGTTTTACTTCATGGGATAAATAGGTTGGGATTGGGAAATAAAATAAATAATTACTTCGGTGTGGTTCGCTAATCCCGACTAGTTTGAAGTGATATTCAAAGGAAGATTAAAGAATAAATTTAAAGAATTTATCTTTGATAAAATTAATGGGAACCTTTCCCTAAGAATGTGAAAATTTAGAAACTAACTGTAGGTTAGCTAAGTAGAACGGTTTCCTGGATATTGATCTGATGTTGGTTTCGGCCTTCGGGGTTAATATTTGGGGAATTATTCTCTTGTTAATTTACGGTTAGTGACTGATGAATTGGAATGAGGCGTATGTTGTGTTTGTGTAACACTTGTTTATTATATACGCGAGTTATTCAGAAAGACAGGGTTTATCCCATTCTGAATAACTGATTCGACGTGGTGTCGAAGATGAAGACGGTGGTTGAATACCGGAGGTCTTCACGTCGTTTGGGTGCTGATGATCTTGATTAGGCCGTACACCCAAGAGTAGGGAATTAGTTGGTGGTCGTCCAGACGTACTTGGAGATCGATGGATATGCGGGGTACTTGGTGCCTCCGGTTTTGTTCAGACCCAGAACGAACTTGTAAATGGACTATGTGTCTGACATTGGATTTTAGTCTGTGTGATTGATTTCTATTAAATATATATCTGTTTGGCGGCGGAGAATTTATTCTCTTGCTTAACGCCCTTCTCTGAGAAGTACGAGCTCAGAGGTTATATATTGATGGATATCAAATGCATGGAGTGAATTGCCTGTGTGGCGTGCCTAAGTGGCAATATGATCAAGGCTTCTGTTGAAAAGCAGAGTCTTGTGGTTGATGATCAAAGCACGGCCTATGTGGCATAGCTTTGTGTAGCGTTGATTCGCGAGCCTCACACCCCGGTTGTGAACCAGAAACGGGAGAGGACCTAAGGGAGGGCATGCGTTTCCTTCTAGTTAGAAGTGGCGTCAGTGGTTTTACACGCCCTGACGAATTTGTCTTATGTGGTTGTTGCTGTTGCGAGGCGCCTCGGATATATCGGTGACTATGTGAAGCCGATGGAGTCATTCGTTGGCTCATTTACGCCCCAAAGGGCGGGGAAATACAGTGTTCAGGCATTTTAATCTACATCGGTGGATCGGCCCTGACGATCCAAGGGTCGATGTGCTCTGACCCTGAGACATGGGCTAGATTGTCTCGAAGTCGGTGAGGATTATCTTTTGCCTCGGCTCACAGACGGAAATCCAATTTCCAAATACGACATTTTGCGGTTTTGATTGTATAACCTATATTTGGCGACGTAGTGGCATGGGACGCTCATGTCGTCTATGATTGATACTTATGATTGAAATTGTTTTGACACTATACACTTATAGTAATAATAAAATATGAAATTTCACGTACCAAGCATTCTTGGCTATTATAAGGTAAAAACCCTATCCTCCGGCTTGCGTTGCATTATGTGATAGGACCTGGGTCTTATAATAGCTTCATTTTTTCCTTAATTAGCATTGCGCTATTTGTTTTATGCACTGGTCTTCATAGAAGGAAACCCGTTCCGTGTTATACGGCGTGGTCCCTTGATTTACCTAACTTTAAAAATAAAGATCAATAACTGTTTTAGTTCTCACACCAGTCCCATGACTGACCTGGAGTTTATTGTTTTAACCTAAACTCTTGGTGCCCCTATTTTCCGCATGGGCAGCTAGTAGTTTTGGTTTTGCAGATTTATATTCACAGGATCCTGATTTATAGTTGGAACGATACTCGGAAAGCTTTGTATCCGCGTATTACTCCTAGTTGTGTATTGTATTCTTTTCCGCTGCTATGTAATGTATTGTAATCTTTGATATTTATCGAATGTGTAATATTGATTTATACTCTGTATATTCTTCTATTCTGATGGAATTGTTGTAATATACAATGAAATGTTCTTCTGTCTGCGTTCTGATTTGTCGTGTTCTCAAAAACAATCAGGCGTTTCGCACGGTCTTGGTCGGTTTAGCGACTGATTCGGATCGAGAGAAATTCCTTTTCGTTACATAATTTATGTAAGGGGGGAGTCAGTAACTACCCGAATTTTTGGATAACCGGGAAGTAAGTATTTAAAGGGGTTTTGTGATTCTTAAAATAATATGTTGGTGATACGAATTTGTGAGACTAACTCGTATAACGTTTAAATAAGAAAAATAAAGCTTTGAGCATTTCTAAACTGAGTATTTGAAATAAATATATAATTTGGTTATAACAATTGTTTATTTCAACGTATATATTATCACTTCAAGATTGCAATTAACTTATTTTGGGGATATTGAAAATATACTGGATATCAACACTTAAAGGGGGAAATATATTTTCAATATTTGAGATTAATTGTTGGTTGTAATTATTAAATTATTAATTGAGGTTTTAAATACTAAATGCATCTTTGACGATGATACCAATAGAGGAATTGTGTTTAAATTATCATAATCAATTTAAAGTGTACATGTGGTTTTTAAAACGTTAACCAATGAATTAATTGGTTTGATGATTACATGAGAATTTAAATATTGATGTGAATCAATATTTATAGTCTTGATGCATTTTATTATCGTTAACAATAAATTTAAATTATTGGGTAAATAAAATGCACAACAACATTGTTGTACTGATAAATAAGGAAATTTGTGTTTTAAATGCCAACAATCATTATAATTTGTGTTATGATATATTATTGTATAAATCTTAAGTGTTCAATTAAACTTGTTATGTTTTAAAAAAATGTTTTAATGACGTATTTTGTTAAATGAGGCATTGGTGACATTTATTTGTTGTGTTGTAAAGATTATACAAATAAATGAAGATATTTCATTAAACACATTTATTTTTGTAAATTATGATGAATTTGACAATTAAATGGAGAAATTGTGTTTTATGTGTTAATTTGTGTGTTGAGTTATTAAATTAACACAACTTAATAAGTGTAAACGTGTTTGTATGTAAAAATTTGGTTGTTAAAATGTAAACATTGTTATAATAATACTTTGTGCTAAAAATTAATGTTTGAGTGAATGTAAACCAATGTTGTAGTGTGTCTTAAATTGAAATTGTACTTAGGAATGTTATACTTGTGAATATTTTAAATACTAACATAAGAAAATTTAATAAGTGTCTTAATGTAAAGACTGCGTATATTTACAAGTATAAGTGTGTGGATTCTTGGAAAATAGAGGGGCTTTAGTGCACTACTTACTATAATTAAGTATAATTAATCAATTAGGTGCTTAATTAGTGTTTTAATTGTCATAATCCTTATTTTGTTAAGGAGTATTCTTGAAATTTGAGGAAAGAAACAATGAACGCATCTTTTCTCCTTTATTATTCGTTCCTTTCTCTAGAAAACGTTCCTTCCTCCAGAAAACTTCCTGAGAGAGAAAACTACGTCCTCCTTCTCTCCAATCTCCTTTTTAACCTCATGAATGATGAAATTTTGAGTTCTAAAACAATCAGCTGCACTCTAATCAATTCTCTAGCCAATTTCAGTACAAAACCATTCTCCAATGAAGTGAAGATCAAGGTCTGTAAGCTTCAAGAAACCATGGCTACTACATAATCCTCTTTTGCAAATCCATGCTCCGATTTGGCCTTCTACCGCTCCAAATCAAAGGGATTTCTTCTAATAACCAATCTTGTTGAGTCGGTGGATTCACACTTTCTAGTTTGTATTGTTTTAGTTTTATTTGTTGAATCAATTCACTGTCAGTATAAAATCAATAGCTTTTCTTAAGTATATTGGTCATTTTGTTGTTGTGCTGAAATCACAGCGAATCCCCATGTTTGAGCCTTCATAACATTATAACCTTGAGTATTTTTGTTTGATTATTTTTGCGTTTTGTTTTCTATCTTCTTATGAGTATATTTGCAAATTTTGGTATCATTCTGAGTCGACAAACATGATGTTGAAATTGACCTGGAACAAAACAGCGTCCAGGGGCAACTTCTGAGTGTTGTATCTACTTCGTTATTAATCGGAATCGAGTGATTAGTTTTTTTGTTTTGAAGTTTGGAATATTTTCTATAAGTGTGAAAATTTTGGTGCCAATCTGAGTTGATTTGGGTGTGTAAATATGTTGTTAAAGTTGGGGTTTCATTGTGAAATCACATTTTTCTGAGTTGCTGAAAACACAATTAATGCTCTATTTTGAGATGTTGTATTTTACTATCTACTTGGTCTTTTTGAGTGATTCTTTTTTTGTTCTAAATCTTGGGATATTATCAATAATTCTACATAGTTTTATTGTGTTTTGATCATTAGAAGTTGGCGAGAACTACCCTCAAAGTCAGGGTTTCGTTGTGAAATAATCTTTTTTTGAGTTGCTGAAAACACAACCAATGCTCCACTTTGAGCTGCTATATCATAGAATCTACTTGGTTTTTTTGAGTGATTATTTTTTTGTTTCAAATCTTGGGATCTCATCTATAAGCCTGTAAATATTTATACTAATCGGAGATCGTTTGATCATCCGAAGCTTACTTGAAAGTTGCAACCTGAGTTGATTTGGTGTGCATTTGCTTATCTCGACACTTGATACTTTGTGATTTTGTGTGTGCTGTTATGACTTGGCTATTACTTCGTTAACTGGAGTAACTAGGTTCACATCTTTATCTATCCAATCTCCAAATTATGAGATAATTATATAGATTTTTGGTGAGATTTTTGATGAGATTTTTGATGATATTGGGTACACGTGCACGGTTTTAAACTATTTTTTAGATATATGTGTAAATAATATGTTAGTTATAGTTTTGAGGCTAAAATAGTTTTATATTTTTAGTTTTAGTGCTAAATGGCCAAAAAACAATGGTATAAAGTTATTTTCATAAACATATGTATTTCATAAAGAGAACTATTGGTTTCATAAAACGTTTCATAACTTGTTTGGAAATCAGATATTTTCTTATATATAAACAAGACAATCTTGCATCCTTCAAAATAGCATATTGGATGTTAAACAACACCACACACTACTTGGTATGGGACACGGATATGAAGTCGGTTAGTTAGATTGAAGCTGATATCTTATTAATGATGATTTGGTGTTTTCTATATTTTCCAACGCGGAGTTGGCGAGTGGCAAGTAAACCAAACAGTGAGAACATGTGGTATAGGATGCACTGTTATCGCTATTTGGGTTACTAAATGGGATTCAACGATGCATTCTGAGGATGTTAGGCCAATACTAGCTTCGGGATGAAGCCGAGACTCAGGATGGGTCTCATATACATATTCTGTTGATCAGGATGGTCAACATACAATCGGCTGGGGTAGTCGCAGTGAGAGGCACCTAAATTTGAATGCATATAAGTACTTGACTATTTCTCGAGATGGGCATTACTGTAGCTCGGGGTGGGCTATAATTTACTTAATAGCATGTGCACATCATTTATGATGATTTCATGTTATGATTCGATGTTGATGAATTTTGCTTGATAATACTTAGCTATTGCTCAGATGAGCAACATTATACCCCGGGATGGGCTTTATTATTATTATGGCATGTGCACATTTCTTATGATTTCTTTTATTATTTGTGTTTGATGATTTTAACTCGATCGGGATGATCATACATTTGCAAAGGGTAATCGGATTTCTAATCCATCATATTTTGAGATTTAGATGTCTTAGAGTGGGGTACTCCCTTTATTGATAATTTAAATCGCCTGAGATGTACATGATGATTTTGGTGTTATTTTTCCATTGTGGCTCGAGTATGGTGATATACTTAGCCTAGATCTAATCCTCGAGACTTGTACATTTATCCCTTCGGTTATGTCATGTGAACTAAAACTAATTAATCCCCTTTATGTCACTATATTCACAACTCATTGTAACACCCCGTATGTTGAATAACTTGCTATAATATAAAACAGGGCAGAATTAAATTATAAATCTGAATCAGGGGAAACGGGCTATGCCATTGCGTTCGTCTCGGAAAAATACGCGAAATAGAGTCCGAGTTTTCGAAAATCGGAGTGTGTATGACCCTGTTAAGGCCCGAAGAAGTTTTCAGAAAATTCAAAACAGATTTAAATACAAAAATTTCACATTTCAGAAGAGGCAGGAAAATTCCCGCCAGGCAGAGGGTGTCGACCCTAGGGTCGACATGGGTGTCGACCCCCTCCTTAGGGATCGACCGAGGGGTCGACCCCCCCTGTCGGTCTGTGTGACTTGGGTGCACCATTTTGGCTTTTGGGCTGTGCTTGGTGGCTAGTGACGAAATCTAACGGCTCTAATCTGATTTAGGGTTAATCTAATGGCCTAAAACACTTAACTACTCTATAAATACATCCTAAGATTACCCTAATTCATACTAAAAATAGATACAATGTCGTTATGCTGTCAAAATTCAACTTGAAGGAGCCTCCATCAAATTGTAGAAGAAGATAGCCTCTCAAATCAACCTCTAATCAACTCTAGCAACTTAATCTTCTTCATAGGAGTGCTAATCAACAAGTTGTGAGTTTCTATAGCCTTAATGACCAATTGTTGAAATGATTATGATAGAATATAATGAGGTTATGGCTATGAATGTGGATCAATGCAAATTATGATATCATATGCTATGTGTTCATGATGTTATGCAAGTTATGCAAGTTATATGCTACGTGTTAATGATGTTATGCAAGTTATGCAAGTTATATGCTATGTGTTCATGATGTTATGCAAGTTATGCAAGTCATATGCTATGTGATCATGATGTTATGCAAGTTATGCAAGTCATATGCTATGTGATCATGATGTTATGCAAGTTATGCGAGTCATATGCTAGGTGATTATGATGTTATGCAAGTTATGCAAGTTTTAGGCTATGTGTTCATGATGCTAGTATGCAAATCGCTATGATAAACATTGATCCATTATGAAACCATGATTATGCAAGTTTGGTGTATGATTATATGCAAGTTCATATATGATATGTTATGCAAGTTTGGTGTTTGATTATATGCAAGTTCATATATGACATGTTATGCAAGTTTGGTGTTTGATTATATGCAAGTAACATGTGCAAGTTTACACCTTTGGATGATATGCATACATATGCAAGTTAACCCCTTTGTATGTCATACATACATATGCAAGTTTACCCCTTTGAATGACATAAGTAGCTTATGCAGGTTACCCTCTTTATCACATATGCGATTCATGCAAGTTTGGGTTGGTTTTTATGCTAGTTGGGTTTGATGCTATATGCATGTTGACACCTTTAAAACCCATGTTGATGCTAATGTTATGCAAGTTGAACCCATTGTATGTGTGATGAATCTTCCCTTTTAAATATGTCATGTTGGCGAATTACGTGGGGAACGATGGGGTTAATGTTCATGTTAATGAAATGTTGTGAAGTTGGTATGATTATGCATACCATAAAGTAGACGGACATAATTGAGTCAATTATGTACATCGTTAAATTTGTAATTAATTAGGGATAATTAATACAAATTATGGGGGTGATCAATTAAGTGTAATTAATCGACTAAGACACGAGGTTGGACCCTTTTGTAGCATAAGACTGCCCGGAACCGACCGGCAAATCCAGCGGCTACAAATGATTGGCCCAATGTGAGAGGTCTTAGGCATAAACTAAATACGTGACAAGTGTAAAGACACGAGGTTAGACTCGGTTATGGCGTAAGGCTGCCCGGACCCGACCGGCAAATCCAGCTGCCATAAAAGATAGTCTAATGTGAGAGGTCTTTACAACGGTTACGTTCTTAATCAACTAAGAAACACTTAACCAGATAAGCATGTAGTGGGGCATGAGGGGTTAAGTGGGTGCCTTGGGTGGCATGTGGAAATCTAGTGGGTTGCCTTGGGTGGCAGTAGAAAATACGATTAGAATACTTAACCAAGTGGAAACATGTAATTAAACATGATTAAAGGGTTAAGTGGGATGCACTAGATAAAGGGACAAGCTTAGGTGGGTAGCTTGTGGGGGCCCATTTCAACCAGTAACCCATATGTATCTTATTGGGCTCGACCCATGTCGAGGACGGGACACGCGTACTGGGCTTGACTATAAGAGGCCAAAACGGGTTAGCGGTGGCAACGCAAGTCCAACGGGTTTCATATGCATGGGTGGACCCGGGCTGGTAGGTAAGACGTTGTTGCATCGTGTAGGTATAAGCCGTGCACCATTGATTGTATCGGGTTGCCACTTTGGGGAGTGATACACCCCATTGTGGGGCCAGCACGGGTATCTACGGTAGGGAGCCGATCGTTTGGGGAGTAGTGGGTACACCTAGTGGAGATAGGGGCAGACGGCACCTATGAAGTCAGCTAGGGGTACACGAAACTACTGGGTAAATTTTCTAAGTCCTTGGGTGGGATCAACCTTTAAATAGGATGACTGGTGTGGCGCAGTTAGTAATTACCCTTGGGTGGGTAGATGCGTCTTTACAGTTATCTTAGTTCATCCTATGTCTAGTTGGCTACTTAGTGTTGTCGTTTATCCCCAGTCATCACCGTACCAAGTTTATATCATACCCTAATTACTTTAATGAATGTGTTGTTAAAGTTATAGGGCTCACTCAGACTTATGTCTGACCCCGTTGTTTTAATCTTTTTCCCCCTCAGGTCCTCAGGTTGGGCCTAGCACTAGTGGGCTTTGATCAGATTTCTTTATCTATCTTTTGGAGCTTGGACCGTGATGTAAAGCCCAGCTTATCTTTTCTATTATGGCTATTAGTTATGTAGTGGGATTATGTACTTATGTTTTTATCAGGATGGATATTTAGTACTTGACTATTTTTATGGTGTTGTAACTAAACATGTTTACCTTCTGCGGCAATGAAATGATGTTTTAGATTTTTAAGTATTATTTATATCTGTCTTGTTGTAATTTTTCTGTTCTATATTCACTTAAATACTCCACCGAAGTTAAGGCATTCCCTTAGTGGGTGACCTTAGCGGGTGTGGGGTGTTACACGTGGTATCAGAGCGAAGGTTACCAGAACATATAAAATTTTTAGAAAACTATTTTTCTAAACACATTTTTGGAAGAAGTATTTTCAAAAACATGTCTTTAAAGTGAAAAGTTTTTGAAAGAAAAGCATAATCCCCAATAGCCATATCTTTATCTTTCCAATTCACCGTTTTGAATCTTTCCTTTTTCGCTTCAGCATGGCTGAAGATCTAAACTTTCCGGAGGGTGTGACGATACCAGTATGGTATAGGAGATTGATGGAGGCTAGGGCCGCCACTGCGGGTCCAGCAAATGTTCCTCCACCAACAGTAGCACCCGGTCTTCCTCCTCCCCCTCCTCCTCCTCGCACAGATACTTTTGCTAAGACTTGCAAGGAATTTAAAGCTATGGGAGGGAAACCTTTTCAAGGATCAGAAACTTTTGTGGAAGCTAGAGATTGGCTTAAGGAGGTAGAAGAGTTGATAGATATCTTTGAGATGGAAGAAGGAAAGAAAGTCAAGTTAGCTGCTTGGTTAATGAAGGGAGAGGCCTCATTCTGGTGGGAGGTCACTAATGGAGAGCGCCCTGTTGACTCTTGGGCGGATTTCAGGCAAAGGTTTGTGGCAAAGTTTCTCTCAAGGGCGGAGGAAAACATGTATATAGAAAGGTTCTTGACTCTTAAGCAAGGAAACCTATCGGTAAAGGAATATGTCAACAAGTTTAATCAATTGGCAAGGTTTGGCATAGACATGGTGAATACACCAGAGAAGAAGGCTTTGAGGTTCGTTAAAGGCTTGAATTAACCGATGCATGGATTGGCTATGACTCACATCCCTATGGGGGACACCTTTGAGAAGCTAGTAGACATGGCACTCATGCATGAGGAAGAGAAGGGTCCCAATGCTAATAAGGTACCTGAGAAGAAAGGAGATCAAAAGAGACCTCAACAGCAACAACAAAACAAGGGTGGGAAAGGCAACGGTGGCAAGGGAAAGAAGAAGAGCTTCAATTGCGGGACACCAGGCCACCTAAGCAAAGATTGTCGGAAGAAGAAGAAGACGGGCTGCTTCCACTTTGGCGAAGCAGGGCATCTAGTGAAGGACTGCCCTAAGAAGGGGCAAAGGACGGGATCTACCTCAGGAGGACAGGTGCAAGCTCTTATGGCACCAGGTCAGGCAAGGGGGCAAGTTCAGGCTCTCGCGGTTCCACCGATTCAGGAAAGAGGTAGAACTATTTCCGTTGAAAGTTTGGTTTTTCTGTTTGATCATCCTGTCCGTACTTTGTTTGACTCTGGCGCATCGCATTCGTTTATCTCATCATCATTAGTTGAGTCACTGCACTTAGACACCAGTCTAGTAGATGATCCTTTGGATGTTTCAAACCCAATTGGGGGCTCCACTTATTTGTCCATGATATGTTTGGGTTTGAAGATTTCTATACTTAGCGTTGAGTTTAGATGTGATGCTTTTGTTTTGGGCTTCACGGGCTATGGGTTGATTATGGGCACGGACTGGTTATCCAATAATGGTGCCGTTCTTGATTGCGAAAGGAGAGTTGTTAGGCTCATGACCCGCTTGGGTAACACTCTCGAGATTTCTTGTAATCCCATGGATTCTGTTATGCTAAGTTATCTTGAATCGCTTGACACTTCGGTCGAGAGTTTGCGATCTGTTAGAGTGGTCCGGGAATACTCGGATGTGTTTGAGGAGGTGAAGAGCTTACCTCCGAAGCGGGAGATAGACTTCCAAATATATCTGGTGGACAATGCTAAACCAGTATCTTTACCAGTGCGCCACATGGCTCCTCGTGAGAGGAGGGAACTCCATAAGCAAGTAGGGGAGTTGCTTGAGAAGGGGTTCATAAGACGAAGTATATCGGAGTGGGGGTTCTCCAGTAGTTTTTGCCACGAAGGAGGATGGGTCCCTCAGACTTTGTGTAGACTATAGAGAACTTAACAAGCTCACAAAGAAGAATAGACACCCATTGCCGGGGATTGATGATCTCTTTGATCAGTTGGTTGGCGCCTCAGTGTTTTTGCAGTTGGACTTAGCCACGGGGTTTCATCAGTTGAGAGTGGCTGAGGATAGCATAGACAAGACTGCCTTTAGGACTCCGGATGGTTTCTATGAGTGGCTTGTGATGCCATTTAGTTTGACGAACGCCCCTGCATACTTTGTTGATTTGATGAGTAGGGTGTTCAGGGAGTACCTTAATAAGTTCGTGGTGGTCTTTGTGGATGACATCTTAGTCTTTTCTAAGAGTGAAGAAGAGCATGCCCTACATCTTAGGGAATTGTTAGAGACTCTTCGAGCGCATAGCCTTAAGGCTAAATTCTCTAAATGTCACTTTTGGAGGAAGGAAGTGCGGTTCTTGGGGCACGTGGTCTCCAAGGAAGGGATAGCTGTGGATCCCGCGAAGGTAGTGTCCATCCAAGATTGGAAGGTTCCGAAGAATGCTACCGAGGTGAGGAATTTCTTGGGGTTGGCTGGCTACTATAGGAAGTTTATCAAGGACTTCGCGAAGATATCAGCCCCATTAACTCGCTTGACGAAGAAGAACCTAGTCTTCGCATGGGACGTAGATTGTGATGATGCGTTCCGACAGTTAAAGAGAGCTTTAACCACAGCTCTAGTCTTATTGTTGCCAGATGGGAGCAAGCCATTTGTTGTCTATACC
The DNA here is from genome assembly GCA_030737875.1 of Allium sativum. Lineage (NCBI taxonomy): Eukaryota > Viridiplantae > Streptophyta > Magnoliopsida > Asparagales > Amaryllidaceae > Allium > Allium sativum. The sequence continues at coordinate 501,050,835 of CM060926.1, read as the reverse complement.
GATGCTTGTGGGACAGAACTAGGCGCAGTCTTAATGCAAGAGGGAAGGGTAATAGTCTACGGTGGAAGGCAGTTGAGAAAGCATGAGAAAAATTACCCTACCCATGATTTAGAGTTGGCCGCTATTGTTTTTGCGCTTAAGACTTGGCATCATTATCTTCTCGGAGAGAGGTTCGAATTGTTCACTGACCACAAATCATTGAAGTACTTGTTTTATCAGAAGGATTTGAACTTGAGACAGTAAAGGTGGATGGAGTTCTTAGCATCTTATGATTTCGAGATAGCGTATACCCCTGGCAAGGGTAACGTGGTGGCGGACGCCTTGAGCAGAAAAAGGTTGTCCTCGAGTCCATTCTTCGTGGAACGACGAAGCTTGGAATTTATCTCGATGTTTGATTTCAGACCTTCCGTTGACTTTGTACCCGGTTTGCTATCATCTTTGGAGGTCAGACCTACTCTTTTGGGACGGATTGGCGAGGCACAGTGGACGACCCACAGTTGGTTGAGTTGGTAGAGAGGCTCATAAGGGGGGTGTAGTGACCCGGATTTTCGGCGACTTTGGTTATCGACGTAAGCTCGACGTCGATAACCAAAACATCGAAAAATCCCGGTAATTAATGAAAGAAATTAGAGGGTGAGGATAAATAAGATAGAACTTATAGAATAGAAGAAGAAGAAGAACATCATCATCAGAGTAAACACGAATCTCACAGCGGAACGAATAAAATATAACATAATATATCTTTGAAATAACATCAGTATATGTATACAATAACACTTATCAGAGTACAACACTTACAACAACAGCGGAAATAATAATAGCTATAGAATCCTGAAGCCTCCTGCTCCAAGCTCTCCAAGTGTATCTGTAAAATCCCGACTACTTGATTGCTCGTACAAATTTAGGCACCCAAGAGTTTAGGGAAAACAACAAAATAAACTCCGGGTCAGTCATGGGACTGGTGTGAATAAACTCAAATCATTTAAACAGGTATATGATATCTCATAAGACCCCACCGTGAATACGGAACGGGTTTTTCCCTTATGAGAATCCAAATAACTTTTCAAAGCAATATCATTTTGATATTATAACAATGTCTAAGTACAAATAAATATCAATCTAGCAGAAACGCTTGCATCTCACGTTACTACATATATAGTATACAATCAAAATCGCAAGCACGTATTGGATGATTGGATTTCCAACTACGACAAGGTATGGAACCACCTTCCGATCAGTGTACTCTAGGAACGATACACTGGAGTTCAACAAGAACATCTTGTAACTCAGCCACACATGACCGACCACTCATTTCGCTTGAGTGTATCAAATGTACATCACCAACGGTTGGGATCAGCAACCGTTCCCGTATATATATGGGACAACATTGATAGATTTAAGAAACAAATGAATATTCTCTAGATAGGTGATTATACACCCTACTTCGGTGCGACCGACTTAGCCATGCTGCCTGCCCGATTTCTGTCATTTACCGGTTGATGAGGCTAGAAGCTACGCTTTATCATTACATCAGATTCCCTTCGAATGCTACATTGTAAAATCCATCGAAAATCACTAATTGACGTCTACAACAATACATTACGTGTCAGCTAAAAGAAGTTTCCTTCTCCGCTTCCACTCTTGGTACGGTTGAAGAAATCAATGTACGTGACCTTTCTGGAAATACTCTATCAGACATCCATCTTCATTCACTTAGAATGTCACATCGTCATACCCGCCAAATCAAAAATTGACTTATCCAAAAATAACACGGGTATACAACTAAGAGAAACGAATTCCTCCGCCACCAAACGTGAATACGTTTGAACAGACCAACTTACGCGATCCATTGGATATACTCTGTCAGACCTTCGTCCATACAAGTTGTCCTGGGACTGGACAAACCGAAGGCACTATTCTGTAAACAAGATAGCCCTTGCATTTTACTCCGTCTTCAATTATCTTTGGCATATATGACTCGCGACGCTTATGCCGATACAGAGTGGTTCTTTGGATAATAATCCAACCGGTCTCTCCATATTAACAACGTTAAAATGGTCAAAACTTCGATAGTCTGTGATTTAACCGTCAAAGAAAAACAAGGGTACACACAACGGTATTATTCCCAGATGGAAATTATATCGAACAAACATCATTTAACATTAATCTCTTTAGTTCATTTATTTACTTATCTCCTGTTTCCCTATATCCTAAATTCTTATTTTCTTTTATCAGAAAACATTTCTGATTCTCGTTTGGAAAACATTTCCAAAACTCCTTTACGATCAAACCTTACCATTTCTTAGTTAAGAAGGAAGTCACTCAAGTTGGGGTATAATTACCTCTCAGACCTTAACTGAACAACGTTATAACTTCGAAATGGTCAAGGTTTATCTTTTAATCCTTAACAACTTCTTTACGCCTTTCTCGGATTCAATTTTACTAATCTACCTCTATATTTAAAACATTGGTTATAACGATAACGCTATAATCCCTACTTTCGAATTATCTAACTTTAATTATAACATCTATTCTTATTAGTGAATAATTAACCTAACATTTATTTATTTATAAATAAATAAATCTCTATTTAAATACTGGAAAGTATAAGTACTTTCCCGAATTCGATAAAATCAAATTCGCCGATTAACTCTCTTCGAGAAATCTCTATTTGATTAACTCTTCTTCGAATAACCTATATTCGATTTACTCCTTCTCGAATAAACGATATTCGATAATCTCTCTTCGAATAACTAATATTCGATAACTCTTCCTTTTCAAATATCTCATATTTGAAAATCTCACTTCGATTAAACTATAATCGATAACTCCCTTCGATGAAACTAACATCGATAACTCCTTTCGATGAAACTAACATCGATAACTCCTTTCGATGAAACTAACATCGATAACTCCTTTCGATGAAACTAACATCGATAACTCCTTTCGATGAAACTAACATCGATTTATTTAACTCGACGAACTTAACTCTACTAACTTAACTTGACTCGACTAACTCGACTTACTTGGTTCGACCAATTTGATTCGATTAACTAGGCTCGACTAACTTGACTAACTTAACTCGACTTACTTGGTTCGACCAATTCGATTCGATTAACTAGGCTCGACTAACTTGACGAACTTAACTCGACTTACTTCTTTCAAATAACATATTCGATTAACTAACTTTCACATACCATATTCAATTAACTACTTCGAATGTCTATATTCGATTAACTAACTTCGAATGTCTATGTTCGATTAACTAACTTCGAATGTCTATATTCGATTAACTAACTTCGAATACCATATTCGATTTTCTCCTTTCGAATGTCTATATTCAATTAACTTTATTCACTTTATAAAGACTTCCTTTTTAACAACGTTTTATTTATTTGAAAGATTTACTTTTAAATAACGGTTCTACACTTTAAAAATGATTTCCTTTTTAAAATGTTCCCTTTCCAATCCTATTTGTAAATGGTTTACCAATATTTCCTTTTCAAATTTATTCTTGAAATATTCTAACTCCTTAAATTCCCGAGAAAATTCGCCCTAACCTCCTTTGTATCGGAAGCATCGGGAAAATCCCCAAACTCGCCACACAGGCCTTTCCATTCAAAAAGAATGTTTTGAATTTATTTTCCTTTTTAAAATATCTCCTATTTATAAATATCCCAATTTATAAATATTCTTTATTTATAAATATTTAAATTTATAAATATCTCTTATTTATAAATATTCCAATTTATAAATATTTTGTTTTCAATATCACTTTGAAAATCTCCTTTATGTACATTCCGGTATGTTATGATATTCTACATATCAAATCACGATGATCACTATCGTCCAAACACATATAATCGACAACAGATTATATCACATCATATAACACAATATATGAAAAACAATAAAATAACTGTTGAGGAATCCGGTCGGATTCCTCCAACCTGTTTCCCTGCATCACAGATGTTAGACAATATAGATAACATCACTTTCAGTTCCATATGATATATTTTGTTAAACAGAATCAATATAGAAATTTAACTAACTGACTAGCAGTTCAAACAAACAATCAACATACAGTCAATCAGATAATTTCTAACAGTTCTAAAAATACAACATGAAAATATAAACTGTTCAGAGTTGGTGAGTTTTACTCACATTGTCCGTGATCGTTAAATAACGATTTACGGTTTGTTGATTCAGATCAGGCAATTTATTTTGCTACAAATTGTAATGAGCTCCTGATGGTTTCATCCCAGCTCCATAGTGTAGCGTTTGCTAATATAAATCCAACGTACTTCGTTTCATCTGCTTCTGATACTGCATGATCATGTTAAGATATTTACGAGTTTAAACGAATATTTACATTAATACATTTCATTATTCTATAAATTTGGCTCAACTTATCCATGAGGCCCACCCACTATTTGATTCGCCATCCGCTCTCAGTGTTTCTTCCCGAATCAGCTCATCCCACCGTGCTCATCTATTGTTCCAGGACCCAAACATTTAAAACGTGACCAGACTTTCAAGTTACCTTCTGAATTCATGTTCTCAACACATAAAATCCTTCTTCTGTTCACAGCCATGAACAGCTACTCCTACACGAGTATTTGCTCCCCCCACCAATCATTCGCACTTCCCCCTACACAGCAACCCGAGTCCCCTCTACCTGAACTCCACGATTTCCCGAACTCCGCAGCCAAACTTCCCATCTGCAAATGATCACCGCACCATCATTCTTCTCCCCTCCGTTAGTAACTCGTAGCCCCCACCATCTCAACTTCCACTTACTGACCTCGCACTCTCCAACTTTGAAATCATTGCGGCCTCCCTTATCAACGTCGGTCCTGCCCTGAACGACCCCCAAACACCACACTCTAGGTTGCGGCTACCCAACGCCGGAGCACCCCGCTACTGCTGTACACAAGACGAACCCCAAGCTCACCGTTCAACCCCTAAATCGCGCACACTGTTGAATTTCCAGCGAACAAAAGACGGTGTCGCACCTTCTCAAAATGGAATATATTTGGAGAGATACTCAGTACCAACTCGAATATATATAGATTAGGATTTGTCGCTTTTTGTTTGATTTTTCTTTGAATTTTGAAGGTTGCGATTAAGGTTTGTGAAGAGAACCGGAGGCGCTGAAGCCTTTGACTTCAGAAATGAATTAGGTCTTAAGGATATCAGTTGAGTCCCTATTTATAAGGCATGATGGGATAAATATTATAATATTATATAAAAAGTTACAAATGAGTTTTTCGTAAAATTAACATCTCAAATGACACCTGTTTTTGACAAACAAAGTCAATCCTATCATAGAAAAATATTCCGGATCTAATGGGATAGGTTTCGTCGAATTCCGACACCGTTTGCGAAAATACCTTCGATGAAAAACACCGAGCATTAATTCATTAAAATTACAGAAAAAATCCTAAAAATATGAGTGTGAAGACCCGTAACTTCCCCGTAAAGGAAAGTGTCGGATAATTCGAGAACAAACCACAACAGAACACATACAGAAGAACATTTCATTGTATATTACAACAATGCACCAGATTACAAGAATATACAGAGTATAAATGAATATTACACAGAAATATCAGAGATTTAAATTACATTTAAATATATAGCAGCGGAAAATAATACAATACACAACTAGAAAGAGATATACGGATACAAAGCTTTCCGGATATCATTCCAGCTGTAAACCAGGATCCTGTGAATATAAATCTGCAAAACCAAAACTACTAGCTGCCCGTGTCAAAATAAGGGCACACAGAGTTTAGGTTAAAACAATAAACTCCAGGTCAGTCATGGGACTGGTGTGAGAACTAAAACAGTTATTAATCTTTATTTTAAACCATTAGGTAAATCAAGGGACCACGCCGTATAACACGGAACGGGTTTCCTCCCAAGAATACCAGTGCATAAAACAAACAGCGCAATGCTAAATAAAGAAAAATGAAGCTGTTATAAGACCCAGGTCCTATCACACAATGCAACGCAAGCCGGGGGATAGGGTTTTCCCTTATAATAGCCAAAGAATGCTTGATACGTTTAAAACAAATCATTTGATACTATTATAAGTGCATAGTGTATAAAACAACTTCAAATCATAAATATCAATCATAGGCGGCATGAGCGCCCCATCCCACTATGTCGCCATATATAGGTTTACAAATAAAACCGCAAATGTCACGTATTTGGAAATTGGATTTCCGTCTATGAACCGAGGCAAAAGATAGTCCTCAACCGATTCGAGACTGTCTAGCCCGAGCATCAGGACCCAGACTCAGGTGGGCCCTTGGATCCTTAGGGCCGGTCCACCGATGTGGATTAAAATGCCTGAACATGCGTTTCCCCGCCCTTTGGGGCGTAAATGAGCCAACTAAATGACTCCATCGGTTCGAGAACGACCGATGAATCCGAGGCGCCTCGCAACAGCAACAACCACATAAGTCAAACTCGTCAGGGCGTGTAAAACCACTGACGCCACTTCTAGCTAGAAAGAAACGCATGCCCTCCCTGACGTCCTCTCCCGTTTTTGGTTCATACCGGGTGTGAAACACGCGAAGTAAACGTTACACAAAGCTACGCCACAAAGGCCGTGCTTCGATCATCACCACAAGACTTTGCTTTTCAACAGAAGCCTTGATCAATTGCCACTTAGGCATGCCACACAGGCAATTCATTCCATGCGTTTGATATCCATCAATATATAACCCCTGAGCTCGTACGTCTCAGAGAAGGGCGTTAAGCAAGAGAATAAATCCTCCGCCGCCAAACAGATATATATTTAATAGAGATCAATCACACGGACTAAAATCCAATGTCAGACACACAGTCCATTTACAAGTCCGTTCTGGGTCTGAACGAAACCGGAGGCACCTAGTACCCCGCATATCCATCGATCTCCAAGTACATCTGGACGATCACTAACTGTTTCCATCTTCTTGGGTGTACAGCCCAATCAAGATCATCAGTAACCACCCAAACGACGTGAAGACTTCCGGTCTTCGACCATCGTCTTCATCTTCGACATATCGTCGTATCAGTTATTCAGAATGGGATAAACCCGGTCTTTCCGAATAACTCGCGTATATTTTAAATAAGTGTTACACAAACACAACATACGCCTCATTCCAATTCATTAGTCACTAACCGTAAATTAATCAAGAGAATAATTCCCCAAATATTAACCCCGAAGGCCGAAACCAACATCAGATCAATATCCAGAAAACCATTCTGCTTGGCTAACCGACAGTTAGTTTCTAAATTTCACATTCATAGGGAAAGGTTCCCATTAATTTTATCCAAGATAAATTTCTTGAATTTATTCTTTATTTTATTCTTTTGAATTTCGATTCAACTAGCCGGGACTAACGAAACTTACCGAAGTAATCATTTGTTTTAATTTCCCAATCCCAAACTATTTATCCCATGAAGTAAAACTGGTAATACTTCATATCTAACACCACAGTGTTATCGGTAAATTCAATTACCATTTCACGTTCAAATCTAATTAAAGATTTAACTATCGCCTGGAGCAAAACTGGTGATACTCCATTTCGATTATTTCAATCTAATTAAAGATTCATTAAAACTCCACTTAGTTTTAATCTTTAATTGGGTTAAAGAATCAGTGTCATTTAAAACACAGTTCACGATAAACCCAAAATCACATTCATTAATTATCGGGTTAAAGAACGAGTGTTATTTAAAACACTGTCCACGATAAACCCAAAAATCAATATCAATTCAATTCCAATTAAATATCATTTAATTGGTACACTTCATTAAATCTAAATAAAAAGATTTAATCTTTTCTCAACTGGGTTCAAGAACAGTGTTAGTGAAGACACCATTCACGACAAATCCAATCACATTCGATATTCAATACAAGGCTCTGAATAGAAAATATCCCGGCTTATATTCAATATCAAATTCTACGACCAACAAATATCGTATTGGAAATAACGATATATATATATCTATCTTTCAAATTTCCATAACAACATCTGTATAGTCACGAAATCCAACATCGAAATATTCCGAAGACTATTTCGATTCAAATCCATTCCAATGCAAACATTGGAAATTCTGGTTATTTTCAAAACCATTTCAAATCCAATTTATTTATTTAAAAATAAATAGAATTATAATTCTAGTTCAAAACTAGTTCATTTCGATAAAAATCTATTTTTATCTTTTCAAATAGGGAGTTTTCCATCCCAATTCTTTCTAAATCATTTCTTATGATTTTACACAAATTATTACTATTTTTAATAATTTTATCAAGGCCCGTACAATCGATTTCCATCAACGGCCATCGAACTGCGCTTACAGCGACCTTTTTCAAATTTGATTTGGACATAATTCCAAATCCAGCCGTTAGATTTCTAATTTCTAATATTCGTTAGAAAACTCTTTTCGATACGAACCCAACGGTTCTGGTTTTAGGAGAATCCGACGGTCGGATCTCCCGTAATGTCCGTTTGAAATAAATGGTCGAAATTCACGAACTGCCGCGGCGCGGCGCGTTCTATTCAGGCCATTATATTATATATATAATATATATAATATATACTTCGTCGATTTCTATTTAAAACGAATTATATAAATAGTTTTAAAATCGTTTCAAAAGCAATTTCAACTTTCTTTTCAATTCAAATCAAAATTTAATTCTTCTTTATAAATTCGTTTTAAAATTCATTTCTATTCAATTCGAATTTCAATTCAATTTGAATTCATTTCAATTCAATTTGAATTCGTTATCAATTCAATTCATTTCGAAATCGTTTTCAATTCAATTCATTTCGAAATCGTTTTCAATTCCATTCATTTCGAAATCGTTTTCAATTCATTTCATTTCGAAATCGTTTTCAATTCAATTCATTTCGAAATCGTTTTATATTCAATTCATTTCATTATCGTTTAAAATCGATATAAATATCGATCACGTCAAAATGGCGTCAATCTAACCAACACGGCTTCATAAATTTCTATTTTCAAATATTCTATTTCAAATATTTCTTTTTCAAAATATTTCGTTCAACACATGACCAATCTCAATGGATGAGTACTGTCAACACATGAACTTTTATTTTATATCGATAAAGAGGTAAATTTTATTACTAAAATATTTCGTTCAACACATGACCAATCTCAATGGATGAGTACTGTCAACACATGAACTTTTATTTTATATCGATAAAGATGTAAATTTTATTACTAAAATATTTCGTTCAACACATGACCAATCTCAATGGATGAGTACTGTCAACACATGAACTTTTATTTTATAATATTCTTTATTTTTCAAATTGGAATGAGGCCCAATCAATTACCATATAAAGTTAATTATATGGATTTTCATACAACACTTGTATAATAGCATTGAAAAATAATCAACCATCAACCAAAGTGCACTACACTGTATAAGCATCAAATATAGATATCTAACGCTTATAGCAGCCTGTCAATCAATCGATCGACATATTTAATCAATCAGGATGAGTGAACTTCAAGTTTCATCCCAACACCCGTGTGGGGTTTTCAAACAATCAAACACAGATTTTATTTGTGCAGTTGGGCGATGTGTAAAATTTATCGACCCAATCAATGTCCTTCAGATAGGTGTACATAAACAAACCGTCTGGTTCGTAAATGAATATTTATTCACTTCACGTTAAAACTATATTTTCAACGATAAAACATTTTATTCCAACATATGAATTTCTATTCAGTTCATTCTTTAAATAAAATGATATTTTTATTTTTCTAACATATTTTAGAAAATTTCGGCGGCATAACGGCACGATACTAGAAACGGGACGAGGCCTAGCCTTATCCCCGGTCTAGTGAAGGCCCACGCCATTCACACATCAATCATATCAATTTTATTTCACCAAACGATTCAAATCAACTCAAACAATCTAACTAACAACACAGCCAAACAAACAAGTCCATGGTCTGTGGACGATTGTGTCGGGTGCTACTAAGCACCGTCTGCATCCTAGTATATATATATAACTAGAAAATAAATTTGAAAGGTGAGAAATTCTCACATATAGCTATCCAATCAACTTGACTCTTCTTTGATAGAAACCTTCTTCGTTCTCGCCTTTTTGTTACCTTCGTTGTCCGCTTTCACTACCTATGTAAAAATCGAATTTTTACTTCGCTATTCCATAAATAAAAATCATATTTTTATTTCGAAGTTCAATATATAAAAATCATATTTTTATTTCGAAGTTCAATATATAAAAATCATATTTTTATTTCGAAGTTCAATATATAAAAATCATATTTTTATTTCGAAGTTCAATATATAAAAATCATATTTTTATTTCGAAGTTCAATATATAAAAATCCCATTTTTATTTCGAAGTTCAATATATAAAAATCCCATTTTTATTACTATCTTAGATAGATATTTTTATCACGCTATTTTCCATATAAAAATTTCGCCTTTATAAAAACATAGTCTTCGCATTTTCAAATTCAAAGATTTCATCTTTATAAAATCTCATCTTTATTCTTCTACACATATAAAGATGATATTTTTAATATTCCTATCATGTAAAAATTATATTTTTAACTCTTTACCCAACCAAAAATCATATTTTTACATCTTCTATATAGTAAAGATTATATTTTTAATACTTTAAAAATATAAAAATCATATTTTTAATATTTCTATATAGTAAAGACTATATTTTTAATTCTTTAAAAATATAAAAACTATATTTTTATCACTTTAAAAATATAAAGATCATACCTTTTACCAAATAAAAATCCTATCTTTTCACCTTTTAAAGTTCTAATCTTTTTCCATTTAAAATTCAAACCTTTTCTATTTTAAATTCTTTTTAAAATCAGTTTTAAATCACTCTTTAAAATCAGTTTTAAAATTCCTAAAAAAAATCAGTTTTAATTTTCTAAAAAAAATCAGTTTTAATTTTCTATAAAAATCAGTTTTAATTTTCTATAAAAAAAAATCAGTTTTAATTTTCTAAAAAAAAAATCAGTTTTAATTTTCTATAAAAAATCAGTTTTAATTTTCTATAAAAAAAAATCAGTTTTAATTTTCTATAAAAAAAAATCAGTTTTAATTTTCTAAAAAAAAAATCAGTTTTAATTTTCTATAAAAAATCAGTTTTAATTTTCTATTTTTATAAAATAAAAATAAAACAAATAAATTAAAAAAAAACGACTTACGGGGGGGGGGGGGGGGACTGTGCTGGTGGCGTCTCGCCGGAGGTGGATCGGCGGTGCCCTCGAGGTGGCGCAGGCTCGGGGTGGCGGTCTTCAATTGCAGCGTCGAGATGAGGAGAGGGAGGTCGGAGGCGTGGGAGGGGGTTGCGACGCCGAGGGCCAGGCGGGGATGGATCCGAACGGTGGTGGCTTTGGAGGGCGTGAAGGCGGTGCGTCCATCTGGGGAGGGAAGAACGAGAGCAGTAGGGTTTTTTCCTTCTTCTTTTTTTTTTTGTTTTTTTTTTCGAAATCCAATTCTGAACTGACGGGGAAGGAGAAGGTTGGGGGGGGGGGGGGTTGACCAAGGAAATGGAGAATATAAAATTAATTATTTAATTTAATTCTTCCTCTAAAAAGTAACTTTTTATTTTCAACTCGAAATCGAACCCACCGACTGTCGTCCCTAGCGTATTACCCCCATTCCGAACACAATGGGATATGCCACGTAGGCTGATTCGATCGTTTGAATCAGTTTCCGTTAAATTTACATTTAAATCACTATATTGAATTTTAAACGTACATTTCAAATTACCGGGGTCACATACCAACTAGAAAAATTCCAGAAAAATATTTTCTAGCTTCGTATTGACGATATGGTCCTAACAAAACTGGTTTCGTCGAATTCTGAGACCGTTGGAAAAATGGCCAATTTCCAGTCGATTAAAATCAACTGAAACTGGTCAAACGCGTTTTCCTTTGCCACGCTCACATATCGATTCGAAAAATTATGAAATTTGAAACCTAACAATAACTCCACATCCCGGACCCAACAAAACTAGTTTCGTCGAAATCCGAGGTCGTTTGCAAAATGTCCATTTTTAAGGGCCTGAATTCCATAGCGACTATTCAGAATTTTCAACTGGACATATCTTTTGATTCCCGCTACGAACTTTTGATTTTTCGGATTCGTTGGAAAGATATTCACTATTAGATTCCATTATTTTTGGTTTCACTAAAATCCGGATTGTTTTGCACCCGGTACATTCAATTGAAGTTTGAAATCGAATTATCGAACTACCGCGCCATTTTCAATTCCTTTTATAATTATATATAAATATTTATATTCTAACGACGACGCGTATAAATATATACGTTCGAATTATTTTTAAAATAAATTTCTCGTCGATATTATTTAAAATAATTCATTTTAAATAATCAAAATTCGATAAAATTGCCAAAATAAAAATTTTAAACTGGCCCAGATTTTCGGGTTGTTACAATCTCCCCCACTTAAAACTTTTCATCCCCGAAAAGGAACAAAGTCGAAAGTGGTTTGATTAATCAACTCTACGCTCGATCTGGCTTTCATTCTCCAACTTTTCAGTTTCTGAGAATTTTCTAAAATTTCAAAAATTTGGCTAACACCCTAAATTTTCGAAAAATTTTGCCATAACCTCCCCTGCACCGGGAGCATCGGGGAATTTCAAATAGCTTCCCCGGTCCTTCAGATCTCAAAAAGAAAAAGAAAAAGCCAAGCGGCTGGCCAATAGGCTCACAAAATCATCATCACCCAAACAAAACAGGAAATTATGTAGTAAACATGTACCTATTTGTCGGGCAAACAAATTTTATTCTCTGCTCTAGCCTCTTTGCTATGACCTGTTCAATGTAAGTATATGTATATGCAAGCAAATGCGACCAATTTTCAATATAGTTCAATATTTGTTTCAATTAGGCTAAATGGCTAAAAATTAGCAAACAAATAAACAAACAACACAAACATCAATCAATTTGTGGATTAGAGTTTCAAATTGATAACTTTGATACATAGTCAAAAATCAGGTTTTTGATGCCAAATCACAATAATGTATTCTAGCTATATTAGTTTTGGTTCTCACACCAGTCTAATGGAAACATATAGAAATCACACCTTCGAAACACGAAAATAAATACTGGTGATGGCGCGCCATCATCAGAATCATGTCCGGGCGACTAGAGTGTGACTCTATATCTATCTAGTATATTAAAATTTCGAATACACGCGGATCAGACGTATACGCAAAATCTATATATACTGGATTGTCCACTTCAATCTAAATAGATAATCAAATACGAATAATTGATTTATATCTTTAAAACAAAATTTGTTTTCATTAGAAAAATATACTCTTCACACTCGTTCTAGGATACTACTGATCCCATCTCTAACGAGTCATTCTAATTGGATATTACTAACCCAATATCTGATGAATTCTTTCGTACGGTTCTAATGTGTCATGTTCTCGAGCTCTATAAACCAAAGCTCTGATACCAACTGTGAAGACCCGTAACTTCCCCGTAAAGGAAAGTGTCGGATAGTTCGAGAACAAACCACAACAGAACACATACAGAAGAACATTTCATTGTATATTACAACAATGCACTAGATTACAAGAATATACAGAGTATAAATGAATATTACACAGAAATATCAGAGATTTAAATTACATTTAAATATATAGTAGCGGAAAATAATACAATACACAACTAGAAAGAGATATACGGATACAAAGCTTTCCGGATATCATTCCAGCTGTAAACCAGGATCCTATGAATATAAATCTGCAAAACCAAAACTACTAGCTGCCCGTGTCAAAATAAGGGCACCCAGAGTTTAGGTTAAAACAATAAACTCCAGGTCAGTCATGGGACTGGTGTGAGAACTAAAACAGTTATTAATCTTTATTTTAAATCATTAGGTAAATTAAGGGACCACGCCGTATAACACGGAACGGGTTTCCTCCCAAGAATACCAGTGCATAAAACAAACAGCGCAATGCTAAATAAAGAAAAATGAAGCTGTTATAAGACCCAGGTCCTATCACACAATGCAACGCAAGCCGGGGGATAGGGTTTTCCCTTATAACAGCCAAAGAATGCTTGATACGTTTAAAACAAATCATTTGATACTATTATAAGTGCATAGTGTATAAAACAACTTCAAATCATAAATATCAATCATAGGCGGCATGAGCGCCCCATCCCACTATGTCGCCATATATAGGTTTACAAATAAAACCGCAAATGTCACGTATTTGGAAATTGGATTTCCGTCTATGAACCAAGGCAAAAGATAGTCCTCAACCGATTCGAGACTGTCTAGCCCGAGCCTCAGGACCCAGACTCAGGTGGGCCCTTGGATCCTCAGGGTCGGTCCACCGATGTGGATTAAAATGCCTGAACATGCGTTTCCCCGCCCTTTGGGGCGTAAATGAGCCAACTAAATGACTCCATCGGTTCGAGAACGACCGATCAATCCGAGGCGCCTCGCAACAGCAACAACCACATAAGTGAAACTCGTCAGGGCGTGTAAAACCACTGACGCCACTTCTAGCTAGAAAGAAACGCATGCCCTCCCTGACGTCCTCTCCCGTTTTTGGTTCATACCGGGTGTGAAACACGCGAAGTAAACGTTACACAAAGCTACGCCACAAAGGCCGTGCTTCGATCATCACCACAAGACTTTGCTTTTCAACAGAAGCCTTGATCAATTGCCACTTAGGCATGCCACACAGGCAATTCATTCCATGCGTTTGATATCCATCAATATATAACCCCTGAGCTCGTACGTCTCAGAGAAGGTCGTTAAGCAAGAGAATAAATCCTCCGCCGCCAAACAGATATATATTTAATAGAGATCAATCACACGGACTAAAATCCAATGTCAGACACACAGTCCATTTACAAGTCCGTTCTGGGTCTGAACGAAACCGGAGGCACCTAGTACCCCGCATATCCATCGATCTCCAAGTACGTCTGGACGATCACTAACTGTTTCCATCTTCTTGGGTGTACAGCCCAATCAAGATCATCAGTAACCACCCAAACGACGTGAAGACTTTCGGTCTTCGACCATCGTCTTCATCTTCGACTTATCGTCGTATCAGTTATTCAGAATGGGATAAACCCGGTCTTTCCGAATAACTCGCGTATATTTTAAATAAGTGTTACACAAACACAACATACGCCTCATTCCAATTCATTAGTCACTAACCGTAAATTAATCAAGAGAATAATTCCCCAAATATTAACCCCGAAGGCCGAAACCAACATCAGATCAATATCTAGAAAACCATTCTGCTTGGCTAACCGACAGTTAGTTTCTAAATTTCACATTCATAGGGAAAGGTTCCCATTAATTTTATCCAAGATAAATTTCTTGAATTTATTCTTTATTTTATTCTTTTGAATTTCGATTCAACTAGTCGAGACTAACGAAACTTACCGAAGTAATCATTTGTTTTAATTTCCCAATCCCAACCTATTTATCCCATGAAGTAAAACTGGTAATACTTCATATCTAACACCACAGTGTTATCGGTAAATTCAATTACCATTTCACGTTCAAATCTAATTAAAGATTTAACTATCGCCTGGAGCAAAACTGGTGATACTCCATTTCGATTATTTCAATCTAATTAAAGATTCATTAAAACTCCACTTAGTTTTAATCTTTAATTGGGTTAAAGAATCAGTGTCATTTAAAACACAGTTCACGATAAACCCAAAATCACATTCATTAATTATCGGGTTAAAGAACGAGTGTTATTTAAAACACTGTCCACGATAAACCCAAAAATCAATATCAATTCAATTCCAATTAAATATCATTTAATTGGTACACTTCATTAAATCTAAATAAAAAGATTTAATCTTTTCTCAACTGGGTTCAAGAACAGTGTTAGTGAAGACACCATTCACGACAAATCCAATCACATTCGATATTCAATACAAGGCTCTGAATAGAAAATATCCCGGCTTATATTCAATATCAAATTCTACGACCAACAAATATCGTATTGGAAATAACAATATATATATATATATATCTATCTTTCAAATTTCCATAACAACATCTGTATAGTCACGAAATCCAACATCGAAATATTTCGAAGACTATTTCGATTCAAATCCATTCCAATGCAAACATTGGAAATTCTGGTTATTTCCAAAACCATTTCAAATCCAATTTATTTATTTAAAAATAAATAGAATTATAATTCTAGTTCAAAACTAGTTCATTTCGATAAAAATCTATTTTTATCTTTTCAAATAGGGAGTTTTCCATCCCAATTCTTTCTAAATCATTTCTTATGATTTTACACAAATTATTACTATTTTTAATAATTTTATCAAGGCCCGTACAGTCGATTTCCATCAACGGCCATCGAACTGCGCTTACAGCGACCTTTTTCAAATTTGATTTGGACATAATTCCAAATCCAACCGTTAGATTTCTAATTTCTAATATTCGTTAGAAAGCTCTTTTCGATACGAACCCAACGGTTCCGGTTTTAGGAGAATCAGACGGTCGGATCTCCCATAATGTCCGTTTGAAATAAATGGTCGAAATTCACGAACTGCCGCAGCGCGGCGCGTTCTATTCAGGCCATTATATTATATATATAATATATATAATATATACTTCGTCGATTTCTATTTAAAACGAATTATATAAATAGTTTTAAAATCGTTTCAAAAGCAATTTCAACTTTCTTTTCAATTCAAATCAAAATTGAATTCTTCTTTATAAATTCGTTTTAAAATTCATTTCTATTCAATTCAAATTTCAATTCAATTTGAATTCATTTCAATTCGCTTTCAATTCAATTTGAATTCGTTTTCAATTCAATTCATTTCGAAATCGTTTTCAATTCAATTCATTTCGAAATCGTTTTCAATTCCATTCATTTCGAAATCGTTTTCAATTCATTTCATTTCGAAATCGTTTTCAATTCAATTCATTTCGAAATCGTTTTATATTCAATTCATTTCATTATCGTTTAAAATCGATATAAATATCGATCATGTCAAAATGGCGTCAATCTAACCAACACGGCTTCATAAATTTCTATTTTCAAATATTCTATTTCAAATATTTCTTTTTCAAAATATTTCGTTCAACACATGACCAATCTCAATGGATGAGTACTGTCAACACATGAACTTTTATTTTATATCGATAAAGAGGTAAATTTTATTACTAAAATATTTCGTTCAACACATGACCAATCTCAATGGATGAGTACTGTCAACACATGAACTTTTATTTTATATCGATAAAGATGTAAATTTTATTACTAAAATATTTCGTTCAACACATGACCAATCTCAATGGATGAGTACTGTCAACACATGAACTTTTATTTTATAATATTCTTTATTTTTCAAATTGGAATGAGGCCCAATCAATTACCATATAAAGTTAATTATATGGATTTTCATACAACACATGTATAATAGCATTGAAAAATAATCAACCATCAACCAAAGTGCACTACACTGTTTAAGCATCAAATATAGATATCTAACGCTTATAGCAGCCTGTCAATCAATCGATCGACATATTTAATCAATTAGGATGAGTGAACTTCAAGTTTCATCCCAACACCCGTGTGGGGTTTTCAAACAATCAAACACAGATTTTATTTGTGCAGTTGGGCGATGTGTAAAATTTATCGACCCAATCAATGTCCTTCAGATAGGTGTACATAAACAAACCGTCTGGTTCGTAAATGAATATTTATTCACTTCACGTTAAAACTATATTTTTAACGATAAAACATTTTATTCCAACATATGAATTTCTATTCAGTTCATTCTTTAAATAAAATGATATTTTTATTTTTCTAACATATTTTAGAAAATTTCGGCGGCATAACGGCACGATACTAGAAACGGGACGAGGCCTAGCCTTATCCCCGGTCTAGTGAAGGCCCACGCCATTCACACATCAATCATATCAATTTCATTTCTCCAAACGATTCAAATCAACTCAAACAATCTAACTAACAACACAGCCAAACTAACAAGTCCATGGTCTGTGGACGATTGTGTCGGGTGCTACTAAGCACCGTCTGCATCCTAGTATATATATATAACTAGAAAATAAATTTGAAAGGTGAGAAATTCTCACATATAGCTATCCAATCAACTTGACTCTTCTTTGATAGAAACCTTCTTCGTTCTCGCCTTTTTGTTACCTTCGTTGTCCGCTTTCACTACCTATGTAAAAATCGAATTTTTACTTCGCTATTCCATAAATAAAAATCATATTTTTATTTCGAAGTTCAATATATAAAAATCATATTTTTATTTCGAAGTTCAATATATAAAAATCATATTTTTATTTCGAAGTTCAATATATAAAAATCATATTTTTATTTCAAAGTTCAATATATAAAAATCATATTTTTATTTCGAAGTTCAATATATAAAAATCCCATTTTTATTTCGAAGTTCAATATATAAAAATCCCATTTTTATTACTATGTTAGATAGATATTTTTATCACGCTATTTTCCATATAAAAATTTCGCCTTTATAAAAACATAGGCTTCGCCTTTTCAAATTCAAAGATTTCATCTTTATAAAATCTCATCTTTATTCTTCTACACATATAAAGATGATATTTTTAATATTCCTATCATGTAAAAATTATATTTTTAACTCTTTACCCAACCAAAAATCATATTTTTACATCTTCTATATAGTAAAGATTATATTTTTAATACTTTAAAAATATAAAAATCATATTTTTAATATTTCTATATAGTAAAGACTATATTTTTAATTCTTTAAAAATATAAAAACTATATTTTTATCACTTTAAAAATATAAAGATCATACCTTTTACCAAATAAAAATCCTATCTTTTCACCTTTTAAAGTTCTAATCTTTTTCCATTTAAAATTCAAACCTTTTCTATTTTAAATTCTTTTTAAAATCAGTTTTAAATCACTCTTTAAAATCAGTTTTAAAATTCCTAAAAAAAATCAGTTTTAATTTTCTAAAAAAAATCAGTTTTAATTTTCTATAAAAATCAGTTTTAATTTTCTATAAAAAAAAAATCAGTTTTAATTTTCTAAAAAAAAAAATCAGTTTTAAATTTCTATAAAAAATCAGTTTTAATTTTCTATAAAAAAAAATCAGTTTTAATTTTCTATAAAAAAAAATCAGTTTTAATTTTCTAAAAAAAAAATCAGTTTTAATTTTCTATAAAAAATCAGTTTTAATTTTCTATTTTTATAAAATAAAAAAAAAACAAATAAATTAAAAAAAACGACTTACGGGGGGGGGGGGGGGACTGTGCTGTTGGCGTCTCGCCGGAGGTGGATCGGCGGTGCCCTCGAGGTGGCGCAGGCTCGGGGTGGCGGTCTTCAATTGCAGCGTCGAGATGAGGAGAGGGAGGT
The DNA here is from genome assembly GCA_030737875.1 of Allium sativum. Classification (NCBI taxonomy): domain Eukaryota; kingdom Viridiplantae; phylum Streptophyta; class Magnoliopsida; order Asparagales; family Amaryllidaceae; genus Allium; species Allium sativum. Next base: position 501,031,396 of record CM060926.1, on the reverse strand, counting down.
CGGAGGCGTGGGAGGGGGTTGTGACGCCGAGGGCCAGGCGGGGATGGATCCGAACGGTGGTGGCTTCGGAGGGCGTGAAGGCGGTGCGTCCATCTGGGGAGGGAAGAACGAGAGCAGTAGGGTTTTTTCCTTCTTCTTTTTTTTTCTGTTTTTTTTTATTTTGAAATCCAATTCTGAACTGACGGGGAAGGAGAAGATTAAGGGGGGGGGGGGGTTGACCAAGGAAATGGAGAATATAAAATTAATTATTTAATTTAATTCTTCCTCTAAAAAGTAACTTTTTATTTTCAACTCGAAATCGAACCCACCGACTGTCGTCCCTAGCGTATTACCCCCATTCCGAACACAATGGGATATGCCACGTAGGCTGATTCGATCGTTTGAATCAGTTTCCGTTAAATTTACATTTAAATCACTATATTGAATTTTAAACGTACATTTTAAATTACCGGGGTCACATACCAACTAGAAAAATTCCAGAAAAATATTTTCTCGCTTCGTAATGACGATACGGTCCTAACAAAACTGGTTTCGTCGAATTCTGAGACCGTTGGAAAAATGGCCAATTTCCAGTCGATTAAAATCAACTGAAACTGGTCAAACGCGTTTTCCTTTGCCACGCTCACATATCGATTCGAAAAATTATGAAATTTGAAACCTAGCAATAACTCCACATCCCGGACCCAACAAAACTGGTTTCGTCGAAATCCGAGGTCGTTTGCAAAATGTCCATTTTTAAGGGCCTGAATTCCATAACGACTATTCAGAATTTTCAACTGGACATATTTTTTGATTCCCGCTACGAACTTTTGATTTTTCGGATTCGTTGGAAAGATATTCACTATTAGATTCCATTATTTTTGGTTTCACTAAAACCCGGATTGTTTTGCACCCGGTACATTCAATTGAAGTTTGAAATCGAATTATCGAACTACCGCGCCATTTTCAATTCCTTTTATAATTATATATAAATATTTATATTCTAACGACGACGCGTATAAATATATACGTTCGAATTATTTTTAAAATAAATTTCTCGTTGATATTATTTAAAATAATTCATTTTAAATAATCAAAATTCGATAAAATTGCCAAAATAAAAATTTTAAACTGGCCCAGATTTTCGGGTTGTTACAATGAGGCCTTGACGTTTCACTAGACCTCTTCCTAAGGTTTCGTATGAAACTTGTTTCGTTGAATTTCGAGTTCGTTTGACCAGTTAATCATTCAGTTTATTTTGTTTCAAGTTAAAAAAATAGTGTACCATACTATGAAATATCCTGTTCACGTAGGGACTGCTATGGACAGAAACAAAGATACCATTTAAAAGAGTGATGTGCTCTGGTCCCAAAAATGTAATAATACCGGTAGATGGACTCATATTGTGAAACCCCGAAATGTCGATACAGGGTGCCAAATACTCCAAATAAAAAGTTGCTTATTTAATTAATTAAAAATTACCATAAAATTCTAAAAATTAAATTATCACTACTTCCCAAAAGAACCATGTCTAAATTCAAACCCGGTCTCTAGTTATATCGAACAAACCGATACGGTCGATAAACGATTATATAGCGACTATTTCAAAATTTGATTTGGGCGTGAATCAAAATCTTCATGACGGAATCCTGATTTTTCTCTTCCACTAGAAAGATATACTCCACCAGCTCCACACATTTCTTGTTTCACAGAAATCCGATTTAAAATGAATCATGTACATTCAGTTGAAGTTCAAATCACCAAATAGCGAACTGTCGCGTCGTTACGCATTCAATTTTAATTATATTATAATTATACATTCAAACTGTCGTCGATTGAATATATTCGTCAATATAATCCAACTCTAAGCTGAATTACATCTTAGGGATGACCCAGTTCACAGAATATTTGTATTTCCAATATTTTTGATTATTTCGACATTATAATATTTTTTTATTATATTTTAATTATTAATTAAATATTCAATATTATTTAATTCACGTTCTTGATATCGATAAATCGATATTTAATAATTAAATAAATTAATTATTCAACAGCTAAAAAATGCGGGTTACTACAGGGGGAATCGTCCAGCCATTTGAGTAGGTACACCCTAGACGATAGGGTGTGCTTACGTAGAGACGGTAGACTTTGTGTACCGCAAGACGAGGGTTTGAGGAAGGATATTCTTGATGATGCACACCGTTCTAGGATGACCATTCATCCAGGTGGTGATAAGATGTACCAAGACATGAAGCGAGTTTTCTTTTGGGCCGGTATGAAAAAAGATGTGGCCGAGTATGTCGCTAGATGCTTGGTGTTCCAACAAGTGAAAGCAGAGCAAAAGAAACCTGGTGGGTTGCTTCACCCATTGGAGGTTCCGCAATGGAAGTGGGATAGCGTCTCGATGGATTTCATTGATGGGTTACCGAGATCGAGGAAGGGTAATACGGGAATTTGGGTTGTGGTAGACAGACTTACTAAGAGCGCCCATTTCATATCCGTGAAGAGCAAGAGGACTGCTCCATGGCTAGCTTCAGTTTACCTTTGAGAGATAGTTCGGTTGCATGGTGTACCCTCTAGCATAGTGAGTGATCGAGATCCTATCTTCACTAGCGAGTTTTGGAAGTGTTTGCAATAAGCAGTGGGGACTCAGTTGTGTTTGAGCACCGCATATCATCCTCAGACGGACGACCAGACCGAGAGGTTGAATCGTGTTCTTGAAGACCTTTTGAGGCTTTGTATCTTGGATTTTGGAGGTACATGGGAACAGCATCTTCCATTGGTGGAGTTCGCGTATAATAACAGCTTTCAGTCCAGTATTGGTATGGCTCCGTTTGAAGCTCTTTATGGAAGGCCTTGTCGATCACCTACATTTTGGTGGGAATCTACGGATAAAATCTTGCTTGGGCCTGATATGGTTAGAGAGACTTCAGAAAAGATTGATTTGATTCGAAGAAGGATGAAAGCAGCGCAAGATAGGAAGAAATCTTATGCGGACAAGAGGAGGACGGATCTTGAGTTTGATTTTGGGGACATGGTCTTTGTCAAAGTATCTCCATTCCGAAATGTTGTTCGCTTTGGGTCCGTTGGGAAGTTAGCACCAAGATTTATAGGACCGTTTTCTATCAAGGAAAGGATTGGATGAATGGCATATAGAGTGGATTTACCCGAGAGACTTAGTGGTGTACATGACGTATTCCATGTGTCACATTTGAGGAAGTGCCTACATGAGACCGTAGAAGTGGTAGAGCCGAGCTTGCTTAGAGAATTAGATGTAGAGCGTGATGCGACTATTCGACGAGCTCCTACCCGCATCCTTGGGTCAGAGATTAGGAAGTTGAGAAACAGAGAGGTTCGACTAGTCAAAGTGCAATGGGGAGAGGATGAGAGCAATGCTACTTGGGAGACAGAAGCGAAGATGCGTTCACTATACCCATTACTTTTTGAGGGTATGTCTTTTAACTTCTCCTTTATCGTTTGTCTAGTACTTATCTTATCATTAGTATGTCCTCTCATTAGTACCTTTGACCTTTAGATAGGGTAAACCTATGGTTGAAACATGTGTTTGAGACATGTTATGTTTGATGGATGCGTGTGGATGCAAGTGGTTGCTCGTGGATGCATATACACACACTTTAGACACTAGATTGGCTCAATCACTTCATATTGCATATTGCATATAACTGTGTGTAGGTAGCTATATTAATGGATGTATAATGGTTGTGTTATCATATGGATGATGCATTTTGGTGAATGATTGTGCACTCATGTAGAAATAGTATGTGTCGATAGGGTTCTTTCGCATACATATTGGATGCATGGCACTATCATGGTTTGCATTAAGGAGGTCAACTGAATCAGTAGACCGCCTGATTTTTGCATTAGACAGGGAACATATACACACACTCTTTGCATATGTTCATACAGCATTAGAATCTCTAAGGACAATGGATTCCAGTGTTTGATGGTTTGAGTAGATGGTAGTTTGGTTGGTAGGATACGTTCTTCTTGACTTAGAGATTTCGGGGACGAAATCCTTTAAGTAGGGGAGAATGTAACACCCCGTATGTTGAATAACTTGCTATAATATAAAACAGGGCAGAATTAAATTTTAAAATCTGAATCAGGGGAAACGGGCTATGGCATTGCGTTCATCTCGGAAAAATACGCGAAATAGAGTCCGAGTTTTCGAAAATCGGAGTCCGTATGACCCAGTTAAGGCCCGAAGAAGTTTTCAGAAAATTCAAAACAGATTTAAATACAAAAATTTCACATTTCAGAAGAGGTGGGAAAATTCCCGCCAGGCAGAGGGTGTCGACCCTAGGGTCGACATGGGTGTCGACCCCCTCCCTAGTGGTCGACCCAGGGGTCGACCTAGGGGTCGACCCCCCCTGTCGGTCTGTGTGACCTGGGTACACCATTTTGGCTTTTGGGTTGTGCTTGGTGGCTAGTGACGAAATCTGACGGCTCTAATCTGATTTAGGGTTAATCTAATGGCCTAAAACACTTAACTACTCTATAAATACACCCTAAGACTACCCTAATTCATACTAATAATAGATACAATGTCGTTATCCCGTCAAAATGCAACTTGAAGGAGCCTCCATCAAATTGTAGAAGAAGATAGCCTCTCAAATCAACCTCTAATCAACTCTAGCAACTTAATCTTCTTCATAGGAGTGCTAATCAACAAGTTGTGAGTTTCTATAGCCTTAATGACCAATTGTTGAAATGATTATGATAGGATATAATGAGGTTATGGCTATGAATGTGGATCAATGCAAGTTATGTTATCATATGCTATGTGTTCATGATGTTATGCAAGTTATGCAAGTTATATGTTGTGTGTTAATGGTGTTATGCAAGTTATGCAAGTTATATGCTATGTGTTCATGATGTTATGCAAGTTATGCAAGTCATATGCTATGTGATCATGATGTTATGCAAGTTATGCAAGTCATATGCTATGTGATCATGATGTTATGCAAGTTATGCAAGTCATATGCTAGGTGATCATGATGTTATGCAAGTTATGCAAGTTTTAGGCTATGTGTTCATGATGCTAGTATGCAAATCGCTATGATAAACATTGATCCATTATGAAACCATGATTATGCAATTTTGGTGTATGATTATATGCAAGTTCATATATGATATGTTATGCAAGTTTGGTGTTTGATTATATGCAAGTTCATATATGACATGTTATGCAAGTTTGGTGTTTGATTATATGCAAGTAACATGTGCAAGTTTAAACCTTTGGATGATATGCATACATATGTAAGTTAACCGCTTTGTATGTCATACATACATATGCAAGTTTACCCCTTTGAATGACATAAGTAGCTTATGCAAGTTACCCTCTTTATCACATATGTGATTCATGCAAGTTTGGGTTGGTTATTTATGCTAGTTGGGTTTGATGCTATATGCATGTTGACACCTTTAAAACCCATGTTGATGCTAATGTTATGCAAGTTGAACCCATTGTATGTGTGATGAATCTTCCCTTTTAAATATGTCATGTTGGCGAATTATGTGGGGAACGATGGAGTTAATGTTCATGTTAATGAAATGGTGTGAAGTTGGTATGATTATGCATACCATAAAGTAGATGGACATAATTGAGTCAATTATGTACATCGTAAAATTTGTAATTAATTAGGGATAATTAATACAAATTATGGGGGTGATTAATTAGGTGTAATTAATCGACTAGGACACGAGGTTGGACCCTTTTGTAGCATAAGACTGCCCGGAACTGACCGGAAAATCCAGCGGCTACAAATGATTGGCCCAATGTGAGAGGTCTTAGGCATAAACTAAATACGTGACAAGTGTAAAGACACGAGGTTAGACTCGGTTATGGCGTAAGGCTACCTGGACCCGACCGGCAAATCCAGCTGCCATAAAAGATAGTCTAATATGAGAGGTCTTTACAACGGTTACGTTCTTAATCAACTAAGAAACACTTAACCAGATAAGCATGTAGTGGGGCATGATGGGTTAGGTGGGTGCCTTGGGTGGCATGTGGAAATCAAGTGGGTTGCCTTGGGTGGCAATAGAAAATACGATTAGAATACTTAACCAAGTGGAAACATGTAATTAAACATGATTAAAGGGTTAAGTGGGATGCACTAGATAAAGGGACAAGCTTAGGTGGGTAGCTTGTGGGGGGCCCATTTCAACCATTAACCCATATGTATCTTATTGGGCTCAACCCATGTCGAGGAAGGGACATACGTACTGGGCTTGACTATAAGAGGCCAAAACGGGTTAGCGGTGGCAACGCAAGTCCAACGGGTTTCATATGCGTGGGTGGACCCGGGCTGGTAGGTAAGACGTTGTTGCATCGTGTAGGTATAAGCCGTGCACCATTGATTGTATCAGGTTGCCACTTTTGGGAGTGATACACCCCACTGTGGGGCCAACACGGGTATCTACGGTAGGGAGCCGATCGTTTGGGGAGTAGTGGGTACACCTAGTGGAGATAGGGGCAGACGGCACCTATGTAGTCAGCTAGGGGTACACGAAACTACTGGGTAAATTTTCTAAGTCCTTGGGTGGGATCAACCTTTAAGTAGGAATGACTGGTGTGGTGCAGTTAGTAATTACCCTTGGGTGGGTAGATGCGTCTTTACCGTTATCTTAGTTCATCCTATGTTTAGTTGGCTACTTAGTGTAGTCATTTATCCCTAGTCATCACCGTACCAAGTTTATATCATACCCTAATTACTTTAATGATTGTGTTGTTAAAGTTATAGGGCTCACTCAGACTTATGTCTGACCCCGTTGTTTTAATCTTTTTCCCCCTCAGGTCCTCAGGTTGGGCCTAGCACTAGTGGGATTTGATCAGATTTCTTTATCTATCTTTTGGAGCTTGGACCGTGATGTAAAGCCCAACTTATCTTTTCTATTATGGCTATTAGTTATGTAGTGGGATTATGTACTTATGTTTTTATTAGGATGGATATTTGGTACTTGACTCTTTTTATGGTGTTGTAACTAAACATGTTTACCTTCTGCTGCAATGAAATGATGTTTTAGATTTTTCAAGTATTATTTATATCTGTCTTGTTGTAATTTTTCTGTTCTATATTCACTTAAATACTCCACCGAAGTTAAGGCATTCCCTTAGTGAGTGACCTTAGCGGGTGTGGGGTGTTACACTCTTATTGTATATCTTGTGCTTATTTATTTCTTATACTGATTTGTAAACTAGACTAACTCGTGTGTGTATTCCTCGGGTCAGACCGAAATGTTTCAGGGGTAATTGTTCAGTGTGGGGTTAGTAGTCATTCTTTTGAGATATCTTATCTGTTGCAGCATCCAATCGAGTTCGTGTTGTAGAGTTTTCTATTAATTCATTTTTGTATCTTGTTTTAAAAGTGATAATGGTGTATCTATTCATTTGTAGCACATGTATTTGTTGTACTCTATCGATGTAATATTATGCAACTGTTCTTGATCTGTAATGGTGTATTTATATGTACTATGTTCTGAGCTGATCCTGTAGCCACAGTGAAAATCTATTATGTAAGTATTAAGCATGTTGAGCCTCTAGAAGAAAGAAAAAAACATCGAGCCCTTCTTCGACGTACTTAAGACCTTATAATACAAATCTACGAGTGGTTGCCCCTAACCGGCCCTATTCTCTGCTCTAATAGACACTATTACCTAGTAATTCTCTTTATTAGGGTAGGTCTTGGGGTGGGGCTTTACAAGCCGGGAAATTCCTTTGTCAAGAGGAAGCTCGGCGCAACAGGGATACTCAAAGCAGCCACCCAAACAACCCACACATTGGCATTGTCGAAGACAGTGTCAAAGGAAAACAAGTCGGAAAAATTTTCCACAAGGGCAAGGGGTAGTCCTGTACAAGCACAAGCCGAACAATGGCAAACCTAGTGGTTGATACAACTACCAAGGTCCCACGGATCCTAAGAGTCATGACCGCTATCAAAATTACAGGAACTACACTCAACTCAATCGAGATATGGAGACAATCTACTTTGAAACCTGTAATACTCTTCAATACAAGAAGCCCAACACTAGGGAATCCACCAACCATGAGAAAAACTCCTGCAAGTACTGCAGATTCCATGATATGTTTGGGAACAACACTTACGACTATCACCACCTCAAGAATGCAACTGAAAAATTCATCCATGTGAAACGTTTGGAATAATATGTTCCGGATCCTGCTCCCTACGAGGAAGCCATGGGCCCTGCAACGCCTGCTCTTCCTCTAACTAAAGCGGCCCAAGGGATGTACAATCAAAGACCACGAAGGCATCGTTGTCAGCACTATCTTTGGTGGACCTCGCCCATCCCATGGAAGCTTTCGAAAGATGGAGGAGTATGCCAATTCCATTAAGCATGCCAACTACGATGCATGCTCTACTCTGGACGAATTTGTCTCTGCCAAGCTCCAGAAGATAATGCAGGATGATATCGCCTTCTGGGAGAGGGAGTCTATGGGAATGGAGATCCCAACCATAGACTCTCTCGTCATCTATGCTCAGATTGGCCCTGCGTTTGTTCGAAGGATCCTAATTGATTCAGGAAGCTTGGTCAACATCACCTTCAAGGCGGCCTATGATCAAATGAAACTAGTGGCCAATGACTTGAAGCCCTGCCATGCGACAATTCACGTCTTCAATGGCTCTTCCAATCAACCCATGGCCATGGTCGACCTTTCAGTAGAACTCGGAGAAGGGGATTGAGCCTGGTCTGAATCCTCACCTTTGTGGTCATCGACGTCATTCCCCATATAACGTCTTCCTTGTTTGCCCTATCCTTGCTGAGTTCAAAGTCTGCATATCTCTATGGTCCCTTCTAATGAAATCCAGATAGATAATGAGATCAGCACAGTTAAAGGCGACCAAGCAACATCGAGAGCTTGTTCCCTGACAGAGTGGAAGAATGTGGGCAATAAGTTCAAAGGCAAGACGGTGCCTCCACCTACTTGCGCCAAGACCATCTACGCATAGCAATCAGAGGTGTCTAAGTCCTGGCTCAGGCGTCACTGCCGTCTTATTTACGATCTCAATCCAAGGGAAGATGAAGAGCCCGATTTCGAGAGGGATACCCTGGTTGAACCAAGAGTGGATGTTCCGATCATCCCCAGCGACCTGGAAAAGGTATTGAAAGTTGGATCGAAACTCCACCCCTTAATATAGGAAGAGCTAGTGGAATTCTTAAGGGCCTAGCTCTACGTGTCCGCTTGGACCCACTCTGAGATGTGCAGCATCGACCCAATAATCGCTTGTCACTTGCTTAGTATTGACCCAAAGCAACTTCCAGTAAAACATAAGCGTTGAATCTTTGGAATCGAAAGATCGACTGCAGTTAAGGAGGAGGTGGATATGGTACTTGATAACGGCTTTATCCACAATGCCTTCAACCCTGAATACGTTGAATACTCCAATTTGAACAAAGCCTGCCTAAACGATAGCTTCCCACTTCCGAAGATCAATCATCTTTTTGATTAAACAACTGGCTACAAGCTTCTCTCCTTCATGGATGCGTACTCAGGCTAAAATCAGATTTCGATGTACCTTCCAGATTAGGACCATACTTATTTCATCACCGATCTTGGGCTCTACTGTTATGTCGTCATGCCCTTTTGTCTCAAAAATGTGGGAGCCACCTATCAGTGACTGGTCAACCGCATGTTCAAAGATCAAATTGGGAGATCTATGGAAGTTTACATGGTCGGTATGATCATGAAAACGAGCATATCGAACAACCACATCAATGACCTCGCTGAAATGTTCGGTGTCCTTGGCAAATATGTCATAAAACTCAATCCCATGAAATGCTCTTTCGGCGTTGCATTTAGAAAATTCATGGGTTTCATTATCAACTACAAGGCATCAAATCCAATCCAAATAAGATTAAAACTGTCTAGGATATCCAAGCTCCTCGGAGCATCAAAGATGTTCAAAGCTTAAATGGGAAGGTGGTCGCCCTAAGTTGATTCATCTCTAAAGCTACAAATAAATGCATTCCCTTTTTTTAATTTGCTCATAACAGGGAAGCACAACTTCACATGGACATCGGAGTGCACGGACGCGTTCCAGGTCCTCCTAAATCACTTAGAGCGACCACCTATCTTGTCGACTCCCGTGGATCATGAGGACTTATATATCTATTTGGCTGCTTCTATGCAGGCAATCACCGCAGAGCATGTGAGTATTGAAGATTGTGCTCAACAGCTGGTTTACTACATCAACAAGAGGCTAACAGGGGTAGAAAAGAACTACCTAAAGCTCGAGAATCCAGTTTACTGTCTGTTGATATCCTCCTAGAAACTGAGACCCTAATTTTAGTCTCATCCAATGAAAGTCCTCATTGATCAGCTGCTATGATAAGAACTGCAATGACCAGAGGCATCTGGGCGACTTGTGAAATGGAACATAGAACTAAGCCAATTCGAGATCACATTCATTCCCTGTTGATCCATCCTTGGACAAGCCCTTGCATATTTCAAAGTGGCGTTCACTAATCTTGAAGATTCTCCTCTAGAAGACATCGAGACTCCAGATATTCAATGGAAACTGTTTGTGGATTGGTTCTCTAACAATAATTGTTCTGGCGTTGGAGTCGTACTCATTACTCTTGAGGAACGCTCCATATGTTAGGCTTTGAAGTTCGACTTCCCTACCACCAACAACGATGCTAAATACAAAGCCTTGATTGTTGGACACCCAATTGCAATTAAGCTTAACATCAGGGCTATCCAAATCAACTCTGATTCACAACTCATCGTATGCTAGGTACAGGGAGAATACCAAGCCAAGGGGGCACATATCTCTCCCTATCTCGTAGGGTCTACGAACTGCTTATCAACTTCGGCCACTACATCATTACGAACATCCATCGAGGAAAAAAAATGAAAAAGCTAACTCTTTAGCTAAGCTGGAAAGACCTGAGGATGCACAACTCATGGGCTTGGCTAGTCGAAGTGCTCGACTATCCAAGCATCAATCAAATGCAGACTGATTTGGCTGCACCGATGGAGGTCATGCCCAAGTCTTGAATGACCCTAATCAAGACCTAATTACAAAATGGAATCCACCCTGAGCGCTTCCAGGAAAGACAAGCACTCACTCGCAAATCATCTTCTTACATCATTCAGAACAAAGTACTCTACCAAAGAGGATTCTTTTTTCGACTACTCCGGTGTGTAGCCCTCAATGGCGTCGAACGTGTTCTCTATTTCACTACTTCGGTGTGTAGCCCACAATGACACCGACCATTTGCTAATAGACGTAAACAAAGGCAAGTGCGGTGATCACACCAGGGGTAAACCCTGGCCCAGAAGACTCTAATATATGGTTACTTCTGGCCCACACTGAATCAGGATGCCACTGATTATGCCAGCGACTACGAAAAATGCCAGAGGTTCTCAAAGATCCCCGTAGCTCCGCCAACCGAGTTAACACAAATAGTCAGTCCTTGGCCGTTTCCATATGGGGAATCTATACCATCGGTCACTTACTACGATCCAATGACCAACCATGATCTTCTCTTGGAATCGCTGGGCTTACTCGAAGAGAAAAGAGATGATGCTGAACTCAGAGCTACCGCTCAGCGCCAACGGGTCACCAAATACTTCAGTTAAAAAGTCCATCTAAAGGGCCTCAATGTCAGCGACCTCATCCTAAAACAAATCTTTCCCACATAGATATGTTTAAGTCCTTGCTGGGAAGGTCCATACGTCATACAACGGAGGCTTGGAGATGGAACCTTCAGGCTAATGACTGTTGATGGCGCTAAACTTCCAAAGGCATGGAATAGTGAACATCTCCGTCACTACGTAACTCAGTGTATAGATTTACTACTTTCCGACTATGCTTTGTTTTCTTAAAATTCAAGGCATTTTAAAGTAAAGGCCGTAGTTGCCAAAGTTGTTAGTAAAGATAGTTTTCGGTTCTCTATGTTCTTGGCATGTTTATTTTCTGCATGGTATGATCAATCAACTATCACAACTGACTTACATGCACGAGCACACAACACTTGATCAGTACCCCAGAGTGGAACCGATCATACCTAGCTCGAGCCTCGAACCAATGACGCAGTCAAGTATAAACAACTTCGGACGTTCATTTACTTGAATACCCAACCACGCTCCCAAACCTACGGACTTGGGGGCAGCCCGTCAACCAAACTAGTGTGACATCGACTGCTTGTTTGGTTGCATCTGACCCAAAGGGTCCACATCCGGGCAACCATCGGCGAATCAACGACGCCCTCAAATTCTAACCTGAACAAAACGAAGGGAGAGTCTAAAGGACGAATCAACAACGTCCATGCCTTCTTAAGACACAGGACCAGCGACCTCAGGGAGCTCTCGAGAGGGAGGGCACCAAAGATGAACCTTCGCACGACTCGGAAATCCCGACCAAAGGAGATCCCGAGTGGGAAGTCCACACTTACAACCTTCGCACAACCCGGAACTCCCAACTAAAAGAAGTCCCATTAGAGACTCCCAACTAAAGGAGATCTCGAGGGCGATGTCCACGCTTACAACCTTCGCACGACCCGGAACTCCTGACCATAGGAAGTCCCGAGAGCAAAATCCGCATGTACAATCTTCACATGACTCGGAATTCCCGACCAAAGGAAGTCCTAAGAGCGATGTATGCGCTAAGAATCTTCTCACGACTCAGAAATCCAAACTAAAGGAGGTCCCGAGAACAAAGTCAGCGCTTACGATCTTCAGACCACTCTTAATTCCTGACCAAAGGAAGTCCTAAGAGCAAAGTCCGCGCTTACAATCTTCGGAAGACCGAGAGAATTGTGAGCGAAGCCTTGGATGATGTTTGCCTAAGTGTAACAATGAGTATATTTATGCATGTACAAGGAATGGAAAGCATAGACGAAGATTTGAACACTTAACATAGAATGTTAGATAAGAAAAGTCAGCTAGCACTTTCATTCACAACACAAAAGCAAACTATATAAGTCTATCTATCATTCTTTCTAATGACACGGCATACATGAAAACCATACCATGCCTCCAGAAGCAAAGGTCCTACTCACGTGTACTATCGGCCTAGCGAACCAAAATATCTATAATATCTATAATGATCACTGGTATATCTCGTCATTCTTCTTTTTTTTTGATAGATTCATCGATGGGCGGGTCATCACCAACCTCCGGCCTATTCCTTCCAGAGCTGCCTCTGGCTCTTCCTCCCTTGCCCTTAACTGGGGACATGGACTTGTGATGTAGCGACTTGCGGTTTTGGTTGTCGTCCTCTCCACTTGTGATCTCTGTGATTTCCCTAAGTAGGATAATTTGCAGTGGTTTAGGAGGAATGTCAGTGGCAAGAGCCAGCATAGCCTCATTGCCTCCCTGAGCCTTCTTTGCCTCAAAATTCGCCTTCTTCTTTAAATCCTGTGCGGCCATCTGTTCAACTATTTTTTCGGCCTTGAGCTTTGCATCTTCCTTAAGTTTATTATAGGCCACCTCGCCCCTCCTCATAGTGGCCTCGTCAGCTTGTTTTTTACTTGGCCTCATCATCGACCCTCTTCTTCTCGGCCTCATCGGCGGCTTTCTTTTTCGGTATCTTGACTCTGGCCTTCTCCTAAGCATCCTTCCTAGCCTTCACCTGAGCCTCCTATAGAGCCGCTTCATTGGCCTACCTTTTCTCCTCTAGTTCCTCTGCCTTGGCAACCAATTGGGCTTTCTGCGATTGCATCAAGTCGTGCACCATCTGCACACCACATCCATTGGGCCCATAACTTGAATACTTTAGCCACCTATCATCTCCCCTTCCTCGAGAAGATCCTTATAAACACTAGCATAGAGGTCTACTTGCGGGAATGTACACATTGTACCACCTCCTTCTCCGAACTGAATCCCTTGCAATTCCAGTCCAGACTCAGGTAATTGGGGATATGTAGGGCCAAAGCCTGTTGTAATCTCTTCTCCGAATCAGGGCTGGACAATGAGAAAGAACGCTATTTAGTCTCCTTAAACTTGGTTCCTGTACCCTCCTCGAGTGTTCGTGATAAGGGGAATTTACCTCCAGAAATATATGGCATAGAAATGATAGGCCAGGTGCACATTGTCGCTACAAGAGAGAAACCCCCTTATCCCAACTCCGGATAGTCGGGATTATACTCGACTGAAACGGGAGCTGGGACCGTAGGGACACTAGCTACGGAAGATGGTGGGACTTGAAGAGTATGGAAACCCCCTTTCGTGAATTCATGGACAATAACCATGCTTTCAGTATGCAAAAACTTCGCTTTTTCGACAGCAAGTTCTGCTAGTCTCGCCCTCTCGGCATCTTTCCGCAACAATGTCCTCCCTTCCTCCAACAACATACACTCAGGCTCAGTTAAGAGATAGACCATAAAATGGTTTTCGTTAACTGCCTCCACCTGTCGCAACTAAGTCTCAAACCGCAGCAGCCTTTCCCATGTCTGAGCCATCACTCGGGGATAATCCTTAACCCACGAGATTCCGCGAAATCTCAGTGCCTTCAGATACATACCCCAGATGGGCTCCTCCAAAAATTCTTACACCCTAGCCTCAGTATCCTCAATCTCCACCTTGAGTCTCTCCACGTCTCTATATTGATCGGCCCTTAACCCATCCATTGAGCCCATCACATCCCTGTTGCTGGCTTCGGCATCCTCATTGCCTTTCCTAGCCGCCTCCGGTTGTCTCCTCAACTCAGCATTCTCTTTCTACAGCCTTTGAACCTACTCATTTTTAGCTTTCAGCCTCTGGTTCTCCTTTGACAAGGCCTCGTTATCTGTCTTGAGAAGGAATACCCTCTCATTACCCTTCATCAAACGGGTATTCTCCTTTTCCAGCTTGGAGTTCTCCATCTTAAGGTTTACATTTTTGGTCGATACCGAGGCCACTGTGTCTTTGAAGGTTGAAGCAGCAAGCTTTGATTCTCTCTCTAGCCTCCCATACTTCTCCTTCAGCTCACCTGTTTCGACAACAGAGAATTAGCATATAAACATGTTGCTTGAGTACGCAGAAAATGGTGCAACTTAAAAAAATCATCTTACAAAGTGAATCTTCTCGATCCTGGACACTCAGCTGCTCATCCTTTGTCTCCTACATGAGGTTGGGAATCTCTACATTCTTGTTGATGACGAGCTCCGAGAGGTGCCTTGAATATTTGTAGAATTCGTTGCATTGGTAGTAAACCACGTACACCTTTCGCCACACCATGTTCCTATCCTCTCGCGGAATCAAATTGATATCCGAAAGCCATTTTATTTCGTTGAAGTAATGCTTTGGAAACTGCTCTTTTATTTGAGCCTTACGTTAGTCTACGGTAAGCTCTGGAGATTCAGGTGCCTCTGGAAGTTGTCCCTTTTTCTTCGATGTTACCTACTTTCTTTTGTTGGTAGGCACCGACTCCTTTCCTTTGGAACAGATGACCGGTGCTACATGCGGAATATTATAAGGAATCGTCGAAGATGCCTGCCCAGTGACCGCGAAAACATATCTTGTATTTGTCCCAAATGGCCAAGTGTATGGAGGAGGAGATTTAGAACGTCGAGATCGTTCTCTATAACGATACTTACTGCCACTGTTGCGGGAGTGCGCAGGTTCGTTAAAAAAACTGGCATCTATCCTAAAATCTCCGAGGAAAGCACACCTCGAAGGTCGATGACTTCCAGACCCCTGGCCACGGCCTCTACCTCATCTAACCATTTCACCTGCGAAAGGAGAAGATTCAAGATTAGACTCGAACACACTATACACACAAACAAATGTTGTGTCATGCAGTGTTTATTGGTGTGTGTCCTAAGTGTTCTCTCAACAGACCAGATATTGGACTGCTCGAAGGAGTAATCTCCCCAACGGTTTGAGTTAATGCCTCCATACTTGTGGCAATAGGCCAAGGAGACGTAATAAAAGGGAGCTTGTTTAGCTCGTCAAACTGAGCCTCTCCCAATGAGATGGTCGTCTCAAAGAGGGTTACCAGAGACTGCGACCTATGCGACGTTTAATTCCTCGCCTCATCTGCCGCGGGATGGGGTGGAGCAGTCGACGGGCCTTCGTCTCTGGCAACCGCCTCCTCATTGCCTGTCTCATCCCCGCTAGCTCTCTCCTGTATCTTCGCAGCCTTGCGCGACTTATAATCGACAGGAGACGCTTCCCTTTTTTTGGCTTTGAAAACTCACTTCTCCTTCAGTTTCCATCTTTCTTTTAAC
Organism: Allium sativum; assembly: GCA_030737875.1. NCBI lineage: Eukaryota > Viridiplantae > Streptophyta > Magnoliopsida > Asparagales > Amaryllidaceae > Allium > Allium sativum. The sequence goes on along the minus strand of CM060926.1, from coordinate 501,015,217 downwards.
CCCGTCAGTGGCTGGTCTGATTATTACATGACCAAACGGAAGTAAGCCCGCACGACGAAACCGTTCTTGGTCCAAAACACTCTCAGTAGAGCGAGCACTAGCCGGGATAACCAATAAAGACTCGAGACGCTGCTAATACAAAGGGTATTTTGGTGCAGGATGATTTCCTGTTATACAAAAGCACGGTTAATTCCCAACCGCCAACCTGACAAGTTCTGAACTCAAAACAGACAAATATACTTACTTTCTTCCAACCACCTCCTCGCAAACCTAGAAGGAAAACATACAAAGAATCAGCCGTGTTTAAACACACTCAGCTTGCTCCACTTTCCATCAAAGAACCTAGTGCTGGGCAAAGCTTCTAGAAAGTACCGAGATGGTGAGATAGTGTCGCTCCTCTTCAACTGGAAAATATACCGAATGTCTTTCCCAGTGGGCTCTAGCTACGGTACTCCCTGAAGAGAACGCAGGTGACTAAGAGGGAAGCATATACATTTGGGTGAAGCTGCAAAGGCGCTAGGAGAAAAAAGTGCAGTATATCCCAAATGAAATTGTTAGCCGTGGGAATGCACCCGAAGTGATACCGAACCCTGTCACCATATGCCTCACTGCAGTCTCATCCACAAGCGAAGGCACCAAATCTTGCAGATTTTCAAGTATAAATGCGCCCGCCATTATGTGCGGCACCACCATAGTGCTTCCCTACGTAATATCTACGTCCTCCTCCCCCTCGGGATTTTCCTCGGGAACTCTGGGTAATCCTTGCACCGTTGGCCCAACTAAGTGCTCGACCGTCGATTGCGACCCTCCTGATTATGCCCCCTGGTCAGTCGCTTCGAGCGAACCGAACGGCTGAGAAGGAGTTGACTCTCCAGAGGTCTAAAGCTTGTTGTCCTCCGCGACAAAACGGTCTGACGATTCGGAATGGGGCGACGAATGCTGAGAAGCTTCGGCCTCTAGAGTCTGCTATTTCTTAGACCTTGTCTCCATTTTCTGACTAAACTTTCAATATAGTTGTGTTAGACATCGCATTGTATAACATGTACCTCATATGTTGGTGTAAACTAGGATGTACGTGCAGTGTAGTGTGGTGCTAATACAGTTGTAGCTTGAAAACTTGGGACATGATGACGATCACAAGTTCTCGAGACTGTAACCATTGTTGTCGTCCACCTACATTGTCAGATTCGCATCAAGTCATGACTACGCTATTATTAAAATCAAGAGAACGCGTTTAATAGTTCGATAGTTCATTTGAGTCCACAGTCCAAGCACATGATCTAATCCTATGTGCCAGGCGGAATTGTTGACTACATTGTGGCTAATGTAAGTCTCAATTCAATCGTACAAAGCTTCGGAAGAAACGCAAACCCCGAGGTAAGAAGTCGAAAATTTACGTCACAAGTGGGAAATGTTAGGCTTCAAGAAAGCGGGACTCGAAACACTTGGCCCAACATAGAATCCCGTATCCCCTCAGGGATACAAAATCTCCTATCCCTCCGAGGATATGAAATTTCGTATCCGGGATACGAGATCTCATATCCTTCCATGGGTTCGAAATTTCGTATCCCCGATTATGGGGTATGAACTTTAACACAACTGGCAGAAAGTTTCGACTCCCCCAAAACTTCGCCTTCCACGTTTCTCGCCCTACCAAAATTTTGACTCCCCTCCTCTTCTTCTCAAAACCCATTCCCACGATCTCTTCTCCTACCAACTTTTATCCCAACCGATTTCGAAGCCCAATCCATGCGTCCACCTTGAACTAACACCCGAGAACTGACCCCGAGGCTAATCGAAAGCTCGATTCGTGTCCCTCAAGCTCTAACCTTAGTTCATCCACCCTTGAGATCAATTTAAGCACAAATGCGGGACCTGGTTCGAAACCCGTTCCCATCTCACTGGACATCTAAATCAACGGCCGAATCAAAACCACACCTGTGCTATGTTCAAAATATTCGAGTTCTTGGGTTTGGATGTCTTAAGTGACGATTTCAGGCAAAGTAGGAAGAAGAAGGGAGAGTGGGGGTTGTTTCGAATTTATAGGGGAAGCAGAAACTTGGGACTACCCCAGTTGACGATATGTATCCCATATTAGGGATACAAAATCTCATATCCCAGTGGGATATGAAATTTTGTATCCCACTGGGACACAAAATTCCATATCTTCACGTAGGGATACAAAACTTTGTACCCCCTTGCATAGAGTACGAAACCCCTTTGTTTAAAATTAATGACAAGAATATATATATATATATATGTGTGTGTGTGTGTGTGTGTGTGTGTGTGTGTGTGTGTGTGCGCGTGTGTGTGTGTATCATACATGTATATATATGTAGTAACATTATATGCATGTGTGCAAGGGTATGCTCGTGTACGTGTTATGCACACTTCCATGTGTATGCTATTCATGTGCATGTTTTTATGTTCTAAATGATCATACATTTGCAAATATATGCTCATGTATATTCACACATACATGTGTATATACGTTTCTGAAAACAACGTGTGACGACCGCCCACAACCACTGCACTAAACAAGAGGAATAATGCACCGAAAGGTGTGCCATGCAGATATGGACGATCATCAGAGTCGGTAAACAACATCAGAACCTTATGTAAACTCACAACGCAAGGGCAAAATATAATAGCACATATACAACAGGTAGTGGTAGTGAAGCTGAAAACACCAAAACTTTCATAACAACTAGAAAGTGATATCCACACATGTTGATGATAAAAGTAGTGTTTGTACAATTTTCCTTACTATAACACTCAGAGAAATAGCAAACAGCAGAAACAAGTACTAGATAGTAGTAAAGATAGTACACCAGCCCCGTGCTCGCCTTCGAACAGCTACACCGTCTTCACTAAGCTGTCACCTGACACCTGACACCTAGTCTGGCCATCCAACAATCGGATGAACAACCAAGGTTCTAAGAGGGAAACATAAAACCTTGAGTCAGACATCAGTCTTAGCGAGCGATAAAACAGCTAACAAACCTCATTAACTAAGTATATGATAATGGGTAAATAAACAAACTAATCTACTCAGCTCTAGAGAAGAACTTTCACCTGCCTCCCCCATAGCTGACAGTGATAGCCTTTATGATCCATGCATCCAAAAGAAACAATAATTCAGTCATGGCAATCACAACAACCATTCATACATGGCAAAAGCAACTCATACAACATGTAATACAACCGAGCATTCAACCATCCATGACTGACTCTGGCTATCACCGTCAACCTTGCTTCGAAATCATCGTTAGTCGTATGACTGGCTAACAACTTGCCGTCAATTGTCAAGGACCATACACGACGCCCCGGTTCTAGTAAAACCCCACATGCTATACACCACACGTGTCTGAGCCATACACGATGCCTAGGGCACTCGACATACAATCGGTCTTCAATTGTACCTCTACTTTAAGCCAGCTAGAACCTACGACAACGATAATTCCGCGGCCTTCTCATCCTTAGTCGTTATCAATTACGACTATTCATAAGCTCAGAACACCTTAGAGCCATTACGTCACCCAACTCAATACATCCTTCAGTCGTTTCCACATTCATCACATCCGACGAACAAATCACTTCACTACATCATTCTCCCTTGGAATTCACTTCAAAGTTATCATCACTCTCGAACCAAAGAAAACATTAATCTTAAGGCCAAAAAAATCCATAGCATCACATCAATTTGCTAGCGCATACAAACCACAGAACATGGGCCACTCACCACAGCGTTTAAAAGCACTGTCAAAAACCATAACCGACCAGGGTATGAACGAACGACCAACCCCGAACGATCAACCAGCCTTCACCGTAACTCTTCGTCTTCAACCCTGAACGACCGACCGACCCATACAACTAGGAGCGACCGACCCATACAACTAGGAGCGAACGACCCATACAACTAGGAGCAATTGAACCAAACCACCTGGGTACGACCGACCCTTTCTCTTTACCATTTTCAGGCTTCATAACCGACCAGATAAATGCATGACCGACCATCTCCTCAACCTGTACACTTCCACTCGACCGACCGACCAGATTTGCTTTTCACCAAACATGGACGACCGACTGTCCCTGTTCTCCATTCTGCTCGACCAGGTTCTTCTACATTGGTGCGACCGACCAACCTTGTCTTGTTCTACAAGACAAACATTATGGTGCGACTGACCCTCTATGAACGACCAGAAACCTGCACTTCACCAATTCAACTCCAATTTCGACCAAAACTTCACCAACGACGAAACCAACTCGTCCCATTTACCAATTATGGCCACAAACATGGTATGAAACCATTATCAACACAAATACAACAATTTCACCAAAATTATGCAAATCACCCCAAATCATGCAAAATGATCATATGAACAAAACTATGGATCTAACTTGCATAATCATATAGGATAGTATAGAAATTACCGATTTAAAGCTTACTAAATTGGATCCTGTTGTGATTCATATGAAAATGGAATTACCAAGGTGTAGATCTAAGAAGTCGACTTGAATTTGATGAAAAACATGCACAAACACTCATATACTTCATTGAATCCATGTGAGAGATGCATATCACTCACTGATTCTCCCAAACAAGCAAAAATCAATGCATTAAGATTCTAGACAGCAAGCACCTCGCACCAAACCCCTTGATTCGATGAATTCTTGCTTCAAATGATGTAGATCTAGCCTCCAATGGTGTAGATCTATGATTTCCGTCCTTGGATGTTGATTTTTAATGGAGGAAAGGTGTTCGAGGAAGGAGGAGCACAAGGACACCTAATAAGAAAATGGGGAAGTAAACTATTTCCCATACCTCTCTACTCCTATTTATAGTTTTCCACCAGCCCACTAATGGGCCTTCCCAAATTAGCCCATTGTGGCTCTCAAAACCTGAACAGCCAACTGAAAAACCTTAAAATAGCGATTCCTCCTAAACTGTTGAGCCAGATCTTTAATGTAACCACTCTACAGAAAGGCAGTCATCAATTCCTTTCCAATGGCATAGGTCTCACCCTTTGCTTCGACCTAACTCAAAAGTTATTCCCTATACAAGAATGATAGGGGCAAAATGGTCGCAAACCAAATCGGTAAAAATTATGGACATGTCTCACATCCCCATAAGCAACATATTAAAATATGAGAATGATCCAACCCTCAGGGAATAAAATAAAAATATTTTAAGATCTTCCGATACGTAAAATGTGGGTTGTTACACAACAGATGGGCCAAAACAAAATTTCCAAATTTCGAGAAATCTTCGACTCGTAATTCTAACTACGAGTTTGCACATCCATTTTCGACATCGCGACAATCAACATCGATTCGAGTTGCAAGCCAACAAAACACTTGTAAGTCTAAATGACTTAAGAATATACTATTAGCAATCGAATTCAAGACACGATGTCGCCTCCTAAAATCCTACTCGCTTAGTCGTAAACCAACAATGTATTTACTACTTATGTTCTACTTTATCTTCGAATTCCAGTCGCATCGCGCCAAACCACGTGAAGACGTGTGAGCATAAGCGATGCTGTGTCGATAACAACTCATTTAGCTACAACGTAAATGTGACTTATCGGCTAACATTTATATTCATAAGTGAACAGGAATTAGACGTTCAACAAGAATGATTCACTCAACGCATAGCACAACCTGTTGAGATAAGACATACTTTGGGGGGGAAATGTTAACCAGTCTTTTGGTTCGGTTCTCAAAAAGTACACCAGGCACGCTCGGCTCAACAAACTGCGTGTCACCCATCCCAAAGTGTTGCCAAGACACTAAGTATACGAGCCCGAAAGAAGTTGCGTGAATAGTAGCCTCACAAATCCTCAAAACAGTGCATTAACCACATTTTCATGTCCCTCTATTTGGTGATTTTGAACCCCTTTATTCGCAAACTTCGAACCCCTCTACACCACCAAATCTCGGATCCCTTGCCTCCGTAGAACCTTGACTCCCTTGCTTCCACAAAACTTCCGGTCCCTATACTCCAGAAAACTTGTATTCCTCGACCTTCATATTTTTCGGTTCCCCCAGGACTTAGAGTTTCACCCTACACTTCAGATTCCCCTCGCATGTTGCTATCACGTATCCCTATGATACGATTTCGTATACCTTACGGGGTATGAAACTTTGTATCCCTAAGGGGTTACGAGGCTCCCGTGTTCCCTGGGATATGAATCTGTATCCTTAAGGGGATATGAGAAGCTGTATCCCCTGGGGGATAAATTCTGTATCCCTTGGTATAAGAAATTCGTAACCCCTCGAGGGGATCTGAAGTCATTCTATGCGCAAAAGGGGATACCCTGCAGGGATACGAAAATTCGCTATGTAGCACCAAAATCCTACCTACTCCCACGTATCCCTTCAACTATAAATTACCGCAATCTTGGCCTTCAAAAAGGTAGGATATTTTATGATTTAACGTCTCTAAGAGATCCAAGAACTCATTAATGGCAGCCAGTGCTTGAGAGAGAAGACGCATAAAAGTTACTATTTCCCAAGACTTCCGATATTATGATTGTGACTCAAAAATACATGAATAGACTTGTAATCAAACACCTAAATGATGTTCAATACTTATAACTCATTGTTGTGAATAAAGTATCAGCGAACTCCTTCAAAGCGGACATAGGTTCCTCGCGGACCGAACCACTATAAATCTCTGTGTTACTCACTGCTTTCCCACGCGAAACATTATTCTTAAATAATTAAGAATCCTTAGGTGTTACGAACATTTTTTTTCCATTAGCACTACCCCTATATACTATCTTGTCTAACCCTAAAACCTCATGTAAAGACCCGAAAATCCCCACCCTTTGAATTGAACATAAACCACACAGGTCTGAACCGAAGGTTGGAAATCTTCGAATACTTTATCTTTGGGAATACAATACATTAGAACAAATAACAGCAGACTTTTATTACATTATGATAATATAACATCAGCGTAAAGAATATATCAGAGTACATTGATAAATAATAATACAGCGGAAGATTATTTACAATAATTAATACAAAGCAGCGGAAATAAATAACTGATACAGCGGAAGTCTATCAACACTCTGGACACAGCTTTAAGCTTCGATCCAGAATCCTGCTTAATATATATCTGCAAAATAAGCTACTCGACTTCCCGTGTGGAAAGTGGGCAACCGAGTTTTCTAGTGAAACAAACTACGGGTCAGTCATGGGACTGGTATGAGAAATCTTACTTAACCCATTAAATAATAAGGCTAACCACAGGACCACGCCGCTAACGCGGAACGGGTTTACTCCATTGGATTGCCAGCGCATGAAATAAAGTGAATCGTTAAACAACGCAATGCTTTTTAGAAAAATTGAAACCATTATAAGACTCTAGTCCAATCACACAATGCAACGCAAACCGGAGGATAGATTTTTACCTTATAATGGTCAAAAGATGCTTGATACGATAAAACGGGTTTGATATTATTATTAGTGTATATATGTTTCAAAAACATTTTCAATCATAATGTATCAATCATAGACGGCATAGCTACCATATACTATGTCGCCATACTAGTTCTACAATCAAAACCGCATGATGTCGTATTGGAAGTTGGATTTCCATCATGAGTCAAGGCTAGGAACGATCTCCTTACCGATTCGAGACACTCTAGCAATGTCTTAGGATTCGGACGCTGGCAAAACATTGGATACAGCAGGGCGAGTCCACAAATACTTTAGTGGATTGGTAAATCCTGAACACACGCTTCCCGGTGCTATTGGACTTATAAATTGGCCATTGGCGACCAATAAAAATATTCTGAGGCGCCTCATAATCCGTCAACCACATAAGTAAAATGTCAGGGCTGGTAAGTCGCTGGCACCACTTCAAGCTAGAAAGAAACGTGTGCACTACCTGCGTTCCCTTGCTCTGTTTCTGACTCTACCGGGGTGTGAGGCTCGCGAAGTAACGCTACACAAAGATAAGCTAATTAAAGCTACGCTTTGATCATTATCCACAAGGCTCATCTTTTCAACAAAAGCCTTGATCCATGCATCTTAGCGTGCCACGTTGTCAGTCCCTACCATTGATTTCTTCCAATATATAACCTCTGAGCTCATACGTCTCAGTGAAGGGTATTAAGCATGAGAATAAATTCTCCGCTACCAAACAGATATATAATAGCAGAAATCAACGAATACAATGTAAAGGAATACAACGTCAGACACACCATCCATTTACAAGTCCGTTCTGGGTTTGAACGAAACCGGAGGAACCTTATTCCTCGCATATTCGAACAATCAACAAGTACGTCCGGACGGCTACCACTGTAACCCCTTCAAGGTAGCTACTCCAATCATGGGCATCAGTAGCAACTCATCCATTCGACGTGAAGATCATCGGTCTTGAACCGACTTCAAATTCTTCGACTGTCAGTCATCGTATTCATTATTCAGAATGGGTTAAACCCGGTCTTTCCGAATAACTCGCGTAATTTAAAATCAAGTGCTATAAAAACACATCCAATGCCTCATTCCAGTTCAAAATATTCTTTTAATAAAATATTCACAATATTAAGGAAGAGTCCCCATTATTTTTATCAAAGATAAATTCTTTAAAGTTATTCTTTTTAATCTCTCAAATCATTACTTAAGGATTATTCAAGTTTAAGAGATTAATCTTATCTTTAACTAGGTTAAAGAACCAATGTCTCTTAAAAACATTGTTCACGATAAACCCAAAATCATTTCAAATTAAATATGGAATTTTCACGGAAATCATAACGTCATATAATTGATATAAATTTCTGTATCAGACTAATAATATAAATGGAATAACGGAAAAGCCTTTTAAATTCCATATATAGTAACAGTCTTCTTTTACAGAAGCTCATCTCCATTATTACCGAATAGAATTCCATTCAATTCCAATTTAATGTATTAAATTGGAAAACTTTTTTTTGGAAAATTTCCATTTAAATCTTAATAAAAGATTTATAATTTCCAAATTATATTTTCACTGTTAATTGGGTCAAAGAACAGATGTCGTTTTAAAACACAGTTCACGATAAACCCAATTCACATTTCACTTTATTCCAATTACTAAATATAATTTGAAAACTCTATTAATCTTAATTAAAAGATTTATTCTTTTTACATGGGGTTTTAAGAATGGTGTTATTTAAGACACCATTCACAATAACCGAAAATCCAATTTATTAATTTTAAAACATTGGATTATCTTTCTAGTTAATAACTAGTTTGTTTTGATAAAAATATATTTTACCTTTACTTAATTGGTGTTTTTCATCTTAAAATCTTTTTAAATCATTTATTATGATTTTACATAATTTTTCTATATTTTTTATAATTTTATTAAGGCCTTTACAGTCGATTTCCATAAAAGGTCATCAAACTACACTTATAGCGACCTTTTCAAAAATTGATTTGGACATAACTCCAAATCTAACTGTTAGATTTCAAAACTCTTATATTCATTGGAAAGCCCTTTTCGATACGAACTTAACGTTTCTTGTTTTAGGAGAATCCGACGGTCGGATCTCCCGTTACATCAATTTGAAGTTAATGGTCGAAATTCGCGAACAGTTGCAGCGCGGCGCGTTCTATTCAGGCCATCATATATATATATATATATATATATATATATATATATATATATATATATATATATATATATATATATATATATATATATCGTCGATTTCTATTAAAACGTATTTTATAAAATATTTATAAATTCCTTATAAAATGGTTTTATCTTCATTTTCAATTTTAAATAACAATTGAATATTCTATATTTTTACCATATTGAAATATTTATATATTATCAAAATATTAGATTTATAGATCACTTCTTTATATATTCAATTTAAGATGAAATAAAACGATCGATAACCTGTTCGGGTTAAAATAACATTTGCTACTTAATCCGGCTTCACAATTTTATATTTTTATATCCATTCTAAGACGGACATAAAAATCATACTTTATTCTACATTGGATATTATTTTAAAATATTCATAATTTTAAAATATTTTTTATTCACAAGATTCTTTGCTTCAAAATATTCTTTATATAAAAATGTTCTTCATTTTAAAAAAAATTATTATTTTATTAAAAATAACCTGAATCGGGATGTGACTCAATCAATTACCATATAAATTCAGTTATATGGATTTCATACATTGCGTATGATTAACACTAATGAATAACAATCATCAAACAATACATTAATGTCCAAAGTGAAGTTTATAACCATGTGAGCATTAAAAATAGATTAATAACGCTAATCACGAACTGTCAATCCACCGATTGACAATCTAATAAATATTAGGACTAGTGTATGTCCAATATCATCCCAATACCAGTGTGGGGTTTCATCCAACAAACAAATAATAGATTATTTGTGCACTTGGGCGATGTGTGGAAATTATCGTCCCAATCACATAAACAAGTCGGATAACTTGTAAATGGAAGTGTAACATTTCAACATCACAAATATATATTTCAAGACATCGCTAACATCATATTTTTAACACATGAATATTTTCATATAATCTCTTGTTACAATAAAAATGTGAACTTCTTATGGTTAAAATTTTTAATGCAACAATGAATCAATTTCATATAAAATAAAAATGTAAGTTCTCATGTTAACATAATTTATCAAAACAATGAATCTTTTCTACTGATTCATTTACATTAAAAATGTGATTTCTAATGTTGACTCATTTACAATGAAATGTAATCTTTTTATGTTACATAAAAATGATATCCTTTTTACATTGTATAAAAATGTAGTCTTTATATTACACTGGAAATGTAATCCTTTTTACATTGTATAGAATGACATTAAAAATGAACATGTAATACTACTCTTTTTATTGTCTCAAAAGTGTTAATAAAAATGTACATTTAATTCTATTGTTTTTATTTCAACTAAAATGTCAATCAAAATGTCATTTTTAATTCTATGTTTTTTTATTGCCTCTAATTTGACAATAAAAATGCAACCTTTCATTCTAACATTTTTATTACAACTAAAATGTAAATAAAAACGTAACTTTTAAATTTTATCTTTTGTTTACATCTAAAATGCGAATAAAAATGTAGCCTTTTATTTCAAGCTTTGATTTACATTACAATGTAAATAAACATGTAACTTTTCATTCTATAGTTTCATTTACATTTACAATGTAAATAAAACGTACTTTTAATTCTATGTTTTTTTATTACATCTAATATGTAAATAAAAATGTAACTTTTTATACGATATTTTATTTACATCAAAGATACAAATAAAAAAGTAACTTTTTTAATTCATGCTTTATTTGCATCAAGAAATGCAAGTAAAAATGCAAATTTTAATTCAATGTTTTATTTGCAAATAAAATTCAACTTTTTATTCAATGTTTTATTTGCATCAAAGAATGCAAAAAAAATTTAACTTTTTATTTCATGTTTTTTTTACATCTAAAATGCAAATAAAAATATAACTTTTTATTTCATGTTTTCATTTGTCTCATCTTTTAAATGAAAACCAGAACTACATTAAAGATGTAATCTTGTAATGAGAACCAAAGTACATAAAAAATGTGATCTTTTTATGGAAGCAAAATTACATAAAAATGTGATTTTTAAATGAACACTAAATTACCTTAAAAATGTAATCTTTTTAATGAAAACAACATTACATTAAACATGTAATCTTTTCAATGAAAATAAAATTACATTAAAAATGTGATTTTTAATGTTGACATGTTTTTATTTCTAATTCAACATTTCATACAAAAAATGTTATTTTATTTCTCATGACATATTATAAAAAAATTGTCAATTTTAATTCTAATAGAAAATTTCTAACAAAAATGACATATTTAATTTAAATAAACATTTCTAATAGTTTTAATTAACATGACATTTCTAGCAAGAGTGATAATTTAATCTAATATAACATTTTTGTAACAAAAATGATTTTTTTATTTTAATGTACATTTTATATCAAAATGTTATTTTAATTCTAATGTACACTTTATAACTAAAATGAAATTTTAATCCTAATGTACATTTCTATCCAAAATGCTATTTTAATTCTAATGTACACTTCTATGATATTTTATTCTAACTTCACGTCGATGTTTTTATTCTAACTACACCTTTTATAACAAAACGATAATTTTAATCTAATGCAACATTTTAACTAAAATGATAGTTTTAATCTAACATGAATGATGTTTTTATCATGTAACAGGTTCTAACCAAAATGATATTTTTTCCTAATGAAAAACTATTCTACATAAATAACACTTTTATATACATACATGTTTTATATACACAACATGTTAAAGATTATATTTAAATCTTACAAACATATAATTCAAGAAAATGATTCTACATATATTTTTATTGGTTCTAATTAAATAAATGACAATTCTATATTTGTTGATTCTAGTTCAACGAAATGACCATATATATTTTTAATTCAATAAAATGACAATCTTACATTTTCAATTCTAATACAACGAAATATCATATCATCGTAACAGCACCAAATAATTTGAATCAAATCACGTACATGCTAGAATTCCTAAACATAATAACTACTTTATTTTTAATTATCAAAAAAAATCTCACATTGATTTTATTCTGAATTTTCAACTGTCCCCATTTCAGATCTGCTTTGTTTCATTGGGTAGTGCTCGACTCAACGATACCAACGCAACCGGATTCGAAATTTTCTGATATCGTATGTAAAAGACACACAAGTTTATATATTAATTACATTCATAGATAATTAAATAAATAAATAACCCTAATTACATTTAAAATTAATTAACCTCTCACTAATCCCTTCTTCATCGTTCCCGTAACCTACAGGACCTTACAAACCCAACCTCCACTGTAAAAGCCCCATACCGCACCACTCTTCAAGCCGCCAGAAACAGATCGAACCCCCTCACGATGTCCGCCCCTCCATGCCCCGCCTGCGCTCCAACCGAGGTGCAACTCGGCGCCTCTACGTGGCCTGCAAACGCCACAAACTGCCGCCACTTCGTGCCCCAATTCCTCCCTAAATATTACAAAAATTTGATCTTAATTATATGATTTTAAAGGCCATGAAAATCTCTATGATTTTTGTTTTAGGACTGGAGTTTAATCTGATTGGGATTGAATGGATTTGAAGTTTTATTTTCGAAGAACTTTGGCCATTGAACAAGGCCGGCGGTTGCTGTATCATTTAGGAGAATTAGGGTTTGGTAGTGAAAAGTGTAATTTTATAATATTCTAATGTGAAATTTTACAAATAAATCCATAACTTCTAAACAACTCCGATTCCAACCCAACAAGAGTTGACTCCACCCAATAACCCCCCTTCTGGATCCAATGGGCTGGGTCCCATCAGCCCAAACGACTGTCTATGGCCTGAATTCTTTAATTTAATATTTAAATCCTTTATTAAATTAATTCGATCATATGTTTAAATTCATCGGGGCCACATACAAACTCAGAAAAATCCAGAAAAATTATTTCTGGCTTTCTTTTGATGATACGGTCCTAACAAAACTAATTTCGTCGAATTATGAGACTGTTTGAAAAATGGCCATTTTCAAGTCGATCAAATTTGACTAAAATTGACAAAACACATTTTCTTTTGCCATGCTCACATATTAGTTCGAAAAATTATGAAAATTGAAACCTAGCAATAATTTGACATTCCGGTTCCAACGAAAGTCGTTTCGTCGAAAACGGAGGTCGTTTGCAAAATGGCTATTTTAAAGGGCCATATATTATATTAAAAATATATATAAATTATATAGCGCCTTTTCTAAATTTTAAACTGGCCATAACTATTTATTTTTAAAGTGAAATTTCAGTTTCTTACATTTGTTAGACAGATATGATTAAACAGATTCAAATATTTTTGGTTTTGCTCAATTTTGATTTATTTTGAATCTTGTACATTCAGTTGAAGTTTAAAATCAAATTTTCAAACTACCGCGCCATTTCTAACTCCTTGTATAATTAAATTAAATTTATTCGTTTTAACTTCGATTAAAATAAATTTTTAGTCGTTATTATTAAAATAAACAATTTTAAATATTCAAAATTCATTAAAATTGTTAAAATAAAAATTTTAAATTGGTTCAGAATTTCCGGGTTGTTACTATCTCCCCCACTTAAAATCTTTTCGTCCTAAAAAAGGAACGAAGCTAAAAGTTGTTTAATTAACCAACTCAATTTTCAATTTTTATCAAATTAGTTCAATATTAAATTCGATTTAGCTAAATTTATCATTCTTTCACATATTAGTTAAATTAATTATCATACCAACATTTTAATTAGTTAAACTAATTATCAAACATCACAACCAACAATCAGTTAGGTGATTAACTTTTTAAATATATAACTTTTATATATAGTCAAAAATCATTTTTTTAGTGCAAATCACAGCAATAAACCCTATTAAGTTTTGGTTCTCATACCAGTCGATTGGAGATATATAGATATTCCACTTTCGTAACTCAAACATAAATACTGATGATGATATATATATCACCAGAATCATCTCCGGGTGACTAGAGTGTGATCCTATATCTACCCAGTATATTTGAGACTTCGTATACACGTGGATCAGACGTATATTAAAATCTCTATATACTCGATTGTCCAAATTGAAATAATAATATATCAAATACGTATTTTAAGATAAAATTTTCAAAACTAAGTTTGTTTTTTATTTAAAAAAAATAACATTCGTCGGACTCATTCTAGGATACTACGGATCCCATCTCTAATGAGTCATTCTTTTATAGGATATTACTAATCCTCCCTCTGAAGAGTCTTTTGTTCAGTTCTAACGAGTTGTACCCTAAAGATTTGAGCTAACCTGGCTCTGATACGAAATGTAAAGACCCGAAAAGCCCCACCCTTTGAATCGACCATAAACCACACAGTTCTGAACCGAAGGTTGGAAATCATCGAATACCTTAACTTTGGGAATACAATACATTAGAACAAATAACAACAGACTTTTATTACATCATGATAATATAACATCAGAGTACAGAATATATTAGAGTACACTGATAAATAATAATACAGCGGAAGATTATTTACAATAATTAGTACAAAGCAGCGGAAATAACTAAACCGATACAACGGAAGTCTATCAACACTCTGGACACAGCTTTAAGAATCGATCCAGAATCCTGCTTAATATATATCTGCAAAATAAGATACTCGACTGCCCGTGTGGAAAAGAGGGCACCCGAGTTTTCTAGTGAAACATACTATGGGTCAGTCATGGGACTGGTATGAGAAATCTTACTTAACCTATTAAATAATAAGGCTAATCACAGGACCACGCCACTAACGCGGAATAGGTTTACTCCATCGGATTGCCAGTGCATGTAATAAAGTAAATCATTAAACAACGCAATGCTTTTTAGAAAAAATGAAACCATTATAAGACTCAAGTCCCATCACACAATGCAATGCAAACCGGAGGATAGAGTTTTACCTTATAATGGTCAAAAGATGCTTGATACGATAAAACGGGTTTGATATTATATGTTTCAAAAATATTTTCAATCATAATGTATCAATTATAGACGGCTTTGCTACCATATATTATGTCACCATACTAGTTCTACAATTAAAACCGCATGATGTCATATTGGAAGTTGGATTTCCATCATGAGTCATGGCTATGAACGATCTCCTTACCGATTCGAGACACTCTAGCAATGTCTCGGGATTCGGACGCTGGCGAACCTTTAGATACAGTAGGGTCGGTCCACAAATACTTTAGTGGATTGGCAATTCCTAAACACATGCTTCCCGGTCCTATTGGACCTATAAATTGGCCATTGGCGACCAATAAAAATAATCCGAGGCGCCTCACAATCCATCAACCACATAAGTAAAATGTCAGGGCAGGTAAGTCGCTGACATCACTTCTAGCTAGAAAGAAACGTGTGCACTCCCTGCGTTCCCTTGCTCCGTTTCTGACTCAACAGGGGTGCGAGGCTCGCGAAGTAACGCAACACAAAGCTATGCTAATTAAAGCTATGCTTTGATCATCATCCATAAGGCTCTGCTTTTAAACAAAATCCTTGATCCATGCATCTTAGCGTGCCACATTGTCAAACCCTACCATTGATATCTGCCGATATATAACCTCTGAGCTCATACATCTCAGAGAAGGGTATTAAGTAAGAGAATAAATTCTCCGCTACGAAACAGATATATATTAACAGAAATCAATAAATACAATGTAATGGAATACAACGTCAGACACACCATCCATTTACAAGTCCATTCTAGGTTTGAACGAAACATGAGGAACCTTATTCCTCGCATATCCAAACAATCAACAAGTACGTTCGGAAGGCTACCACTGTAGCCCCTTCAAGGTAGCTACTCCAATCATGGGCATTTGTAGCAACTCATCCATTCGACGTGAAGATCGTTGGTCTTGCATCGTCTTCAAATTCTTCGACTGTTAGTCGTCGTATTCATTATTCAAAATGGGTTAAACCCGGTCTTTCCGAATAACTCGCATAATTTAAAATTAAGTGTTATAAAAACACATCCAACGCCTCATTCCAATTCAGAATATTCTTTTAATAAAATATTCACCATATTAGGGTAGAGTGCCCACTAATTTTATCAAAGATAAATTCTTTAAAGTTATTCTTTTTAACTTCTCAAATCATTACTTAAGGATTATTCAAGTTTAAGAGATTAATCTTATCTTTAACTGGGTTAAAGTACTAATGTCTCTTAAAAACATTGTTCACGATAATCCCAAAATCATTTCCCATTAAACATGGAATTTTCACGGAAATCATAACGACATATAATTGATATAAATGTCCATATCAGACTAATAATATAAATGGAATAACGGCAAAGCCTTTTATATTCCATATATAGTAACAGCCTTCTTTTACAGAAGCTCATCTCCATTATTACCGAATAGAATTCCATTCAATTCCAATTTAATGTATTAAATTGGAAAACTTTATTTTGGAAAATTTCCATTTAAATCTTAATGAAAGATTTATAAATTCCAAATTATATTTTCACTGTTAATTGGGTTAAAGAACAGACGTCGTTTTAAAACACAGTTCACGATAAACCCAATTCGCATTTCACTTTATTCCAATTACTAAATATAATTTGAAAACTCTATTAATCTTAATTAAAATATTTATTCTTTTCACAAGGGGTTTTAAGAATAGTGTTATTTAAGTCACCATTCACGATAACCCAAAATCCAATTTATTAACTTTAAAACATTGGATTATCTTTCTAGTTAATAACTAGTTTGTTTTGATAAAAATATATTATACCTTTACAAAATTTGAGTTTTTCATCTTAATTTTTTTTAAATCATTTATTATGATTTTACATAATTTTTCTATATTTTTAATAATTTCATTAAGGCCTTTACAGTTGATTTCAATAAACGGTCATCGAACTGCACTTATAGCGACCTTTTCAAAAATTAATTTGGACATAACTCCAAATCTAACCGTTAGATTTCAAAACTCTTATATTCATTGGAAAGCTCTTTTCAATACGAACCCAACCGTTCTGGTTTTAGGAGAATCCGACGGTCGGATCTCCTGTTACGTCAATTTGAAGTTAATGGTCGAAATTCATGAACGGTCACTACGTGGCGCGTTCTATTCAGGCCATTATATATATATATATATATATATATATATATATATATATATACACATACATATATATATATATATATCGTCGATTTCTATTAAAACGTATTTTATAAAATATTTATAAATTCCTTTTAAAATGATTTTATCTTCATTTTCAATTTTAAATAAAAATTTAATATTCTATATTTTGACCATATTAAAATATTTATATATTATCAGAATATTAGATTTATAGATTACTTCTTTTTATATTCATTTTAAGATGAAGTAAAACGATCGATAACCCATTCGGGTTAAAATAACATTCGCTACTTAATCTGGCTTCACAATTTTATATTTTTTTTATCAATTCTAAGACGGACATAAAAATCATACTTTATTCTACACTGGATATTATTTTAAAATATTCATAATTTTAAAATATTCTTTATTCACAAGATTCTTTGCTTCAAAATATTCTTTATATAAAAATGTTCTTCATTTTAAAAAAATATATATTATTTTATTAAAAATAACCTGAATCGGGATGTGACTCTATCAATTACCATATAAATTCAGTTATATGGATTTCATATATTGCATATGATTAACACTAATGAATAACAATCATCAAACAATACATTCACGTCTAAAGTGAAGTTTATAACTATGCGAGCATCAAAAATAGATGAATAACGCTCATCACAGACTGTCAATCCAACGATTGACAATCAAATAAATATTGGGACTAGTGTATGTCCAATATCATCCCAATACCCGTGTGGGGTTTCATCCAACAAACAAATAATGAAACAACCCGGAAAATCTGAACCAATTTATATTTTTAAAATTGGCTATTTTAGTGGATTTTAAATATTTAAAATAAATATTTTAAATAATAACGATGAAAAGTAAGTTTGAATCGACGTTAGAAAATAAATATAATTAATTCTAATTATAAACAAGGCCTGAAATGGCGCGGTAGTTTCAAAATTTGAATTCAAAATTTGACTGACATTACCGGGTGCAAAACAAAACGGATTTGAGTGAAACCAAAAATATTTAAATTTGTTAGTGAATATCTTTCTAATGAATCTGAAAAATCGAAGTTTCATTGTGGGAAGCAAAAGTTATGGCGAAATGAATTTTCAGAAAGGTCGTTATAGAGTTTATATAGCCTGTGAAAATGGCCATTTTGCAAACGACCTCGGAATTCAACGAAACCACTTTTTTGGATCCGAGATGTCAAATTATTGCTAGGTTTGAAATTTCATAATTTTCGAAGTTATTATGTGAGCGTGGCAAAGGGAAACATGTTTTGGTCAATTACAGTTAAATTGGATCGACCAGAAATGGGCCATTTTTTAAACGGTCTCAGAATTCGATGAAACTAGTTTTGTTGGGACCATATCGTCAAAACATAGCTAGATTTATTTTTCTGGAATTTTTAGAATCAGTATGTGGGCCTGGCAAATTGAAATGCACCTTTAAATTAAATATTTTATATTTTAATTTGAAGGAAAACTGACTGAAACAGTCGAATGGGCCTATGAAACATATCCCATTGTGTTCGGAATGGGGGTAAAATGCTAGGGACGACAGTCGTTGGGTTTGGATTGGAGTTCGTAGGAGGCAAGGGGTATTTTTGGATTTTTAAAACTTTATAAATAAATAAATAAAAACGATTGGTCCACATCAGAACCCCCCCCCCCCCCCCCCCCGCCGATATTCTCTCTCCCCGATCCATCGCACGGCGGCTGACCTTCAATCATTTCTCCCTCGTTTTCTCCTCCCACACTCAATGAAACCACCCCCTCCTTTGGAACATTTTGAAGATCTCAGAACGAGCTTCAAATCCATGTGAAGTTTATTAATTATCGTTCGATATTCGAAGAGATCCACGGCCACGAAGTTCCTCCGTTCACGCCCCGATTTCTCCGCCGATCTGAGTGCGAGTTGGCGGCGGTTGGTTCCCCCCGGTGCGCCTCTCCGAGCTCTCTTACGTGGCGTCGGCCGATCGACGCGAAGCTACACGGATTTGAAGAAAAATCCAAGACTAGTTTTGAACAATTTGAAAGGTAACGTCTGATTTTAAATTAAACTATATTATAGCACTTTAAAGCGCTATGGTTTTTGATTTCACTGTAAAAATCATACTTTTTCGTTTGTTGACGAAATTTAGTGAAACAAGAGACAGTGGACTCGTGTGGACTCTTCTTCATTCTAGAAGAGACGGCATATTTTTTTGAGCCTTCTGCTATTTTTGGTGGAGTGGAACCCAATGTGAGATTTCTAAATTATAAACGATATGGAAAACAACGATAGATAAATTATATAGTCGATGTATGAGTTATATAAGCGTTGTACACCTCTTGTATAAGCATTGTATAAGTTGTACGTTCGATGTATAAGTTATATATGCGTTGTAAAAAAAATTATATATGTGTTGAATGGAAGTGAAATATACATATATATATATATATATATATATATATATATACACATGCCCCTCGTCCACAAACCATGGACGATATTTATTGGTTGTAATTGTTGTGAAAATTGGTTGATAGCGAATGGTTGATTGGAATTGTTTGTGTTTGAAATTGATTGATTGTGGTTGAAAAATACACGTTTGTGGTTGAGAATTATTTGGTTAAAACCACATAGGATTAGTTTGTGGAAATGAAAAAATATACATGCCGCCTGCGTGGGAACTAGATGCATGAAATCCCCATTGTCAAAAGCTGCGAGGCTTTAAGGTAGAGCGAGGAGCCGTACTAGGGACGACCCCGGTTTTAACTACCCTGCCGTTATGCTGCCGAAATTTTTTGAAATATTCATGTGTTAGAATTATTTTCATTTGTTGAAATTATTTTCATATGTTAAAACCGTTCATGTGTTGAATAGAAATTCATGTGAATGGTATTCGTGTTTAAAATAAATTGTTTTAACAATAAAAATCACATTTTTATTTTATATATATGAACTATAGAAACCGTTCATGTGTTGAATAGAAATTCATTCGTTGAATGATATTCATGTGTTGAATGGTATTCGTGTTTGAAATAAATTGTTTTATAATAAAAATCATATTTTTACCATGTATGTGAACTGTATAAAATAGTCGTGTTTTGAAAGAAATTGTTTTATAATAAAAATCATATTTTTATCATCTATATGAACTATATAAAGTAGTCGTGTTTTGAAAGAAATTGTTTTATAATAAAAATCATATTTTTACCATATATATGAACTATATAAAATAGTACTATATAAAATAGTCGTGTTTTGAAATAAATAGTTTTACAATGAAAATCACATTTTTATTATATACATGAATTGTTAAAAGTAGTGAAGTGTCGAAATAAATGTCGGTTAGATAAAAATATCATTTTTATCAAATGTATGAAAAGGAAATGGTTTTGAAATCGAAGAATAGATTATATATATATATAATTAAAATATATCGAATAACGAAGCTGCAGTTCGTGTTTTGAAACCGTGATTTCAAACGATTAGTGCGGGAGATCCGACCATCAGATTTTCCCAAAACCGAAACCGTTGGGTTCGCTTTGGAAATATCTTTCCAACGACACCTATTTTGTAAAGATCCATCGGTTGGATTGTCTGGAATGTTTAATTCAAATATAAAGAAAAACAGCGCCAGAGTCAATTATATATATATATATATATATATATATATATATATATATAATTAAATTAAATCGAATAACGATGTTGCAGTTCGTGTTTTGAAATCGAAACTTCGAACGATTGTACCGGGAGATCCGCCCGTCGGATTTTCCCAAAACTGGAACCGTTGGATTCGTTTTGAAAAGATCTTTCTAAAGATGTAAATTTTGTGATGATCCAACGGTTAGATTTTCAGATATGTGCAAATCAAAGAAAAACAGCGCCACGGCCGTGTTATGGCCTGAAGCGTCGTTTGAATAAAATGGCTATTTTTAAATAAATAAAAATAGCAATAAATCATTATAAAATATTATAAACGATACGGAATGTGAAATTTAGAAACTAACTGAAGGTTGGCTAAGTCGAATGGTTTCCTGGGTTTTGATCTGATGTTGGTTTCGGTCTTCGGGGTTAATATTTGGGAAATCGTTCTCTTACTGATTTACGGTTAGTGACTGATGAATTGGAATGATGTGTATGTTGTGTTTGTGTAGCACTTGTTTACTTTATACGCGAGTTGCTCAGAAAGACCGGGTTTATCCCATTCTGAATGACTGAATCGACGATAAGAAATCGATGATGAAGACAGTGGTTGAAGACCGGAGATCTTCACCTCGTTTGGATGGTAACCGATGTCCTGATTGGGAGGCATCCCAAAATATGGATATTGAGTGGTGATCGTCCAGACGTACGTGGAGATCGATGGGTATGCGAGGTATATAGTGCCTCCGGTTTCGTTCAGACCTAGAACGGACTTGCAAATGGACTGTGTGTCTGACATTGGAATTCATTCTGTGTGATTGATAACCATTAGTTACATGGTGTGAATTGCCAGTGTGGTATGCTAAGATGTCGTGATCAAGGCTTCTGTTGAAAAGCAAAGTCTTACGGTTGATGGTCAAAGCACCGCCTGTGTGGCGTAGCTTTGTGTATAACGTGAATTCGCGAGCCTCACACCCCGGTATGAACCAGAAACGGGAGAGGACATCAGGGATGGCATGCGTTTCCTTCTAGCTAGAGGTGGTGTCGGTGCTTGAACTGGCCGACATTTATATTATTTTCACCAATGTGGTAGTTGTTGTTGCGAGGTGCCTCGGATATACCGGTGACTATATGAAGCCGAAGGAGCCATTTGTTGGCTCATTTACGCCCCCAAAAGGCGGGGAAACGCAGTGTTCAGGCATTTTAATCCACATCGGTGGACCGACCCTGACGATCCAAAGGCTTGACTGAGTACTTGCCTGAGGGGCGGGCTAGAGCGTCTCGAATTCGGTGAGGACGATCCCTTTCCTCGGTTCATGGCGGAAATTCAATTTCCAAATACGTGATTATGAGGTTTTGATTGTATACCAATATATGGCGACATAGTGGTATGGGGCATTAATGTCGTCTATGATTGATACTTATGATTTTAAATTGCTTTTGAAACCTATAAACTCTAGTAATAATATCAAATGCTTTTGTTTTATTTGTATCAAGCATATTTTGTCCATTATAAGGTAAAACTCTATCCTCCGGTTTGCATTGCATTGTGTGATGGGAACTGATTCTTATAACGGCTTCATTTTTATAAGAAGCATTGCGATGTTTAAAAGATTTACTTGTTTTAAAGCACTGGCAATCCGATGGAGTAAACCCGTTCCGCGAAAGTGGCATGGTCCTGTGATTAGCCATATTATATAATGTGTTAAGTAGATTTCTCATACCAGTCCCATGACTAACTCGTAGTTTGTTTCACTTGCAAACTCGGATGCCCCTTTTTTTACACGGGCAACCTTGTGTTCAGGTTAGCAGGCTCTTTCTGGATAGCTAGAGCTGAAGATGGATTCTATCATTTATCTCTTTTTATGTTGTTCAGCTCCTATTGTACATTATGTTTTGTTTCCGCTGTAGACATTTATGTATACCTGAACTATATTTGTACTAAGTATGATCCTGTATACTATGTAACTCTGATGATTACGTTTATCCAGTGCATTATTTGTTCAATATCTGGTGTATTTATTTACTTCTGTTCTGCTATTATCTGTTTATGTGTAATATTCCAAAGATTACCCTTAACACCGCAGTACGGGGTTTTGGGGACGAATCCATATGAAGTTTATTAATTATCGTTCGATATTCGAAGAGATCCACGGCCACGAAGTTCCACCGTTCACGCCCCGATTTCTCCGCCGATCTGAGTGCGAGTTGGCGGCGGTTGGTGCCCCCCGGCGCGCCTCTCCGAGCTCTCTCACGTGGCGTCGGCCGATCGACGCGAAGCTACACGGATTTGAAGAAAAATCCAAGACTAGTTTTGAACAACTTTGAAAGGTAACGTCTGATTTTAAATTAAACTATATTATTGCACTTTAAAGCGCTACGGTTTTTGATTTCACTGTAAAAATCATATCTTTTTTGTTTGTTGACGAAATTCAGTGAAACAAGAAACAGTGGACTCGTGTGGACGTCTTCTACATTCTAGAAGAGACCGCATATTTTTCAGAGCCTTCAGCTATTTTTGGTGGAGTGGAACCCAATGTGAGATTTCTAAATTATAAACGATATGGAAAACAACGATATATAAATTATATAGTCGATGTATGAGTTATATAAGCGTTGTACACCTCTTGTATAAGCGTTGTATAAGTTGTACGTTCGATGTATAAGTTATATATGCGTTGTAAAAAAAATTATATATGTGATGTATAGCCCCTCGTCCACAAACCATGGACGATATTTATTGGTTGTAATTGTTGTGAAAATTGGTTGATAGCGAATGGTTGATTGGAATTGTTTGTGGTTGAAATTGATTGATTGTGGTTGAAAAATACCCGTTTGTGGTTGAGAATTATTTGATTGAAACCTCATAGGATTAGTTTGTGGAAATGAAAAAATATAAATGCCGCCTGCGTGCGAACTAGATGCATGAAATCCCCATTGTCAAAAGCTGCGAGGCTTTAAGGTAGAGCGAGGAGCCGTACTAGGGACGGCACCGGTTTTAACTACCCTGCTGTTATGCTGCCGAAATTTTCTGAAATATTCATGTGTTAGAATTATTTTCATTTGTTGAAATTATTTTCATATGTTGAAACCGTTCATGTATTGAATAGAAATTCATTCGTTGAATAGAAATTCATGTGTTGAATGGTATTCGTGTTTTAAATAAATAGTTTTAACAATAAAAATCACATTTTTATTTTATATATATGAACTATAGAAACCGTTCATGTGTTGAATAGAAATTCATTCGTTGAATGATATTCATGTGTCGAATGGTATTCGTGTTTGAAATAAATTGTTTTATAATAAAAATATTATTTTTACCATCTATGTGAACTATATAAAATAGTCGTGTTTTGAAAGAAATTGTTTTATAATATAAATCATATTTTTACCATCTATATGAACTATATAAAATAGTACTATATAAAATAGTCGTGTTTTGAAATAAATAGTTTTACAATGAAAATCACATTTTTATTATATACATGAATTGTTAAAAATAGTGAAGTGTCGAAATAAATGTCGGTTGGATAAAAATATCTTTTTTATCAAATGTATGAAAAGGAAATGGTTTTGAAATCGAAGAATAGATTATATATATATACATAAATATAATTAAAATATGTCGAATAACGAAGCTGCAGTTCGTGTTTTGAAATTGTGATTTCAAACGATTAGTGCGGGAGATCCGACCATCGGATTTTCCTAAAACCAAAACTGTTGGGTTCGCTTTGGAAATATCTTTCCAACGACACCAATTTTGTAAAGATCCAACGGTTGGATTGTCTGGAATGTTTAATTCAAATCTGAAGAAAAACAGCGCCAGAATCGATTATATTTATATATATATAAATATAATTAAATTAAATCGAATAATGACGTTGCAGTTCGTATTTTGAAATCGAAACTTCAAACGATTGTACCGGGAGATCCGATAGTCGGATTTTCCCAAAACTGGAACCATTGGATTCGTTTTGAAAATATCTTTCTAATGATGTAAATTCCATGATGATCCAACAGTTAGATTTTCAGATATGTGTAAATCAAATCTGAAGACAAATAGCGCCACGGCCGCGTTATGGCCTGAAGCGTCGTTTGATTAAATTGGTTGTTTTTAAATAAATAAAAATGGTGATAAATCATAATAAAATATTATAAACGATATGGAATGTGAAATTTAGAAACTAACTGAAGGTTGGCTGGGTTTTGATCTGATGTTGGTTTCGGCCTTCAGGGTTAATATTTGGGAAATCATTCTCTTACTGATTTGCGGTTAGTGACTGATGAATTGGAATGATGCGTATGTTTTGTTTGTGTAGCACTTGTTTATTTTATTCGCGAGTTGCTCAGAAAGACCGGGTTTATCCCATTCTGAGTGACTGAATCGACGATAAGAAATTGATGATGAAGACGGTGGTTGAAGACCGGAGATCTTCACCTCGTTTGGATGGTAACCGATGTCCTGATTGGGAGGCATCCCGAAATAAGGATAATGAGTGGTGATCGTCCAGACGTACGTGGAGATCAATGGGTATGCGAGGTATATAGTGCCTCCGGTTTCGTTCTGACCCGGAACGGACTTGCAAATGGACAGTGTGTCTGACATTGGAATTCATTCTGTGTGATTGATAACCATCAGTTACATGGTGTGAATTGCCTGTGTAACATGCTAAGATGCAGTGATCAAGGCTTCTGTTGAAAAGCAAAGTCTTGTGGTTGATGATCAAAGCACCGCCTGTGTGGCGTAGCTTTGTGTATAACGTGAATTCGCAAGCCTCACACCCCGGTATGAACCAGAAACGGGAGAGGACATCAGGGAGGGCATGCGTTTCCTTCTAGATAGAAGTGGTGTCAGTGCTTGAACTGGCAGGCATTTATATTATTTTCACCTATGTGGTTGTTGCTGTTGCGAGGCGCCTCGGATATACCGGTGACTTTGTGAAGCCAAAGGAGTCATTCGTTGGCTCATTTACGCCCCAAAGGGCGGGGAAACGCAGTGTTCAGGCATTTTAATCCACATCAGTGGACCGGCCCTTATGATCCAAAGGCTTGACTGAGTCTTGCCTAAGGGGCGGGCTAGAGCGTCTCGAATTCGGTGAGGACGATCCCTTGCCTCGGTTCATGGCGTAAATCCAATTTCCAAATACGTGATTGTGCGGTTTTGATTGTATACCTATATATGGCGACATAGTGGTATGGGGCATTAATTCCGTCTATGATTGATACTAATGATTTGAAATTGCTTTTGAAACCTATAAACACTAGTAATAATATCAAATGCTTTTGTTTTATTCATATCAAGCATATTTTGGCCATTATAAGGTAAAACTCTATCCTTCGGTTTGCGTTGCAATGTGTGATGGGAGCTGAGTCTTATAATGGCTTCATTTTTATAAAAAGCATTGCGTTGGTTAAAATATTTACTTGTTTTAAAGCACTGGCAATCCGATGGAGTAAACCCATTCTGCGAAAGTGGTGTGGTCCTGTGATTAGCCATATTATATAATGTGTTAAGTAGATTTCTCATACCAGTACCATGACTGGCTCGTAGTTTGTTTCACTTGCAAACTCGGGTGCCCCTTTTTCTACACGGGTAGCCTTTTGTTCAGGTTAGCAAGCTCTTTCTGGATAGCTGGAGCTGAAAATGGATTCTATCATTTATCTCTTTTTATGTTGTTTATCTCCTATTGTACATTATGTTTTGTTTCCGCTGTAGACATTTATGTATAGCTGAACTGTATTTGCACTAAGTATGATCCTGTATACTGTGTAACTCTGATGATTACGTTTATCCAGTGTATTATTAGTTCAATATTTGGTGTATTTATTTATTTCTGTTCCACTATTATCTATTTATGTGTTATATTCCAAAGGTTACCCTTAACACCGCAGTACGGGGTTTTGGGGACATCACAAATAATAGATTATTTGTGCACTTTGGTGATGTATGAAAATTATCGTCCTAATCACATAAACAAGTCGGATAACTTGTAAATGGAAGTGTAACATTTCAACATCACAAATATATAATTCAAGACATCGCTAACATCATATTTTTAACACATGAATATTTTCATATAATCTCTTGTTACAATAAAAATGTGAACTTGTTATGGTTAAACATTTTAATGCAACAATGAATCATTTTCATATAAAATAAAAATGTAAGTTCTCATGTTAACATAATTTATCAAAGCAATGAATTTTTTTCTACTGATTCACTTACATTAAAATGTGAATTCTAATATTGACTCATTTACAATGAAATGTAATCTTTTTATATTACATAAAAATGATATTCTGTTTACATTGTATAAAAATGTAATCTTTATATTACACTAAAAATGTAATCCTTTTTACATTGTATAGAATGACATTAAAAATGTACATGTAATATTACTCTATTTATTGTCTCTAAAGTGGCAATAAAAATGTACATTTAATTCTATTCTTTTTATTTCAAATAAAATATCAGTCAAAATGTCATTTTTAATTCTATGTTTTTTTATTGCCTCTAATTTGACAATAAAAATGCAACCTTTCATTTTAACAATTTTATTACAAATAAAATGTAAATAAAAACGTAACTTTTAAATTCTATCTTTTGTTTACATCTAAAATGCAAATAAAAATGTAGCTTTTTATTTCAAGCTTTGATTTACATTTACAATGTCAATAAATATGTAGCTTTTCATTTTGTAGTTTCATTTACATTTACAATGTAAATAAAACATATTTTTAATTCTATGTTTTTGTAACACCCCGCGAATTCTATAACTGTGAAATTAACAAATTAAAGTATAATTAATTTGAAATAAAAGAACTAAGGGAAACGGGATACGTCATTGCGTTCGTCTCGGAAAAATACGCGAAATAGAGTCCGAGTTTTCGAAAAACGGAGTCCGTATGAAGAAGATATGGCCTTCGGAAGTTTCTGAATCAAGTTTAAATTCCAAAATGGGGCCCAATGGGCCAGGGCGGAAAAACACCTGCCTGATGCACCCAGGTCGACGGGCTATCGACCTGGTCTAGCCAGGTCGACAGGGCTGTCGACAGGCATGTCGACCTGGTCCAGACCCAGGTCGAACCCAGTCCACCCTGGCTGGCCTATTCTATGTTGGTCGATTTTCTGTGGTCTGCTTTGTCATTAGGGCTAGGTGGCAGGCTCTAATTGGTCTCTCCTTAGGATGAATGGCTACGATCAATCCAAGCAACATCAATGGTCCTAATCAGTTCATTTCCCCTATAAAAATGACCCTAGACTCAACCCTAATCTATTCATTCAAAAATAAGAACAAAGCCGCCATGTTGCTGAGGAACGACTAGGGGTAGCCACCAATTGGAGAGAGGATTAGGAGGCAAATTCTAAGGCATAAAGCAACTCAATCAAATCAAACCGCATCTTCAAATCCCTAAATTTGAGAATTCGCCACACAATTGTAAGTAGAGTATTATTTTGGTATGAACAAATAATTGTGTTGGTTTGTATACTTGATTTGTGGTGATAAAGTAATTCATATTTGTGCGTTACTATGATTCTTATCGATTTGGGATATTGTATACGTTTGGATATTCTCGAATTATGTTATTCATTATAAAGAACTACATGCGGTAGTTCTATGCAAGTATACGTTTGGAATATTCGCAAATTATGCAATCCTTGTTGAAGCTACATGTATGTAGTTGTTTAATTGAAACTCATGCAAGTTTGGGGTTTTGCTACTATACCATCATGATGTATATTTTTGTACATAAATAAATTTGTACGTAATTGAAACAAGTTTGGTTGTTATAGTTCATATGAAACTATGTTGAAATTTTGGCACCATGATTTATGTATTAAGACATGCTTTTGTACTAGAAAACCTATTTGCAAACTTATGAATATGACTAGGCTATGATTGATAATTTGCATAATTGAAATTGTTAACAAGAATTATATGATGACTTATGTGGTACATAGCTAGGTTAGATTCAAAAATCCCTTTTTGCAAGTTTGCAAGACTAAACTAAAAATCATGATTTCATGTTAGAAATATTTATGCCATGTGAATAGATTTAAAATCATGATTAAGTTGAACTATACTTTTGTGTTAGTAACAAAAGTAAACACCTTTGTAAACATGTAGTGGTCTTATGAACATGATTTGCTTATGTTTGACATTATGCCTGAAATAAAAATATAGGTTTATGTTGTAGTTAGGCCTTTGTGTCAATAGTGATATTCTTAACTTAACTACAAGTTTACATGGTTTGATTCATGTCACTTATGCTTTATGACCAAAGTATATGTCACTACTATGTAAGTACACCAGTTTCTATTTTGTATTTCCAACGTCATATTGCAAGTTCATGCGTTCACATTCCCCTCTTTGTGTATGTAATCACGCTTTAAGCCTCCCCTTTTCGCATGGCTAAGTTGGGCTTTAAAAGGCTAAGCCCAACATATATATAATAAACGGACGTGTAAAACGGGGGAAAATAACGTTGGGTTAAAATTACTAATGAATGAAAACATAAAATAGAAGGGCCCAAACTCAAGTATGGGTTGGGCCCATGATTGGTGTAACCTTTACACCATTAACTTAATAATGGGCCGCAAATATTTACATATAAGAAAATAAAGAAGAAAGACAAAATATGTAAATGTAGAACATACGATGTGTTTAACCCGAGGTTGGATTGAGTTGTGATGTAAACCTGCCCGGAACCGCCCGGCTGTCCAGTAGTCACAACAATACCTATCCAATGTGGGAGGTTAAACATGGAGCCCAATAAGGACCTGAGGTTAGACTGAGTTGTGGCGTAAGACTGCCCGGAACCAACCGGCAACAGGAAGCCACAACAATACCTGTCTAATGTGAGAGGTCAGGGCCTTAATAAGACAATTAAGGCTGAGTCAGGATTGTTAGGATTAAGTGAACTAAAGACTTAATCAAAATGGAACATGCTAAACTAAATGGACTGGTGGGGGTTAGGTTAGAAAACACTTAACCAACTTAGCATGTTGGCTAGAGATAGAAAACCTAGTAACAGGGGACCCTTTTCAGCAGTAACCCTAGAAGGTGTATCAGGATACCCTGAAACTAGGCAGGGTGGGGCACGATTACTGGGCTGATTGTAAGAGGTCAAATCGACGGCGGTGGTGTAGCAGTGTAGGTTCTAACGGGGTGTGGGCGTGCACACACTCCAGCGCAGAAAAATAAGGCACTGGACACCAGTAGCATACCTGTGCACTCTAGGATTGTGTCGGGCCGCCACCATGGGACTTGATACACCCCATGGTGGGACCAGCATAGGTAACTACAACATCGGGGGCCGTAAGGCACATGTAACTATGCGAGTAGGAGCCGATCATCATAGAATGGATCACATCACCCTGATTATGGGGTGCCAGTTGGAAACTAGTTTATATGGGTTCAGAGATTAACATGGGGTACGATAGTATATTCGACCCTAGACAACTTAACCAAGTTATAGTGCTTTTCCACTTCTTGTTTATACTTATCATACCCAGTTCTTTATTCATAGACAGAATAGTACTAGACTTACTCAGGCTTTATGTCTGACTCTACTTTTCTTTCGTCTTCTTTTCTTCCGTTTCCCCCCCCCCCCCCCCCCCCGGTCCACAGGGAGGGAACACAGCAGCTTGACCAGCCTTAACATCCAGCTTGAAGAAGAGAAATGTATTGCTTGGACCTTTTCATTTTGAACTATGGCTTTGGACAACAACTATGGGGCCTTTGCGGTTTATCTATGTTTTATTTATGCTTCTTTAAATAATGTATTCAAGATAGATTATGAAAGTGTTATGTTATGTTTTTGGAAAAAAAGATGTAAGACAATTATGGTGATGTTGTTGTAAGACGTATTTGCTTTTATGAAATAAAAGTTGTTGTTTTTCCGCTGTTTACAAATATGTGTTCTTATATCTGTCTTGTATATCTGTGACTTATACTTATAAACCACCACCAAAATTAGGGCATTCCCTTTGAGAGTGACCTTAATGGAGGTGGGGTGTTTCACTTGGTATCAGAGCATAGGTTTACCAGATAAGATAAAAAGTTTTGAAAAATTATTTTCAAAAAGGGAATTTAAAGAAGCATTTTTAAAAGAAAAATATTATTTTATTTTAAAAAGGCAAAGTCCATTCCCCAAAGCCATAGGTACTATCTCTTATCCTTCGTTTTGAATCTATCCTTTTTGTTTCAGCATGTCCGAAGATCTTAACTTGCCAGAAGGGGTGCCAATACCTGGTTGGTTTAGACGGTTCTTAGAAGCAAGAGCCACTCAGCGAGGTCCTACCGTTCCTCCTCCTCTAGCTGCAGGAAATCATCCAGCTGCAGCAACACCTTTTCCTCCACCTCCTCCTCGGGGAAACACGTTTGCTAAGATATGTAAAGATTTTAAAGCTATGGGAGGAAGGGATTTCCATGGAACTGAGTCCTTCGTGGCAGCTAGAAATTGGCTGAAAGAAACTGAGGACCTATTCATCATCTTTGAGGTAGAAGATAGACAAAAAGTACAATTGGCAGTGTGGCTATTGAAGGGCGAGGCTTCCTACTGGTGGGAAGTCACTAATGCCGAAAGACCAGTGGAGACATGGGAGGACTTTAGGGCAAGGTTTGAGACCAAATTTCTCTCAGATGCGGAAAGAAGTTTGCAGTTGGAAAAATTCTTATTTCTTAAGCAAGGGGACAAGACGGTCAGAGAGTATGTGAATCAGTTCGATGAGCTGGCTAGGTTTGGGCTTGACCTAGTCAACACCCCGCACAAGAAGGCTCTCCGTTTCGTCAAAGGGTTGAATGAGCCATTACACAGTTTGGCCATGACCCATATACCCATGTGAGCCACGTATGAAAGATTGGTGCAAATGGCATTGCTGAATGAAGAGGATAAGGGCAAGAAGGAGACAAAGGCAGAAAGCTCTCAAGGGAAGAAAGAGGGTCTACAGCCTAAGAAGACAGACTTTAAGAAGGGTGGGAAAGGCAACAAAGAGAAGAGGAAGTGCAATTTCTGTGGCAAAGTGGGGCACTTAGTAAAGGACTGCCGGAAAAAGAAGGCCAAGGAGAATGGTGGGTGCTTTTCTTGCGGTGAGACGGGCCACAGGGCTAAGGACTGCCCAAAGAAACGAGGACAGGGGCAGAGGGCTGGATCCACCCCAGGGGCACAGGTTCATGTGCTGGAAGCGCCACCTCTGCAACAGCGAGGTATAAATACTTCTGTAGAAAGTGTAGTTTATCTTTATGATCACCCCGTTCGCACTTTATTTGATTCTGGCGCATCACACTCCTTTATCTCGTCTGCTTTAGTAGAATCTCTGCACCTAAAAACTAGTATGGTAGAGGACCCCTTAATTGTTTCAAACCCAATTGGGGGCCCAGCTCATTTGTCTATGATCTGTTTGGGATTGAAAATCTCTATTCTAAGTGTAGAATTTCAATGTAGTGCCTTTGTTTTGGGCTTTTCGGGTTATGGTTTGATTTTGGGTATGGATTGGCTATCCGGTAATGGGGCCATCCTTGATTGTGAGAAAAGGGTTGTTAGGCTCCTAACCCAGCTCGGTAATACTTTGGAAATTTCTTGTAATCCCTCGTATGCGGTTATGCTTAGTTATCTTGAATCGCTAGATGCCTCTGTTGAAAATTTGCAATCAGTTAGAGTGGTCCGGGAATATCCGGATGTCTTCGAAGAGGTGAAGGGCTTGCCTCCGAAGCGGGAAATAGACTTCCGCATATATCTTGTAGATAATGCAAAGCCCGTTGCGTTACCCGTTAGACACATGGCTCCACGGGAAAGGAAAGAGCTCAGTAAACAGATTAAAGAGCTTCTAGAAAAGGGGTTCATTAGGAGAAGCATTTCAGAATGGGGCGCTCCAGTGGTGTTCGCTACAAAGGCGGATGGTTCACTCCGTCTATGTGTTGACTATAGGGAGCTCAACAAGCTAACGAAAAAGAATAGGCACCCGCTCCCTAGAATTGACGATTTGTTTGACCAGCTTGTAGGAGCGTCTGTTTTCTCCCAACTCGATTTAGCAACCGGTTTTCATCAGCTAAGGGTGGCTGAAGATAGCATCGATAAAACGGCGTTCAGAACCCCAGACGGCTTCTTTGAATGGCTTGTCATGCCTTTCGGCTTGACAAATGCACCTGCTTACTTCGTGGACCTGATGAGTAGGGTATTTAGAGATTTCCTCAACAAATTCGTAGTGGTCTTCGTAGATGATATCCTTATCTTCTCAAAAAGTGAAGAGGAACATGCTCAACACTTAAGGGCAATCATGGAAACTTTGCGAGTCCATCAACTAAAAGCCAAATTCTCCAAATGCCACTTTTGGAGAGAAGAGGTGAGGTTCCTTGGGCACATAGTATCCAAACAAGGGTTAGCAGTGGACCCTGCTAAGGTAGTGGCGGTACAGGATTGGAAGACACCAAGGAATGCAACTGAGGTCCGAAGCTTTCTAGGACTAGTAGGTTTCTATCGAAAGTTTATAAGGGATTTTGCGAAAATCTCAGCTCCGGTCACAAAATTGACTAAGAAGATTCTAGTGTTCAATTGGGATTTGGATTGCGAGTTTGCTTTCCAACGACTGAAAAGGGCTCTTACAACAGCCCCAGTTTTGACGCTGCCAGATGGGAGCAAGATGTTCACTGTTTATACGGATGCATGTGGGACAGGGCTAGGCGTCGTCTTAATGCAAGAGGGAAGGGTAGTAGCTTATGGCGGGAGGCAGTTGAAAGTGCACGAAAAGAACTACCCAACCCACGATCTTGAGTTAGCCGCTATCGTCTTTGCACTCAAGTCTTGGCGACACTATCTCCTCGGTGAGAAGTTCGAACTTTACACTGACCATAAATCGTTGAAATATCTTTTCTCGTAGAAGGATCTTAACTTGAGGCAACAAAGATGGATGGAGTTTCTTGCCTCGTACGATTTCGAAATCTCCTATACTCCGGGCAAAGGCAACGTTGTGGCAGACGCGTTGAGCCGAAAGAAATTGACCCTAAGCCCGTTGTTTGTTGAAAGACAAAGCCTAGAGTTTATAGCCAGCTTCGACTTTAGACCTTCCTCCGATTTCGTACCAGGCTTGCTAGCATCTCTCAAAGTGCGCCCAACTTTAGTGGATTCAGTAGAGACAGCACAACGCGAAGACCCTCAGCTTGTAGAAACAATTGATAGGCTAATTAGGGGTGAGACTTCAAGTCACCTCAACAGATACTCCATCGACGATAAGGGGTTGCTAAGGCGAGACGGAAGACTATGCGTCCCACAAACAAAAGATTTAATAAAGAAGGTTCTCGAGGAAGCACATCACTCCAAGATGACGATACATCCAGGCAGGGATAAAATGTACAGAGACATAAAAAGGACTTTCTTCTGGAACGGCATGAAAAAGGACGTGGCAGAATTCGTTTCTAAGTGTATGGTGTGCCAACAGGTTAAGGCGGAACAGAAAAAGCCTGGCGGACTACTACATCCTCTGGAGGTCCCGCAGTGGAAGTGGGATAGCATCTCAATGGACTTGATCGATGGGCTGCCTAGGTCTAGGAGAGGCAACACTAGCATTTGGGTAATAGTGGATAGGCTTACTAAAAGCGCCCACTTTTTACCTGTCAAAAGTAAAAGAACTGCCTCATCCCTAGCATCACTTTACCTTAAGGAAATCATTCGACTCCATGGAATACCATCTAGCATTGTTAGTGACCGAGACCCCATCTTCACCAGTGAGTTTTGGCGGAGTCTGCAAGAAGCAGTAGGAACGCAGTTATGCTTGAGCACAGCCTATCATCCCCAAACCGACGGCCAAACAGATAGAGTGAACAGAGTTTTGGAAGACCTTTTAAGACTATGCGCCCTTGACTTCGGAGGGACATGGGAAGACCACCTTCCTTTGGTGGAATTTGCCTACAATAACAGCTATCAAGCAACCATCGGAATGGCGCCCTTCGAAGCTTTATATGGAAGACCGTGCCGATCGCCCACTTGTTGGTGGGAGTCTACGGATAAGCTCATACTTGGACCGGATATGATCCAAGAAACTTCAGAGAAAGTAGACTTAATACGAAGAAGGATGAAGACGGCCCAAGACAGACAAAAGTCCTACGCCGACAAGAGGAGAACCGACCTTGAATTTGAGGTTGGAGACAGAGTTTTTCTCAAGGTATCACCGCTAAGAAACGTTGTTCGTTTTGGAACCACAGGAAAACTGGCACCAAGGTTCGTAGGGCCATTCCCTATCATCGAGAAAATTGGGAAAATGGCCTATAGATTAGAGCTACCTGAGAAGTTGGCTGGAGTCCACAACGTTTTTCACGTCTCACATCTCCAAAAATGTCTACATGAGTCAGCCGAGGTGGTAGAGCCAAATATCCTCGAAGAGGCCGAAGTGGAGCGCGAAGCAACCATAAGAAAAGTTCCAACCCGCATATTAGGAACGGAAGTGAAGAAGCTACGCAACCGCGAAGTCAAGCTCGTCAAAGTTCAGTGGAGCGACGCCGAGGGAGACGGATTTGGGAAACTGAAGCTAGAATCCGTACAGCCTACCCTTTTCTGTTCGAGGGTACATCCTTGATCTTTCCTTTTCCTTAAGTTGCGCTTTTATCTATCTTTTTAGGTATATTTCCTCGACCTTATCTTTTAGGTAGAAACCCTTTGGATGGAAACATGTAGTTGAAACCTGTTATGGATGATGGTTGCAAGTGGTTGCAAGTGATTGCTAGTGGTTGCTCGTGGTTGCATATACACACACAATCTAGGTTTTAGATCGGCTCAGTCACTTCATATTGCATATGCATATATGTTTGCATTCGTATATGATTGAACTTTAATGTGTTGCCATGTGGATGTTGCATTTGTATTGAATGATTGTGCACTCATGTAGAATCAAAAATAGGAAAATTTGCATACATAATGGATTCATGGCACCTACATAATTCGCATTAAGGAGGTCAACTGAATCAGTAGACCGCCTGATTTTGCATTAGATAAGTACATGTACACACACACTTCGCATATGATCATGAAGCATTAGAAGTCTTTTAAGGACAATGGATGCTCGTGTTTGATGGATGAGTAGATGGATGATTGGATGTTAGGATATATACATTCCTCCTAACTTGAAGATTTCGGGGACGAAATCCTTTTAAGTGGGGGAGAATGTAACACCCCGCGAATTCTATAACTGTGAAATTAACAAATTAAAGTATAATTAATTTGAAATCAAAGAACTAAGGGAAACGGGATACGCCATTGCGTTCGTCTCGGAAAAATACGCGAAATAGAGTCCGAGTTTTCGAAAAACGGAGTCCGTATGAAGAAGATATGGCCTTCAGAAGTTTCTGAATCAAGTTTAAATTCCAAAATGGGGCCCAATGGGCCAGGGCGGAAAAACACCCGCCTGATGCACCCAGGTCGACTGGGCTGTCGACCTGGTCTAGCCAGGTCGACAGGGCTGTCGATAGGCATGTCGACCTAGTCCAGACCCAGGTCGAACCCAGTCCACCCTGGCTGGCCTATTCTATGTTGGTCGATTTTCTGTGGTCTGTTTTGTCATTAGGGCTAGGTGGCAGGCTCTAATTGGTCTCTCCTTAGGATGAATGGCTACGATCAATCCAAGCAACATCAATGGTCCTAATCAGTTCATTTCCCCTATAAAAATGACCCTAGACTCAACCCTAATCTATTCATTCAAAAATAAGAACAAAGCCGCCATGTTGCTGAGGAACGACTAGGGGTAGCCACCAATTGGAGAGAGGATTAGGAGGCAAATTCTAAGGCATAAAGCAACTCAATCAAATCAAACCGCATCTTCAAATCCCTAAATTTGAGAATTCGCCACACAATTGTAAGTAGAGTATTATTTTGGTATGAACAAATAATTGTGTTGGTTTGTATACTTGATTTGTGGTGATAAAGTAATTCATATTTGTGCGTTACTATGATTCTTATCGATTTGGGATATTGTATACGTTTGGATATTCTCGAATTATGTTATTCATTATAAAGAACTACATGCGGTAGTTCTATGCAAGTATACGTTTGGAATATTCGCAAATTATGCAATCCTTGTTGAAGCTACATGTATGTAGTTGTTTAATTGAAACTCATGCAAGTTTGGGGTTTTGCTACTATGCCATCATGATGTATATTTTTGTACATAAATCATTTTGTACGTAATTGAAACAAGTTTGGTTGTTATAGTTCATATGAAACTATGTTGAAATTTTGGCACCATGATTTATGTATTAAGACATGCTTTTGTACTAGAAAACCTATTTGCAAACTTATGAATATGACTAGGCTATGATTGATAATTTGCATAATTGAAATTGTTAACAAGAATTATATGATGACTTATGTGGTACATAGCTAGGTTAGATTCAAAAATCCCTTTTTGCAAGTTTGCATGACTAAACTAAAAATCATGATTTCATGTTAGAAATATTTATGCCATGTGAATAGATTTAAAATCATGATTAAGTTGAACTATACTTTTGTGTTAGTAACAAAAGTAAACACCTTTGTAAACATGTAGTGGTCTTATGAACATGATTTGCTTATGTTTGACATTATGCCTGAAATAAAAATATAGGTTTATGTTGTAGTTAGGCCTTTGTGTCAATAGTGATATTCTTAACTTAACTACAAGTTTACATGGTTTGATTCATGTCACTTATGCTTTATGACCAAAGTATATGTCACTACTATGTAAGTACACCAGTTTCTATTTTGTATTTCCAACGTCATATTGCAAGTTCATGCGTTCACATTCCCCTCTTTGTGTATGTAATCACGCTTTAAGCCTCCCCTTTTCGCATGGCTAAGTTGGGCTTTAAAAGGCTAAGCCCAACATATATATAATAAACGGACGTGTAAAACGGGGGAAAATAACGTTGGGTTAAAATTACTAATGAATGAAAACATAAAATAGAAGGGCCCAAACTCAAGTATGGGTTGGGCCCATGATTGGTGTAACCTTTACACCATTAACTTAATAATGGGCCGCAAATATTTACATATAAGAAAATAAAGAAGAAAGACAAAATATGTAAATGTAGAACATACGATGTGTTTAACCCGAGGTTGGATTGAGTTGTGATGTAAACCTGCCCGGAACCGCCCGGTTGTCCAGTAGTCACAACAATACCTATCCAATGTGGGAGGTTAAACATGGAGCCCAATAAGGACCCGAGGTTAGACTGAGTTGTGGCGTAAGACTGCCCGGAACCAACCGGCAACAGGCAGCCACAACAATACCTGTCTAATGTGAGAGGTTAGGGCCTTAATAAGACAATTAAGGCTGAGTCGGGATTGTTAGGATTAAGTGAACAAAAGACTTAATCAAAATGGAACATGCTAAACTAAACGGACTGGTGGGGGTTAGGTTAGAAAACACTTAACCAACTTAGCATGTTGGCTAGAGATAAAAAACCTAGTAACGGGGGACCCTTTTCAGCAGTAACCCTAGAAGGTGTATCAGGATACCCTGAAACTAGGCAGGGTGGGGCACGATTACTGGGCTGATTGTAAGAGGTCAAATCGACGGCGGTGGTGTAGCAGTGTAGGTTCTCACGGGGTGTGGGCGTGCACACACTCCGGCGCAGAAAAATAAGGCACTGGACACCAGTAGCATACCTGTGCACTCTAGGATTGTGTCGGGCCGCCACCATGGGACTTGATACACCCCATGGTGGGACCAGCATAGGTAACTACAACATCGGGGGCCGTAAGACACATGTAACTATGCGAGTAGGAGCCGATCATCATAGAATGGATCACATCACCCTGATTATGGGGTGCCAGTTGGAAACTAGTTTATATGGGTTCAGAGATTAACATGGGGTACGATAGTATATTCGACCCTAGACAACTTAACCAAGTTATAGTGCTTTTCCACTTCTTGTTTATACTTATCATACCCAGTTCTTTATTCATAGACAGAATAGTACTAGACTTACTCAGGCTTTATGTCTGACTCTACTTTTCTTTCGTCTTCTTTTCTTCCGTTTCCCCCCCCCCCCCCTGGTCCACAGGGAGGGAACACAGCAGCTTGACCAACCTTAACATCCAGCTTGAAGAAGAGAAATGTATTGCTTGGACCTTTTCATTTTGAACTATGGCTTTGGACAACCACTATGGGGCCTTTGCGGTTTATCTATGTTTTATTTATGCTTCTTTAAATAATGTATTCAAGACGGATTATGAAAGTGTTATGTTATGTTTTTGGAAAAAAAGATGTAAGACAATTATGGTGATGTTGTTGTAACACGTATTTGCTTTTATGAAATAAAAGTTGTTGTTTTTCCGCTGTTTACAAATATGTGTTCTTATATCTGTCTTGTATATCTGTGACTTATACTTATAAACCTCCACCAAAATTAGGGCATTCCCTTTGAGAGTGACCTTAATGGAGGTGGGGTGTTTCAGTTTTTTTATTTACAACTAATATGTAAATAAAAATGTAACTTTTTATACAATATTTTGTTTACATCAAAGATACAAATAAAAATGTAACTTTTTTAATTCATGCCTTATTTGCATCAAGAAATGCAACTAAAAATGCAATTTTTAATTTAATATTTTATTTGCATCTAAATTTGCAAATAAAATTCAACTTTTTATTCAATGTTTTATTTGCATCAAAGAATGCAAATAAAAATTTAACTTTTTATTTCATGTTTTTTTTTACATCTAAAATGCAAATAAAAATGTAACTTTTTAATTCATGTTTTTATTTTTCTCATCTTTTAAATGAAAACCAAAACTACATTAAAGATGTAATCTTGTAATGAGAACCAAAGTACATAAAAAATGTGATCTTTTTATGGAAGCAAAATTACATTAAAAATGTGATTTTTAAATGAAAACAAAATTACCATAAAAATGAAATCTTTTAAATGAAAACAAAATTACAATAAAAATGTAATATTTTTAATGAAAACAAAATTACATTAAAAATGTGATTTTTAATGTTGACATGTTTTTATTTCTAATGCAACATTTCATATGTTGGCTCGCTTTTTGACCAAGCCACCCAGGATCATTCATAAAAGGAAAGCAGGAAACCACGTTCTCCAATAATGTGAAGGAATGGATCGCACTCCACCGTCTCGCCCACCGTCGGATCGCACTCCATCATCTCGCCCACCGTCGGATCGCACTCCATCGTCTCGCCCACCGTCGGATCGCTCTCCATCGTCTCGCCCACCGTTGGATCGCGTGTCATCGTCTCGCCCTCACCTCATCAACGAACGATGCATCCGGGCGATCCGATCCAAATTTATATCGTTGCCCAGAGCGAACCGATCCGATCCCTTGGTGCACACCGAATCCTCTGACCTATTCAATCACGAGCTGGTCTTCAGCGATCCGAACCGCACGGATCTGGCGACACGTGTCCCTAACCGTCATCTGGACCAATTCTCCCCATCTGCACGATCCGATTTTCAAGCAAATCGCGACACCTGTTCACAACGGCTAGTTTGACTATTTCTTCAATGGTGGCGATGCGATCCGATGTTCTCGGGATTCGTGCCACGTGTCCACGATCCGCCTGACAAAATCGGCTATAAATAGCCCAGAGCTTGGCATTTTTCGGGATCTTTTTGGCAATAGTGAGTACTGAATCCGCCATTGTTGTCAAACCACTGAAATATTGAGAGAAATCATTGTTGTATCAGCTTGTAAAGCACAATTAATAAGATATAAAGTGGACGTAGGCTCGTTAACGCCGAACCACTATAAATTCTGAGTGTTGTTTTCTTTTTCTTTGTTCCTCATTTAAAATTCTTGACAGTTCATAACAATTTGGGTGTTAGGTCCAAATTTCGATCTAACATTTTTGGTGCTTTCAC
This sequence comes from Allium sativum, assembly GCA_030737875.1. Lineage (NCBI taxonomy): Eukaryota > Viridiplantae > Streptophyta > Magnoliopsida > Asparagales > Amaryllidaceae > Allium > Allium sativum. The sequence goes on along the minus strand of CM060926.1, from coordinate 500,974,011 downwards.
TGAGAACCTCAGTCTTAAAGTTTCGTCATTCGTTTCCTTGAAGATTCCAGCGATTCGGATATCATGGCTGGAAAAAGATCAAATGTTTCGCAGACTAACGAAACGATTGAGGAGAGTGTACACGAACTGGGCAACGAAGAAACTATGGATCGCGGAGCGCAGGGGGCGATCCTATTTGACGAACACACCTCGTTCCGAGTCGATGAGAACGAGACGATCCGTGCTACTGAAGGGGTTGTTACTCGATCCCGGGGCAACACCTCGCAGCCTCCGCGCACCACGACCACGAGTCGATCTCAGGGGGGCGCAGCGAACCGCCCTCCACGAACTGCAGCTACCCGAACTGATGGTCAGAATACAACTCGACCTGGAAAAGAACCTATGACCCACTCCTATCGTCCTGGAACCTCTGCTCGACCTGGTTCAAGCTCTTTGCGCATAAGAGAGAGTGGTGATGACCACTATGATCCTACCGCCCCTATCACTGAGGGGGATCTCTCTCGCTTCGTCGAAATGTGGGATAGGTTGTTTGATGAGTTGGCCACCCAAAGGCAGGAAAGTTCTATCCTACGGCAAAACCTGACGGCTATGGATAGAAGACTTGAAGAGCTAGCAAGGCAAAGAACATCGCCGGTTCGTCCACTCACCCCAGTATATTCCTCTTCATCTGAAGAATCTCCGAGACCTCCGCGGCGATCGTATAAGAGAGCCGAAAACATAGAACAGCTTCGGTTCGGGACCCTGCCCTCACAGGAAGAAGAAGAACTAGGGGCGGGGCCCATCAACCGTAATGTGAACAGTCCTGTACATAACAGACCACCTCAGCCCCGTCGCCGCACGCATACTCATGATAACAGGGAGCAGCGAAGCCCCGTCCGAGCCCCAGACTTTGTGGCTACTCCCCGAAGAGAGATCAGAGAATCTCGTCGGGCCAGAGGCACTGACCCTGAACCTCCTTTGACTAGTGCAAACGTTGCAGCCATGGTTCACCAGATTTTGGCCGACAGCCGTGGACAGCGGAACGAAGATTGGGGGATTGACCGCAGTCATACCCCTTTTACTGACGATATTTTGGATGCAACTTTTCCAAGGCGTTTCAACATGCCACAAATGAACCGATATGCAGGAAGATCTGATCCTGTTCAGCACCTAATGAGATACTCTTGGTGAATGACTGCTGCCGCCGCTTCTGACGCGGTTAAGTGCAAAGCGTTTCCCATATTCCTGGAAGACGTGGCTTTGCTATGGTTTACTCGCCTGCCGGCGAGATCGATTTCTAGCTTCAGGGAACTAAGCGAGAAGTTCGTAGAGCAATTCCGTATCTACGCACAGAAGACGAAAAGCGTGATCGATTTATTCCTTGTCAAATAGCGACCAGGCGAAAGTCTAAAGATGTACCTGGATCGTTTCAATTTGGCCGCCACTGAGGTTAAAGATCCTCATGAGCCGACCATTGTCGCAGCTCTAATTGATGGAGTGGATAAGGACACTGAGTTCGGGAGGTACTTGGCAGGCAAACCACCCCACACCAGAGAGTTATTCTATGAGAAAGCCAATGTACATCTACGCCGGGAAGAGGTATACGCAAACCGAAAGCTTAAAACAACTGATAAGGAAGCAGTTCAGAGCAATGTCGCCATCAAACAGACTGGAGACAGCTCGGGGAAAGTTGAGGTTAACGTCGGAAATCAGAACCAGGGTGGTCGCCGACCAGGTAACAACAATAACAATGCTAACGGCAACAACCGGAAGAGGGGCCGAGGGAACGACTCCCAGAGAAGGACTCGTCCCAGGGCCTTTGAAAGTTATACACCCATAAGTGATACTCTGGAAAATATCTTCATGGATGTGTATGAAGTCCTCCAGAATAAGAGGCCACCTCCTAGAGAGTCAACAGAGAAAGAGCGTGAGACAGGGAAGTTTTGTCTCTTTCATCAAATCCACGGCCATTCGACGAATGAATGCCGTCACCTGAGGGACGTAGTCGAAAGGCTGCTTCGAGAAGGGAAGCTAGACGAATACAGAGTAACGCCTAGGGACAGGGGGCAAGAAGTGCAGGCCCCGAATCAGAATCAAAATCAACTTGCTACTAGGCCAACTGCTCAGCAAAAGGGAAAGAATATTGTAATCAATACCGTGATTGGTGGGCTTTACCTTGCTGGGCACAGTTCCAAAGCTTTAGATCAATATGTCAACGCAGCCAAACAACACCTCGAAGTGGGGGAATGTAGCAACCCCGAGGACAGTATCCCGGTGAAGCAGCAGAAGATGATGACTGATGACGTTGTTTTCCGAGAACGAGAAAGCATCGGAGTCCATGCTCCAACTGAAGATCCACTTGTAATTACGATACCCATTGGGCCAGCCACTGTTCATAAGGTTCTGGTGGACAACGGGAGTTCCGTTAATATTCTTTTCAAAAAGGCCTTTGACCAGATGAATCTTGAGATAAAAGACTTGAAGCCCTGCCAAGGATGGATCCGTGGATTCAACGGAGCATCCACTGCACCTATGGGTTATGTAGAATTGCCAGTTACACTTGGGGAAGGAGAACGCCAGAGAGTGAGAATCCTTCCCTTTGTGGTTTTGGATGTCGAATCGCCCTACAATGCCTTCTTGGGCCGACCGGCCCTCGCAAAGTTCAGAGCCTGTATAGTCCCCTGGTGCTTGCTATTAAAGTTCCCCACAGAAGCTGGTATTGGTATCGTCAGAGGGGATCAAGTTGCTACGCGAGCGTGTTATTTTGCCGAACTAAAGTTGCTTTGCAACGGCGGGGATATCGAAACTAAAGGCACTCCTCCCCCTTTGGGGGCGGAAACCTTATAGCAACCAAAGAGGATAATTGTTGGAGAGTTGCCTAGAGTGATGCCCGAGGATATAGATCCCAGAGAGGATCAAGAACCCGGGGGCAGAACGGCGACTCCCAACGAGGCAACTGTGGATGTGCCAATCGATGATAGTGACCCGGAGAAGGTCCTTAAGATTGGATCCCAGTTAAGTCCGACTCTTGCCGAAGAATTGACGACTTTCTTAAAGAACAACTTGGATGTATTCGCTTGAACCCACGCGGATATGTGCGGGATATCCCCATCAATCATGAGCCATTCTTTGAGCATTAACCCCAAACATCCTCCAGTAAAGCAAAAAAGGCGAATGTTGGGCCCAGAGAGGTCCGCTGCCTTGAAAGAAGAGGTTGGAAAGCTAAAGAGTAATGGGTTTATCAGAGATTCAACTTACCCAGACTGGATTTCGAATCCAGTCCTGGTAAAGAAGGCCAATGGGAAGTGGCGAACGTGTATCGACTTCTCGGATTTAAACAAAGCTTGTCCAAAAGATAGTTTCCCATTACCTCGAATTGACCAGTTGGTAGACTCGACGACAGGTCACGAGCTTCTCTCATTCATGGATGCTTATTCAGGATACAACCAAATTCCAATGCATGTTCCGGATCAAGAGCATACTAGTTTTATCACTGATCTGGGATTATATTATTATGTAGTAATGCCCTTTGGTTTGAAGAATGCAGGCGCTACGTACCAACGTTTGGTCAACAGAATGTTTTATAACCAAATCGGGAAAACAATGGAAGTATACGTCGACGATATGTTGGTTAAATGCAAGCAATCCTCTCAACACACTACTGACTTGGCGGAGATGTTCGGCATTCTTCGAAAGTATGGGATGAGACTCAATCCCACCAAATGTTCATTCGGTGTTGCTTCTGGAAAATTCTTAGGATTCATTGTCAGTTCGCGCGGTATCGAGATTAATCCGGACCAGATCACGGCAATCAGGAACATTCAGGAACCTAGGCAAATCAGGGATGTGCAAAGCCTTGCCGGAAAAGTGGCCGCACTAAGCAGATTTATCTCCAGGGCTATGGATAAGTGCATCCCATTCTTCGAATTAATAAAGCGAGGAAAACGCCACTTTAAATGGACACCTGATTGCGTAGAAGCGTTTCAGAATTTGCTCAGACACTTGGAGAAATCTCCGATTCTATCTAAACCAATATACCACGAGGATTTATTCGTGTATTTGGCAGTATCATCTCATGCAATCAGCTCAGCGTTGGTAAGGGAAGAGGAAAAGGTCCAACGACCTGTGTATTATGTGAGCAAAAAATTGACAGCAGCAGAGCGTAATTATCCACGGATAGAAAAACTGGCGTATAGTTTACTGATTGCCTCCAGAAAACTTCGGCACTACTTTCAGGCACATCCTATTACCATATATACTGATCATCCACTCAAGCAAGTTTTACAGAGACTGGAGACATCTGGAAGGTTACTCAAATGGAACATAGAGTTAAGCCAATTTGACTTGAACTTTCAGCCTAGACGGTCAATTCGGGGGCAAGTGATAGCCGACTTCATAGCCGAATTCACTGTTCCTGAAGAAGATGTAGCAAACGAAGAAGTGGAACCCTCAAAGTTACTTTTCGACCCTAATGTCTGGAGATTATATACTGATGGTGCTAGGAACGACGAAAGATCCGGCGCTGGAGTAGTGCTTGAAACCCCCGAGAAACGATTGATAACCTATGCCATCCGAATGGAGTTTCAGGCCACTAACAACGATTCCGAATATGAAGCTCTGATAGCCGGATTAAAGATTGCAAAGGAACTAGAAGTCACAAAGCTGAACATCTTCTGCGACTCCAAGTTAGTTGTGAATCAAGTTACTGGAAGATTCCAAGCTAAAAGTGCAAGATTGATTCTATACTTAAAGAAAGTGAAAGAACTGCTGAATGAGTTTGATCACTACAGCATATCTCATATTCCGCGGTCAGAAAATCAGCAGGCAGACAAGTTGGCAAAGATGGCTAGTTCTAACGATCCTGAAATGATAGGGCTAGCCCCCGTTGAAGTACTTCGGTCCCCCAGCATTGATCAGATGGAAATCGACCTAGTACTAGAGACGGAACCAGAAAGGGAGTCGTGGATGACCCCTATAAAGAATTTCCTAATGGGTGGAGCGCTTCCAACCAAGAAAAGCGAGAGGCGTAAAGTAATTCGTAAAGCCGCCCGATACGTACTGCAAGGTGGAGTCCTTTATAGACAAGGGTTTTCAATGCCCCTCCTTCGGTGTATAGCCCACGATGACATCAAACGTGTGCTGCAAGAAGTCCACGAAGGCGAATGTGGCGACCACACTGGAGGGCAAACTTTGGCGAAAAAGATATTGCGGCATGGTTACTTCTGGCCTACCATAAACAAGGATGCAGTAAGATATGCACGACGATGTGATGCGTGTCAGAGATTTTCAAAGATACCTAGAGCGCCTCCAAGTCAGTTAAAAACAATGATGAGTCCATGGCCTTTTGCTATGTGGGGAATTGATATCATAGGAAGTCTCCCCATAGCGAGGGGCGGAGCAAAGTTTGCTATTGTGGCCATAGATTATTTCACTAAGTGGGTCGAGGCAGAACCACTAACTACAATCACAACTAAACGAGTGATCAACTTCATTGTGAGAAACATCATTTGCCGATTTGGAATTCCAAAGATTGTGATAACAGACAACGGAACTCAATTTGATAGTGCTGAATTCAGAGACTTCTGCCAAAAATATCACATCGAGAATCGATACACCTCCGTGGCACACCCACAATCGAACGGGCAAGTCGAAGCTGCAAATAAAGTAATTAAGTCCATTCTGAAAAGAAGAATGAAGCGGGCTAGAGCCATGTGGGCTGATGAATTGCCCTTGGCACTATGGGCTTATATGACGACATATAAATCAGCGACAGGACATACCCCGTTCTCCCTCGCTTTTGGAACGGAAGCAGTCATCCCGATTGAGATAAAGGTACCTTCTCATCGGGTGACCTATTATGATCCAATGTCCAATAATGAATTGCTCCTTGAGTCCCTGGATATGATCGAAGAAAAGAGGGATGAAGCCGACCTGCGTGCTCTGAGATGCAAACAACAGGTCGCCCGATATTACAACAAAAAGGTCCGAGCCCGAACCTGGGAACCCGGAGACTTGGTTCTGAAACGTGTCTTTCCACCCCCAACTCATATGGGAGCGAAGTGGGAAGGACCGTACTCTATTCTCAGCAAGCTTGATAATGGAACCTTCAAGCTGGCAACCGTAGATGGAAAGGAAATCCCCAGAGTGTGGAATGCCCAACATCTACGGCCATATTTAACATGAGAAGCTTCAAATTTATTCTTTTGCTTTGTTTAAAAAAAAAACTATGTACAGGGCATGACTTGCCTAGAACAGTCTGATTCCTTAAAGCAAGAGATTATGAAGCGGACGTAGGTCATGATTCGACCGAACCACTATAAAAATACTGTGTGTCATTTACCTTTATTGCATCCTTATTTATTTGCCTATGAAAATCAGTGTGAATAATGCAGGTACCCGAAGTCCGGTGCCAACAGTTCCTCTCGTAAACTAATCAGAGGAACCCAAAGCCTTGGTAAATGCTCCAGCTGCTTGTCCGACTGGTTTTAATCCTCGGAGCTTGGATTAAAATGTAAACCTAAGACGAGTTTGAGGAGCGTGCATGATTGCAGACTGCTGAGCTCGAACTCTAAATCTCCAGAGTCGAGAGAGAGTATAAAGGCGTCTCCGATTGAGCGCTGAGAAAGAGCTCCTTCCCCGCTGAAGGATCGGGGAGCGAATGAATCGCTGAGCTCGAACTTTAACTCTCCAGAGTCGAGAGAGAGTATAAAGGCGTCTCCGATTGAGCGCTGAGAAAGAGCTCCTTTCCCGCAGAAGGATCGGGGAGCGAATGAATCGCTGAGCTCGAACTCTAACTCTCCAGAGTCGAGAGAGAGTATAAAGGCGTCTCCGATTGAGCGCTGAGAAATAACTCCTTCCCCGCTGAAGGATCGGGGAGCGAACGAATCGCCAAGCGTAAAACTCTAACAACTGATTAGGGGGCACCACGCGCTCCTATGCAAACACTAAACTTTGATATAACAGTGTAACATAGCATGAACATTCTTCTTCCTGTTGATTGACTGACTTATAATTATTAATAGTTGGCTAACGACTAAACGTGGAAAGTTTCTATGAATACAGGTACACAATGATGTAAGAAGAAACAAATCCTTGTTTATGTACTGCAAATCAACAAAGTGAAAACAATTTAGAAACAAAAGTGAGGGCCAGTCTCACAATTACACTTCCTGGCCAGTGGGAAACCAAAAGACAAAATATCAACAAACATCCTATTTATGCTTTGATTTCTTCTCTCGCTTCTGCCTCTCCAGCCTCTCCTTGTCGGCTTCAGATGGATCCTCCTTCTTCCTTTTCCGCTTGTCCGTAAGGGGAGCATCTGACTCCTCTGAGGTCTCCTCTTCCCCTTCTTTTCCCTTGCTTCTACTGGAGAGGGAAGCCGGGAAGTCATCGGGGTTTGCGAAGTGAAGCTGCCGGCTGATGGACTTGGACTGGATTTTCATAATCATCCCAGTTTTGGGATCGAACTCTGCAAGAGGGACCACGTCCAAAGCCTCCTCTCCCACCTTCTTTGAAGCCAACTCTTTCTCTTGTCTGGATTTTCGGCTGGCCAGGGGTTCCTCATCATCATCATCATCGGCCTTTTTGGAGCCAGCAATGTCCTCTTCGTCATCCACATGGCGACCATCCATGTCTTTTAAAGCTTCGATAGTCTCGGCATCCTTGAGTACATCGGGACCAGCACCCGGCAGGACAGCCTCCTTCTCCACTTCTCTCTCTTTTTCAGCACCCTTATCAACGGGCTCACTACCTGCATTATGAGAGACACACATTGCTAATTCAATGGGTTGTCCTGCTAGACGACGACAATTCGCAATCGCTTTAGCAAATTGCGGGGAAAAGAGAGAGATACCTTCAGCAGATGCTCCCTCTTGAGTAGATCCGGATGCTCCAACAACCACGGGAGTTAGACCTAAGGGGATTAGCGGATCGTCAGGATGGTACTCCTCAACTTCGGAGGTTTTAGACTTCGCGGCGGAGCTGGAACCCTCATCAATTTTGCTTTTACCTTTAGCCAAGGTTCTCTCCTTTTCCATTTTCGCCAGGATTAAGCGACGACCTTCTGCCAGGTCCTCAGGCTCGTTGTCTCTTAGGATGCTCTTCATCAATTCATCCTCATTGATCTCTTCGGCCCCCAGTCTATGTTTTTCGCCCTCCACGATGGCATCCCATAAGTTGGCCAAAGTAACATGATAATCCGGGATCCATGAGATATTGCGAGTTTTGAGAACCTGGCCAAGGAAATCAAAAATCATCTCCTCAAACCCCTCGATTTCTTTCTCTCTTTCAAGGAGTTTGTTGTTGGAGGCAGTGGCCATTTCAATGGCACTATCAACGTTCTTTTCGGCAAGAGCTGCCCGTCTCTCCGCGTCTGCCACCTGATCATTCAAGATCACTTTTTCCGCCTCTGCCAGCGCCAAACTTCTCCCAAGCAGCCTTCTCAGTCTCAAAATGGCCTTGTGCTGTTACCAATTCGATGTTGGCCATTCTGAGGTCTTCAACCTCCTTTCTTAAGGCCATTTTTTCCTGGCTATTGGAATCCAGTTCTGAATGAAAGCGCTGCTTGGCATTTTCTAATTCAGTTTTATAGTTTGCAGCGTCTCTCTGTGCCAAAGCGAGCTGGGCTTGAGCGTCTTCCAGGTCCTTCTCTAATTTTGTCCTAGCCCTTTCGTTATTTTCAAGTTTTGCTTTAGACCTGTGAGCTTCTATTTCGAGTGTTCGGATGACTTCTGAAAGATTAAGTGCGTGCTTTTTCATCATCTCGTACTGCTTGGCCACGTGACGGATATGCCCGATAACTTCTTTATCCCAGTTTTTAGGGACTGGTTCCAAGGCAGGAACAAAGACCATCCTATCAAAGAACATTCCTGGAAATTGTTCCCGTAGCTTTTCCAGCCTACCTTGGATTTTGGGACCGTGAACGTAATCCCGTGAACCGGAGGCGGCTAACTCTGGTTAGCTGGTGGGGACAATGTTACTTCTCTCTTGCTCAGTTTCTTTGGATGAATCTCTGTCCCCATCCTTGGATTCGTGACGCCTTTTGGACGACCGACTGTGGGAAGGCGCACTCTTTGGAGGAGTCAACTCTTTTGGAAGTGTCTTTCCCCCGGTCGGAATTGTCGGATGACTCGAAGGCCTGGTAGAGGTTGATTTGGGTGGAGATCGAGGTTGCGAAGAGCTCGGCCTATGAGGGGGACCGCGAGGGCGCTCAGTACCCGGACGAAGGCTGTGGGTGCCTTCGCGAAGAGAACGGTACGAATAGGATTTCCTGCGGGACATCGCTCCTGTAAAAAGAAAAGAAGAGCGTATTATAACTTTGAATATCTACGATATAATAGTGCACGGTCAGGCGGTGTGTGTAAGGTGTGCATCCCATATAATTCCCCCCTAACAGACCCGGGCCTGGAGACAGGCTCATTTGACCCGCTTCCTGTCCCCTTGTTGAATCAGTCGCCTCTTCGGGAGCAGAAAAGAAAGGCTCCTCGCCGAAGTCTTTTTCTGTATATTCAATGTCGGGTAGAGGGATTTTATTCAACTCGTCGAATAATTGTTCTTCTGTCAAGTCGTCATCACCGACAGTTTCCATTGGAGCAGAGGTAGGGATCTCCTTCGACACATCACCACGGGACTCATCCCCTCTGTATATATTCAAGTCTTCGTCGTCTTGGATGACTATCGGAGAAGGACTTTTGCGAAATTTGGTTGTTTCCACCGCTTGTGAAGTTCCCTCTCCTTCCGTTGGGGGCACATATTTATAAGGTTTGCCGCCGGTCCCAAGTCCAAATTTTCTATCCAGAAGGCGATGCTTATGAAGGTTGTCATCAGTAATGCATTTTTTAATCCTTAAAAAGTCGGATCTGCTTTGCAAAAGAATGGACAACCGGTTGTTGTATAATGCACCCTCTGTTTTCGGGAAGACATGATCTGTTTAAGACAAAGGAAAAAGCGGAAGAATGTTATTACTTAGACTCCTTAAGCAAGATATTCAACTAGGCGATCAAAGTTTACTTGATTTGAGCCATCTCCGTGAGCATCCAGCCTGTTTTCTTATGTAAAACCAGTCGGACTTAGGATCCCCGATGTTGCTGTATCCGTCATACAGAACTTTCCTGTTTGCCACTGATTCAAAAAAGGAAAAGTTTGGAGTTGCAGAAGAACGGTGCTTGAAGAGAAAGAAGAACACCAGATCTCTGAATTTAAGTTCAGCATGCAAGATCTCCGCATAAGCAACATATAAAGAGTATAGAGATGCGTAGGCGTTTGGATGAAGCTGCATCGGGGCAATGCCTAGTCGTCTCAGAGTTTCAATGACAATTGGAGGGAACGGAGGAATAGCTCCTACTAGACACATTGTTCGACTGATCGACATGTACCCTTCCGGTGCTAGATGGGGTCTATCTTCGCTTCCAGGTGTCAAGACATCATCCCAAGGAATGCCGTGTCTTAAGCAGATTCTCTTGAGTTTTATCTCGTCAAGCTTGGACGCTAAAGAATCAGAGAATTTATCTATCCCGACTGCGCCTAGAATTTCGTCCGGAGCTCGCTCGTCAGACTCGGAGTTGTTACTGGATGAAGTACTTTCTGTCGGATCTGATTCTGTAGCTTCATACTCAGATCCAGAATCTTCACCTCCTGGATTGATTGGAGGAATTTGAGGATTATACTGTTCAGGAGTCTCGGATTCCGTTTCGGCTACAGATCTTGAGGAAGAATGATCGTTCGACATTGCTGCTAGGACGAGAAAATATGAACGATAAGATTAACGCTACCCGTCCCCCGTGTGTGCAAGTGCCGGTGTGTGTGCTTGTGTGTGCGCATTATTAAAAACAATAATAAAGCATGAAAGCAGTCAAGGTTATCAGAAGTCGATAGTCGTCATATGCAGTCAAATCATGAGGTCATTTAGTCCAGAAAGACCAACATCAAGGCTCTATCCTAACTGTTCAGAGTTTTATGGTGACAAGGCGTTGATTAAAGTCTGAAATTTCTTCGTATCGCCAGCCGTGAGACGGATCGCATGACAGAGGGATCGCCCCCTTCGACTCGCATGGCGGAGGGATCGTCCCTTTCCGGATCGTATGGCAGGGAGATCGCCCCTCATCGAATCGCCGGACGAAGGGATTGCTCCCCCACGATCCGTTGCGACTGCCACGATACGATCCTTTGTTGCCACCTCAATCTTCCGTCTCGCTACTCGCTTTCGTCTTCAGTCCTTGACCACGATCCGAGTCGGCCTTCCTTCCCCTTCTGCCTCCTTCGTCTTCCTCTTCTCCTTCCCATCCTCGAATTCTGAGTTCCACGCCCAATGGCCATGGCGACTTGGTAATTTATTCAGAAAATTGCGGATTTCTATTGTTTCTCCCTCGAATCAGCCGTAAAAATTCAGGAAAGTAATGCGTTTACAAATGAAAAGGCTTTCTATGAAATTACCTTTCTAAAAACTGAGAGAATACTTGAATTTTCGAAAGTTTTAGAAAATTGGGTTCGTTTTTCAATGGCTAACGCGAGACGATTCGGCAGAGAGAAAGAAGAAGGAGAATGAGGAGGGGAGGGTCGGCTTATATAGGCAAAGAGGGTGACCGTTTATCTCCCTTCCTTTGTCCTATTCGGTCCACGAAACGTCATGAAGGCCACGATCCAAAGCTTGTATCGCATAGAAGCCCACGGACCGCTTCAAACGATGGCCCACCAAACTCAAAGCCCGACACGACTCAAAGGAAAGTCCGCCTCGTTTCGTACAGAGGCCTGAATACTCAGTTCGAGACGAGCACGTGAACACTCGGACCGTGGCGCTTTATGGCGATCCGATTTATGCATGCGTTGATTTGAACCAATGCGACTGTTGATTTACATCCCATCAGGAAAAGGTAGATAGAAATTTTCGAAGCACGTTCCATCATCGATAAAACATACTTCGAGGGGGCAAAATGTTGGCTCGCTTTTTGACCAAGCCACCCAGGATCATTCATAAAAGGAAAGCAGGAAACCACGTTCTCCAATAATGTGAAGGAATGGATCGCACTCCACCGTCTCGCCCACCGTCGGATCGCACTCCATCGTCTCGCCCACCGTCGGATCGCACTCCATCGTCTCGCCCACCGTCGGATCGCACTCCATCGTCTCGCCCACCGTTGGATCGCGTGTCATCGTCTCGCCCTCATCTCATCAACGAACGATGCATCCGGGCGATCCGATCCAAATTTATATCGTTGCCCAGAGCGAACCGATCCGATCCCTTGGTGCGCACCGAATTCTCTGACCTATTCAATCACGAGCTGGTCTTCAGCGATCCGAACCGCACGGATCTGGCGACACGTGTCCCTAACCGTCATCTGGACCAATTCTCCCCATCTGCACGATCCGATTTTCAAGCAAATCGCGACACCTGTTCACAACGGCTAGTTTGACTATTTCTTCAATGGTGGCGATGCGATCCGATGTTCTCGGGATTCGTGCCACGTGTCCACGATCCGCCTGACAAAATCGGCTATAAATAGCCCAGAGCTTGGCATTTTTCGGGATCTTTTTGGCAATAGTGAGTACTGAATCCGCCATTGTTGTCAAACCACTGAAATATTGAGAGAAATCATTGTTGTATTAGCTTGTAAAGCACAATTAATAAGATATAAAGTGGACGTAGGCTCGTTAACGCCGAACCACTATAAATTCTGAGTGTTGTTTTCTTTTTCTTTGTTCCTCATTTAAAATTCTTGACAGTTCATAACAATTTGGGTGTTAGGTCCAAATTTCGATCTAACATCATACAAAAAATGTTATTTTATTTCTCAAGACATATTATAACAAAAATGTCAATTTTAATTCTAATAGAACATTTCTAACAAAAATGACATGCTTAATTTAAATAAACATTTCTAGTAGTTTTAATTAACATGACATTTCTAGCAAGAGTGATATTTTAATCTAATAAAAAAAATTTGTAACAAAAATGATATTTTTATTTTAATATAGATTTTATATCAAAATGTTATTTTATTTCTAATGTACACTTTATAACTAAAATGACATTTTAATCCTAATGTACATTTCTATAAAAAATGCTATTTTAATTCTAATGTACACTTATATGATATTTTATTCTAACTTCACATCGATATTTTTATTCTAACTACACGTTTCATAACAAAACGATAATTTTAATCCAATGCAACATTTTAACTAAAATAATAATTTTAATCTAACATGAATGATGTTTTTATCATGTAAAAGGTTCTAACCAAAATGATATTTTTTTGCTAATGAAAAACTATTCTGGATAAATAACATTTTTATATACATACATGTTTTATATACACAACATGTTAAAGATTATATATAAATCTCACAAACATATAATTCAACAAAATGATCATACATATATTTTTATTGGTTCTAATTAAATAAATGACAATTCTATATTTGTTGATTCTAGTTCAGCAAAATGACCATATATATTTTTAATTCAATAAAGTGACAATCTTACATTTTCAATTCTAATACAACAAAATATCATATCATCATAACAGCACCAAACAATTTGAATCAAATCACGTACATGCCAGAATTCCTAAACATAATAATTAAATTATTTTTAATTATAAAAAAAATCTCACATTGATTTTATTCTGAATTTTCAACTGTCTCTGTTTCAGATCTACTTTATTTCATTGGGTAGTGCTCGACTCAACGATTCCAACGCAACCGGATTCGAAATTTTCTGATATCGTATGTAAAAGATACACAAATTTATATATTAATTATGTTCATAGATAATTATATAAATAATTAAACCTAATTACATTTAAAATTAATTACCCTCTCACTAGTCCCTTCTTCATCGTTATCGTAACCTACAGGACCTTACAAACCCAACCTCCACCGTAAAAGCCCCATACCGCACCACTCTTCAAGCCGCCAGAAACCTATCGAATCCCCTCACAATGTCCGCCCCTCCTTGCTGCGCCTGCGCTCAAAGGAGGTGCAACTCGGCGCCTCCACGTGGCCTGCAAATGCCACAAACCGACGCCACTTTGTGCCCCAGTTCCTCTCCAAATATTACACAAAATTCGATCTTAACCGTATGATCTTAAAGGCCATGAAAATCTCTATAATTTTTGTTTTAGGACTGGAGTTTAATCTGATTGGGATTGAATGGATTTGGAGTTTTATTTTAGAAGAACTTTGGCCATTGAACAAGGCCGGCGGCTGCGGTATCATTTAGGGGAATTAGGGTTTGGTAGTGACAAAGTGTAATTTTATAATATTCTAATGTAAAATTTTACAAATAAATCCATAACTTCTAAACAACTGCGATTCCAACCCAACTATAGTTGATCCTACCCAATAACCCCCTTTTGGATCCAACGGGCTGGGCCCTGTCAGCCCAAACGACTGTCTGTGGCTTGAATTATTTAATTTAATATTTAAATCCTTTATTAAATTAATTCGATCATATATTTAAATTCACCGGGGCCACATATGAACTCAGAAAAATCGAAAAAAATTATTTCTTGCTTTGTTTTGACGATATGGTCCTAACAAAACTAATTTCGTCGAATTTTGAGACTGTTCAGAAAATGGCCATTTTCAAGTCGATCGGATTTGACTGAAATTAACAAAACACATTTTCTTTTTCCACGCTCACATATTAATTCGAAAATATATGAAAACTAAAACCTAGCAATAATTTGACATTCCAGTCCCAACAAAAGTGGTTTCGTCGAAAACGGAGGTCGTTTGCAAAATGGCTATTTTTAAGGGCCATATATTATATTAAAAATATATATAAATTCTATAGCAACTTTTCTAAATTTTAAACTGGTCATAACTATTTATTTTTAAAGTGAAATTTCAGTTTCTTACATTCTTTATAAAGATATGATTAAACAGATTAAAATATTTTTTGTTTTGCTTAATTCTGATTTATTTTGAATCCTGTGCATTCAGTTAAAGTTTAAAAACAAATTTTCAAACTGCCGCGCCATTTCTAACTCCTTCTATAATTAAATTAAATTTATTCATTTTAACTTTGATTAAAATAAATTTTTAGTCGTTATTATTAAAATAAACAATTTTAAATATTCAAAATTCATTAAAATTGTTAAAATAAATTTTTTTTAATTGGTTCAGAATTTCTGGGTTGTTACACCTCATTTCATTTTCTCCATGGTCTAGGAAGTCTTATGCAAAGACCCATATTTTTGGTCGATTAATTTTAATATTTAATATTTATTTTAAATATTGAGTTGATAATATAAACGAATTTTTATATTATGTTATAGATTTAATAATCGATTTCGATTTAATATCGAATATATTATATAATCATAACACAAAATATAATGGACATCAAAGTTAAAAACCGAATCAAAACAATTCAGATGACTGGTATTAATTCTATTTGAATATACGATAATAATAATAGTAATTTATTATCGAGAAATTTATTTGTTTGAATATAAATTATATTATATTAATTTAATATTGTTATTTTATATATACGTTAAAATTAAATTCCAAAATATTTTCTTTTGAGTTCAGAATAGTGTTGTGGCATTGGAACGTCCGTCGTTACGTTAAATTAGCGGTTCGTGATGTTAAGTGATGAACCCCGATTTATTTGATTAGTGGATAGGATCAAAATCAAATCAGTATCTATTTAAAAAGAATAAAAATCTCTTTAAATCAAATCAGTATTAATTCTGTATGTTCTTCTAGAGACATTCATTAAGAGCTTGCATATGTTATGTTCCTCATTCCATCTATATGTAAGCAATACATTCCCTTGCTTCTCCTTTTTAAATTTTCATTTCCTCTCCTTTGTTTTTTTTTCTCTAAAGAATGGAAAATACCCACTCATCAAAAGATTTTAAAAATCAAATTAAAAAAGGGTGTTCACCCTAAAATCCTGAATTTAACTACATCCCACTCGAATTTATCTCCATTTCATTTTCGTGTAAATTCAATATCTCAAAAAATTCATCTGAGTCCCGATTCTTCGAACTCAACGAGGCTTCCTCTTCAAAATCGCATGTCTTTGTCGTTCGAGATTTGGGGATGTTGGATTTTTTGATTCAACGTTGGTTCGAATGATGGGCTAATTGGAGTCGCGAGTTCAGTATTAGATGCGGCACAGACTTCGGTGTTCGGATTTAGGGCAGCGTGATTTGAGGTTGTGATTTAGGTGATTCGAAACTGGTAGAAGGTCATTTGGAGGCTGCGATACCAGTTACTGAGGGCAAGTTCAAAGTTGTTGTTAAAGTGGGGTGTTGTAACCGGGTCTACGAATTGGGAGGAGGGAGTTCAGTCCCTGTTTTATTGATGTGAAGATTTGACGATGAATGCATTTCCTTAAGGGATGTTGGATGGGTTCTGTTGATCTGAATGGAGAGTTTATTTTTTTGTTGACAAATTGAGGATATTCTGATGGTGCAATGTTGAACGAGGTGGTATGATTGTTTGAAAATGGGATATCATTTGTGGAGTTCGAATTGGACTTTGGGAGGGGGGTTTCGGCAGTAGAGGATTGAGGAAACGAGGTCAATATTTTGGCAATAGTAGTTTGAAGTTTATGGACTGAGGGGAGTTTGAACCTGGTGAAATTGGGAGGGTTCAGATGTTGATATTTTTAGATGAACGGGGCTGGTAAGGTGTTTGTATAGTTTTTGATGGTGATATTCGGAGAGTGTTGATCGAGAAGTGGTGGAGGGAAACATACGACATTTGGTGTAATAAGGAAGCTGGATTGTAAGCTAGGTTGATCTAGAGCAGAAAGATAACGAGGGGAAAAGGAGTTTGGTAAAAACATGGTTGAGGAAAAATGAAGATTAAGGTAAAAATTCGTTAATTAAATAATTTGTTTAAATGGTAAATTAAACCTCGTATTTATTTTATAATCAAACTAACTAGTTCGCCTTATATCAGATTCAAACAAATGAGATTGTCGTGTTGAATTCGTGTTGGCATCACATACGGAATGAAAACAAATCAGAATGGATCGAAATAATATCGTGGTGAGTAAATCTCACTCAATTTATTAGTTATTTAAGGTTGGTGTTTGTGGTTATTATATATATATATATATATATATATATATATATATATATATTGGTGATTGGTTGGATTCCCGTAGTACCATTAGTGGATGCCCATAGTATTATTAGCGGATGACCCTATACGCCCTACGCTATGATAGTGGATGACCTTCTATACCGCGATATCCTAGCTCGAAGCAGGATGGGTATTATTTATGTTGGCTAACGTCTGTGGATGTAGGGAAACAGGTTGGAGGGATCCAACTGGATTCCTCAAAATTTATTATTGTTTGTTTTCACATGTATATTATAATATATAATGTGTTGATTGATAATTTGGTGTTTTTGAATGTTTAAATATCACTGGGCCAAAATGTTGATTTATAAAAATCTCGTAGAAAGAGATTTTGAGTTTAAATGGGAAATTCTATTTTTTCTAAAAATAGAATTTGAAATTCGAATGGACTAGAAATATTAACTTGTTTGAATAAGTAGAACAAGTATTGAATTTATAAACGATGTTTATAAATTAAATAATACTGGAAATTGAAGTATTGAATTTATAAACAATGTTTATAAATTAAATAATACATGAAATTGAGGTAAATTTATAAACGGTATTTATAAATAAAATGGAATGATTTTCATTGGATAATCAAGGAATTGATATGAATTTATAAATAAAGTGGAAATATTATCATTTGATAATTTGAATATTTAAATCCAATTGCGAATCTGAAAATAGAAATGGTAAATCGTTTTAAAGAAGTAAACGATGAAATTTATTCTGATTATCATAATATACATTGAATTAAAAATAAATCCTTATGGATTTATGAATTGAATCGATTAGGTCGAATTTGTTTAAATATAGTATTTCCAGAAAAGAATATTTAAATCGTATTAGATATAAACTAAAATTAAATATGCAAATAGATTCTATATATAGATAAGTTAGAAGAGATAGAATATCCCAAAATAAGATTTTGGTTTTAAATAGATTTCGAAATGGACTTGTTTAAATGTAAAACAAGTAAATTTATATGCAATGTTATATATATGGTGAATTAATTATAAAGAGATAATCAGTAACTTTAAATTCAAGTATGAATTTAAAAAAATAAAATTTGAAATCATTTAGAAAAGAGAATGACGACTTTTATTTCGGAATTTGGAATATGAAATTAATTGGATTTCAAATGGAAATTTGTTTTAATATATAAAACAAGGAATTTGAATTTATAAACGATGTTTATAAATCTGGTGTAAATAAATTATCATGAGATAATATAGCATTTTAAATTTAAATATGAATTTAAAAATGATTTGAAAAGTGTTTTGAAATGGGACGATTAATTATATTTCGGAATTCGAAATATAAACTAAATTGAGAAAATTCCAACGGATTTATAAATGAAATTCGATTTATATCGAATTTTATAAAATAATTATTTCAAATAGGATTGGAATTTAATATCAAAGAATGATTTATAAATAAATTTATAACTGAATTATGAAATAATCAACAATTAGAAATAATCCAGAATATTAACATGGATTTGGTAGAGTAGATGAATTTATACAAAAAAAATCTGAACTCAAATGGAGTAATGAAATGATTTTTGAAAAAAAAAATCTGATGTTGTTAATTATTGAATAGAATTAACTAGTTTGAAGAATAACTAGTTAATGGAGTTTGAATTGAAATTGGGCTTTGGATAAGTGAATAGGGTTAGTAAATTCATACTCAAAATCGAATATGAAACTGGAGTGAAAATGGAATTCAATCGGTTCATAAGCAAATTAAAATCATGTATGAACGTGATATGTTCAATGAAAAAGTGGAATGCGCAAAAGAGCTAATAAAAGAATAAATTAGCGAATTGAGTTAAAATGACCAGATTGTGTTGGAATAAATTAGGAATGAACGTATATGGGTTAGACAGGTATGGATGAAGTGTAAGAAGGTTATAATTCGTGTTCCCGACAATAAGGTACATGTTTAAATTCCATATGAGTTTTTATGCGCCGAATCGGCAAGGCACTTGGCTTTTGGATTTTCTTTTGAATGGAAAAGGCCTAGAGAGGCGAGTTGAGGTTTGAACTATCGACCGGTACAAAGGAGGTTATGGCAAAATTTTCCATAAATTTAAGGAGTTAGAATATTTTAAGAAGATTTGATAATTAGGGATCGATATATCGATATTTATGTAGAATTCGATAAGGAAACAAAATTAAAATATAATGTAATAAACAAAAGGGAAATCTATAGTTAAAGCTGATAAAATTATAAAGATAGACGTATACGAGTTTAAGAATGAATAATTTGTTTTATGGTGTTGACTGTTCTAGGTAAGTAGTCTTGTCCGTTTAGAAGTAAATGATGTTTTCATTTAAGGTCTGAGAGGTAGTTTTACCCCAACTTGATTGATTTCATTTTTTAACCGATAAATAGCAAGATCCATTCTCGAAGAGAAAAGTTTGAATAAGAGTTAGTTGAATGCAGTATTTTGGGTTGTTGTAACGATGTTTAACACAACATTGTTTTAACCCAAATAAGTGGAATTTTTTGAAAAATAAAGGTAAATATTTATTGAGTATAGAATTAAATGAGTCGGGAAAGAAATAAGTAATTTTAATGTTCTCCAATTATAAATAGAAAATATTTTCTAAGTGTACGAAATAAAAGAAGATGAGATATGGAAATGTTTTCCAAATAGCATAAGAGGCCAAGACGAATATTGAAAATATCGTGTTAACGAATATGGATAAGAAAATGGAGAGGTATTTTAAATTAATGAAATATTAGTTAAAAGGCCCAGTGATTTTTTTGATGCTTTGAATGGATGTTTGTTTTTCTTCGATAGTTAAATAACCGACTATCAAAGTGTTTGCCAATATCGTTGTCAATATGGAGATACTGGTTGGATTATTATCCGAGAACCACTCCATATTGGCCGTTGCATTGCGAATCAGATTATATGAAGATAATCGAGGAAGGAGTAGAGTGCAAGGACTTTTTCTATTTATGGAAATTGTGCCTTCGGTTTCGTTCAATCCTAGAATGAAGGTATATAGATGAATGTCTGACAGAGTATTTCCAATGATCCCATATGTTGGTCTGTATAGATATATATGGTGGAGGAGAATTTATTCTCTTAGCATAATATCCAGAATATATTTTTACAATCAATTCGTGATTAACGGATCTAACAATGTGGTATTCAAAGTGATTGTGCTATCAATGAATTGTAGTAATCGTAGCCTCAGGCCTCAACAACCGGGAAATGACAAAAATCGGGCAGGCGGCATGGCTATGTGGGTAGCTTCCATTTTGGTGTATTATCACCTATCTAGAGAAATTCATTTCATTCTTTAATCTATTCGATGTTGTCCCATTTGGGAAAACGGTTGCTGATCCCAACCATTTGTGATATACATTCAATACACTCAAGCGAAATGAGTGGTCGGTCATATGTGGCCGAGTTACAAGATGTTCATGTTGAACCCAGTGTATTCTCCTCTAGAGATGCACTATCGGAAGGTGGTTCCATACCTTGTCCTAGTTAGAAATGCATTACTCAATAAGTGCCCGTGGTTTTGATTGTATATTATATATATGTGGAACGTGAGATGCAAACGTTCCACTAGATTTCTATTTATTTGATTTAGACACTATTATAATATCAAAAGAGTTTTGATATAAAGATTATCGTTTCTTTCAAAAGAATTTGGAAAGTTGAATCAAGTGTTTTGGATTCTCATAAATGAAAAACCAGTTCCGTGTTATACGTCATGGTCTTATGAGATATCATTTATTTTCTCAAACTATTTTAAATTGTTTACTCATACCAGTCCCATACTGACCCGGAGTTTATTTTGTTTTTTTTTACCGAAACTCTTGGGTGCCCTAATTTGTACGGGCAGTCAAGTAGTTCAGGATTTTACAGATTTACTTGGAGGAGCTGGACGTAGGAGGCTTCAGCGTTATCTAGTTATTGTTATTTCAGCTGTGTTGTAAATATTATACTCTGATAGTAATACTCTGATAATAATATGTATATGTATACAGAAAATTTTGTATTCCAAAAGATGTAATATATTATATTTGGTTCAGCTGCGATGTGAGATTCTGTGTTGTTATTTCTGTTCTTCTTCTAAAAAAATGATTCGTATTTATGTGATATTTGGGTTGGACGTGTGATGTAGGTAGTCAACTCAGATAGTACAGATTTGCGGTTCGTTACAGTTGGTATCATAGCTTAGGTTGAGTGAATACCAAGCTTGTGTGGCATGTGCTCATTAGAGATAGGGTCAGTAGTACCCTATAATGAGTTGAGTGTATATACATACGAGAGAGCGTATTTGTTAATTGATATAAAAAATATTTTATATTGTGTTGGCTAGTCTGTTAATTGGTTTATGAATTCTGATCGAATCGTAGGATGCCACGAAGTCGATAGGAATTTCTAAACACTTGAACAGAGAAATGTGACACAATATTGTTTTAGTTGGGTTAAATGAAATAATTTACCCAAAATTTTATTTTGATATAGAAATGAATAATTTTCTGAAATTATTATAGGGATGTGTTGGTTGTCATTATAATCAAATAAGACTATACATTGGAAATGGTTATATATAACCAAATTAAAGTTGTATATGAATAAAATATACAAATGAAATGAATTAAAATTGAATTCAAACCAGAATTAAGAATTTGAAATCCTGGGAAGTTAGAAAATATTTTCCGATGTATATTAAAGTAATTTAGCATTTGCTTTAAAGGGGATTTTTAGATAGAAATCATTTCAAATGGATTTTGAAAGTGGTAAAGCACTGAACTCACTTCAGTGGCTAGGAAATAATTCTGATGATAACTGCAGTATCATCAGTGTTCATTTTCGAGTTTCTAAGTGATGGATTGCTAGCTTAGAAAAGTTTTTGATGGAAATTTGTTTGAAAGTAAACAAGTTGTTTTGGAAAACTCAAATGTTTTGAATTTGAAATGGAAATAAATATATTTATATATTTATGTAATTTCAAAAGGATTTGAAATGGAAAACCCAGGAATTTGAATTTGGAATTCAAATTTAACTTAAACAAGTTAAATGAATCAAAGTTAATAAATTGATTTAAAATCAATTGGAATGAATATGAATTGGATGTGAATGAAAGAAAACCAAAAGTTTTGGTTGGAATTAAAGTTGTAGAAGTATAAAATGTTGAGTTTCAAATATACATGTGTTTTTGAAAAGTCAATGGGTTTGTACCATTTTTTCTACCTTAGTAATTTCGAGGACGAAATTCTTTTAAAGGGGGAAGAATGTAACGACCCTTATTTTTGGTCGTTTAATTTTAATATTTAATATTTATTTTAAATATTCAGTTGATAATATAAATGATTTTTTATATCATGTTATCGATTTAAGAATCGGTTTCGATTTAATATCGAATATATTATATTATCGTAATACGAAATATAATGGAAATCAAAGTTAAAAACTGAATCAAAACAATTCAGATTACTGGTATAAATTCTATTTGAATATGCAATAATAATAATAATTTATTATCGAGAAATTTATTTGTTTGAATATAAATTATATTATATTAATTTAATAAGGTTATTTTATATATACGTTAAAATTAAATTCCAAAATATTTTCTACGAAAGTCAGAATAGTGTTGTAGCATTGGAACGTCCGTCGTTACGTTAAAATAGTGGTTCGTGATTTTAAGTGATGAACCCTAATTTATTTGATTAGGGGATAGGATCAAAATCAAATCGGTATCTATTTAAAAAGAATAACAATCTCTTTAAATCAAATCACATTTTATAGAAATCAAATCAGTATTATTTTTGTATGTACTTTTAGAGACATTCATTAAGAGCTTGCGTACGTTATGTTCCTCATTTCATCTATATGTACGCAATACCTCCCCTTGCTTCTCCTTTTTAAATTTTCATTTCCTCTACTTTGTTTTTTTTGCTCTAAAGAAAGGAAAATACCCGCTCCTCAAAAGATTTTAAAAATCAAATTAAAATAGGGTGTTCACCCTAAAATCTTGAATTTAACTACATCACACTCGAATTTATCTCCTTTCCATTTTCGTGTAAATTCAATATCTCAACAAAATCATCTGAGTTCCGATTCTTCGAACTCAACGAGGCTTCCTCTTCAAAACCACAAGTCTTTGTCGTTCGAGATTTGGGGATGTTGGAATTTTTGGTTCAACGTAGGTTCGAATGATGGGCAAATTGGAGTCGCAAGTTCAGTATTGGATGCGGCGCAGTCTTCGGTGTTCATATTTAGGGCAGTGCGATTTGAGGTTTTGATTTAGGTGATTCGAAACTGGTAGAAGGTCATTTTGGAGGCTGCGATGCCAGTTACTGAGGGCAAGTTCGAAGTTGCTGATAAAGTAGGGTGTTGTAACCGGGTCTGCGAATTGGGAGGAGGGAGTTCAGTCACTGTTTTATTAATGTGAAGAGTTGATGATTAATGCATTTCCTGAAGGGATGTTGGATGGGTTCTGTTGATCTGAATGGAGAGTTTATTTTTTTGTTGACAAATTGAGGATATTATAATGGTGCGATGTTGAACGAGGTGGTGTGGGTTTTTGAAAATGGGCTATCATTTGTGGAGTTCGAACTGGACTTTGGGAGGGGGGTTATGCCAGTAGGGGATTGAGGAAACGAGGTCAATATTTTGGCAATAGTAGTTTGAAGTATATGGACTGAGGGGAGTATGAACCTGGTGAAATTGGGAGGGTTCAGATGTTGATATTTTTATATGAACGAGGTTGTTAAGGTGTTTGTAGAGTTTTTGATGGTGATGTTCGGATAGTGTTGAACGAGAAGTGGTGGAGGGAAACATACGACATTTGGTGGAATAAGGAAGCTGGATTGTAAGCTAGGTTGATCTAGAGCAGAAAGATAACGAGAGGAAAAGGAGTTAGGTAAAAACGTGGTTGAGGAAAAATGAAGATTAAGGTAAAAATTTGTTAATTAAATAATTTGTTTAAATAGTAAATTAAACCTCATATTTATTTTATACTCGAAATAACTAGTTCGCCTTATATCAGATTCAAACAAATGAGATTGTCATGTTGAATTCGTGTTGGCATCACATACGCAATGAAAACAAACTAGAATGGATCGAAATAAAATCGCGGTGAGTGAATCTCACTCAGTTTATTTATTTTGAATTATTTTTAGTCATTAAAAATAATTGATGGTTGTTTGGTTGCACTGAAATATTATTGTGACTATTAATTATATATATATATATTATGTAATAACCCGGAAATCTGAGCCAATTTAAAAAATTTATTTTGGCAATTTTAGCGAATTTTGAATATTTAAAATGAAATATTTTAAATAATATCGACGAGAAATTTATTTTGAATAGAATTCGAACGTATATATTTATATAGATCGTCGTTAGAATATAAATATTTATTTATATATATAAAAGGAATTGAAAATGGCGCGGTACTTCGATAGTTCGATTTCAAAGTTCAAATGAATGTACAGGATTCAAAATAAACCGAATTTTAGTGAAACCAAAAATATTTGAATCTATTTGAGATTATCTTTCGAACGAGTCAAAAAAATCAAAATTTCATAGCGGGAATCCAAAGTTATGTCCAAATGAATTTTTAGAATAGTCGCTATGGAATTCTGGCCCTTTAAAATGGAGATTTTTCAAATGACCTCGGATTTCGACGAAACCACTTTTGTTGGATCCGGGATGTAAAGTTATTGCTAGGTTTCAAATTTCATAATTTTTCGAATCAATATGTGAGTGTGGCAAAGTAAAACGCGTTTGACCAGTTTCAGTTGATTTTAATCGACTTGAAAATGGCCATTTTTCAAACGGTCTCAGAATTCGATGAAATTAGTTTTGTTAGGACCGTATCATCAATACGAAGTTAGAAAATATTTTTTGGGAATTTTTAAAGTCCTTATGTCGTCCCGGTAAATTGAAATGTGCGTTCAAATTCAATATATAGAGTTATATTTGGATTTTGACGAAAACTGATCGTAACGATCGATCGGCTTACGATACATATCCCATTGTGTTCGGAATGGGGGTATTACCCTATAGGCGACAGTCATTGGGTTTGATTTGGGGTTCGTAACGATATTGAATTTTAAAGTAAATTAAATATTATTTAAATATATATATATCCTTTTAGAGGCCAAAGAAAAGTCAAAACCCTCATTCTTGAATCCACGGTCAAAGCTTCCTAAGCCATCCCCAAATCGTGTCGCTCTTCCTCCTGTCGTGCCTCCAACATGTCGCCGTCACCACCCAGATGACCAGCGCCTCTCCTTCTTCTCCTCCCCTCTCTCTCCTCTCCACCTCCGTTCTAATCGAGACCCGTACCCCATCGAGCCATCGCACCCCGTCGCCTTCAATTAAATCCACCTCCATCGCATCGTGCTGCCACCACATCCGCCTCCCCGCTCCGATCCCCTTACCCCCCCCCCCCCTCGCACCTTTCTCTCTCCTCTCCAGAAAACCCTAAATCCCGCTCCACCTCATTTTCGATGTAAGTAGGTTTACATTTATTTCTATTTTCAGTTTTTTTTATTTATATATAGCATTACATAAGTTAGATTCTATCTATAAAAGGAAATGATTTTTATTTGCTAAAGGAAATGATTTTTATTTGCTAAAGGAAATGATTTTTATTCGCTTAAGGAAATGATTTTTATTAGCTAAAAGAAATGATTTTTATTTGCTAAAGGAAATGATTTTTATTCGCTTAAGGAAATGATTTTTTTTTGCTAAAGGAAATGATTTTTATTTGCTAATGGAAATTCGCTTAAGGAAATGATTTTTATTTGCTGAAGGAAATGATTTTTATTTGCTAAAGGAAATGATTTTTATTCGCCAAGGGAAATGATTTTGTTTATATAGAAAGATTCGTTTTTTCTTTACAAAAAGATGTGATTTTTCTTTATAAAAAGATTGGATTTTTTTTTAAGATACAAAGAAATGATTTTTCTCAGCTTGAAAATATGAAAACACTTTGATTTGAAAATATAAAATACATTGATTTGAAAAGATAAAATGTCGAGGATAAAGATATGATCTTTTACATATATAAAGCGAAATAAAAATACGATCTTTACAATATATGGATTGAAACAAAAATATGATCTTTATTATCTGAAGAGCGAAAAAAAAATATGATTTTGATTATATACAGAGCGTAATAAAAATATAATTTTTATATAGTGTAGAGAATAAAAATTCGATTTTTATATAT